>SZWC01000009.1:478381-506014 GCA_023375785.1 Penium margaritaceum | reverse complement strand
TGTTGTGTTCTGTGTTTACTTGTTGTGTTAACTCGCAACTCGAGAAGTACATGAAGAAGTGCAACATGCGGCACGTCGTGGCAACTTTTGTGGATCCCCGTTTCCGACTGCACTTCTTCGACCGCGTACACAAGCTAATGGGGATAAAGTCCGCAGCTGAGCTAGAGGTGCGCATTGTGGAGGAGCTGCGGCCCTACTTCGTGCGCGCACAGGAGAACAAGGAGTGGGCTGCAGCAGCAGTAGCTGAAGCTGTAGACGAAGCTGCAACTGCAGCAGAAACGGATGATGAGGCCGACGATGATGATGTCCCCGCTGCCTCGACTCAAGCGAGTTCCGCCCAAGGTCGTGCGAGCACCGCCGCAGCAACTGGTCGCAGCAGCAGCTCAGGTGTCCGTGGAAGCACCAGCTCAACTCTAGCATCAAGAAGCGCGCACCCTCTACGTAGTGCCTTCGAGGGGAGCAGGGCAAGGCCCCGCCCGGAGAAGCGCCCGAAGAAGAGCATGGTCGACATGGCGCTCGAGGACACACTGGACGCCCTCTTTGAGGAGCCTGAGTCTGAACCCGCAGAGGTGGCTCTAGACTCTTTGGAGCATGAGGTCGAGGAGTACAAGAAATTCGCACGGGGCGGGAGAAAGTGCAATGTCCTGCACTTTTACAAGGAACACCAAAGCAAGTATCCAACGCTTGCTTTGGTGGTCCTTGACCTCTTTGCTGTGCCAGCTACCTCCACCCCTTGCGAGCGCATGTTCTCTTTAGGTGGACGCGTTGTGACACACATGCGGCACAACCTGTCAAATGCCACTGTGCAGGATCTCCTCTGTCTGAAGACTTGGATCAACGACCCTGCTCTAGTGGACTTCCCGGTCGCACCAAACGGCACAGTTGCAATGGAGCTGTTGCGGGAGGAGAGGAAGGAGAGGCTGCGGAGGAGGGAGGTTTGGAGGGTGGTGTCGCAGGTCAAGAAGGGCCTCGTGCAAGTAGCAACACTCCCATATTCGGATGACAACGTTGAGAGTGTGCCAGATGCCACGGATGCATCAGCTGACGAGGAAGAGGAGGATGAAGAGGAGGATGAGGAGGATGAGGAGGCAGCCGAGGAAGAGGAAGGAGAAGGAGAGGGCGACGATGGTGATGATAAAGATGTCATGGAAATTGGTTAGGTCGCAAGAGTGCAAGTGGTTTCTCATGGCATACTTTCTCTGAGTAAGAATTTGCAAGTTCGCACATTACATTACTTGTCAAAAATCCTTTTGCATTCTTCATGTTATGCTCTTTGCTTCCTTTGTCCTGTATTGTGGCATTCTGAAGGCTTAGGATCATTGAATGCCAATGTGAGATTCTGTATAATAATGCATAGGTAAAAGAGAAATAAGACGAATAAGACTTAGGGTCATGAATGGTGCGAGTTTACATGTGAAAGTTGATTACATTATTATTGTTTGACCTGTGCAATGGTGTAAGGTACAACACATAAGGCTTACACAATGTGGACTGCGTTGTAATGTCAGAAGCAACAACTGGACTCGGGTACCTTGACTCACTCCTCCTGTACGACACAGTCTTGCGATGTGCAAAATGTAGAATCGCGAGTAGACAGGACATACACTCGCGATTCTACATATTTTGGGCTCGCGAGCCAGTATACAAAGGAATCACGAGTCCGGGACTCACGATTCTTTTGGCTTGACTCGCGACTCCGAGTCCACCCCCTTCAGGGGATAGCGAGTCCGAGTCCACGGCCAGACTCGCGAGTCTGGACTCGGTATCACCCTTACCCGCCCCTGCTTCATCCGTGGGCTTCCTCGTCCCCTTGCACCCATTTGACTCCGTCAATGGTCCAACTCTCCCGCCCCATGGGCTTTGTGCAACCCACATACCTTGTACTCCTCCAAGCGGTCTTTACGATTCTCTTGATGCGGGTCTTCTTGCCGGCAAAGGATACCGTGCATCCCTGTCTGTCGTTTTTCCCCTCTGTTGTCCTCCCGAGGCAAGGTTTTGGTCCCTTCGTCCTGCCGGTGTATTGCTCGCCGAAACACTGAGCCATCCTCTTAGTGCGGTGTGTCCGGGGGCTGTCACCCCTTGCTCGACTCCGGCTTCCCGCCCTTGCCGCATCCTGCCTGGTGCACTTGGCATATCTGACGCCGGGTCGGTCAATCATCCACCGGGGATGGTTGAGGATGGACCTGCACGCTCCGTCTTTGTAGAGCTGGTGGCCCGGGCATTACCGACGGCGGTTTGTCTTTTAAGAGACACCATTGCGGTGTCACCATCAATGCCTCATTTACCATGGTCATCACCTTTCTCCTTACCTCGGGGACATCCGTGTTCCTCAGTGCCCTCGTGGCTAGCACCGCCTTCCGAGCCGTCACTCCCTCTGGTCCTGGCAATGCCACTACATTGCGGTAGAGTTGTTCCACCAGGTGGTTGTCCGCGTATGAGCGTGGCACTTCTGTCCTCCTCGTGCCCTGTGGTTCCTTTCTCTCTTGCTGCTTCTGGTCTTGTGCCCGTGCTTCAAGGAGTCGTAGCCTTGCGACACATCTGTCACAGTGATGTCCCACCCCTTGGAGCATCTACCCGTAAGGCCGATTGAGCGGCTGGTGATATCCCTCACACCATTTGGTGTCATTATGATTGCCGCAGTCGGTACAGTATAATCGCCATTCCTCCCCAGTTGCCTGCCGGCCTCCCTTTCCTTGCTCCACTTTCTCTGTTTGCATCCTCGCTTTCAACTCTGGTGTACAAGCTGGACAGACGTGCACTACCTTCTGCTCCAGTAGTTCCTTGTCTCCACATACATAGTGGAGAGCCACACTGCAATTGTAGCAGCGCTTCTTTTGCGTCCTCACCGGCCGATCCCATTTCCCGCAATCCTCCATCTCATTCACCCCAAGGATGCTCCGTTATTGCCCAGCGGCTTGTCCACCCTCCTTCCCCATCTCCTCCTCCTATTCCACTAACCCCCGGATGCAGCCTTTGCAATGCCGTCCCAACCCCGGGATTTCAGTTCCACACTTGCGGTGGAGAGGTGCTTTGCATTCGTAGCACCAGATTGCCTCCGGGCGATCTTTTGGCTCCTGACAGTCTTGGCATATTTCAATCCAGCGCTTTGGTGCAGGTCTGTTTCTTCTACTGTCCTCTTTGTCTGCCCTTGCCAGTATGATGTGTGCACATTTATTGCAACCTATCACCTTCCGCCTTGTCCGCACCTTTGGGTCATGGCAAGCTGCATATACTGGATGTTTGCACACGAAGCAGCAGAATATGGTGAGAGCGTCCATCAGCTCCTCATAGTTGCCGCAGCGTTCCTTCTCCTCGTGTAGCATACTAGATTTCCCAGCCGGAATCCCGTACCGTGAGCGGGTCTTTTCCTCCTCCTTCTCTTTCTGCACCTCCTGTTCACTGTCCACTCTCACGCTTTCCTTTAGATTTACCGCACAGGCCTCGCACATCTTAATGTCGTGTAGGATGACCAGGGCGAGGTCGCAACATGCCACATGTAGGCCAGCCTTGCATCCTTCGCACACCACCTCCCCTTTAGCTGCCACTGGATTCTTTCAGGTTGCACACAATCGCCAAACCACCTCTTCCTCTCCTTCCTCTTCATCTTGATCATGCGTTTTGGTGCTTACTTCAAGCACCTCACCCCGCTGTTGCTCTCACTCCCTTTGTGCTTCTTGCCGGGAACTGGTTGGCCATATAGATCTATCATTAAGGGGCAACGGCTCCCACCTTGGAGGGGGGGTATTTGGTAGACTGCGGTACTCTTCTTGCATGAGTGGGGGTTCCTCTTCCTTCCCTTCTTATCTAATATCTCTTCTTTGCTTCTTATCCCCTTCCCTGGCCTCCTGGAGTCCCTTCCGCTTCCTCCTTTGTGGCCTTTCTTGTTGTTCTGTTGCTACCACTGATGGCACTTACGCGTCAGGCGCCACGCCGGATGTGGTTGCCGCAAGGGGCAACACCTCCTTTTCCCGCTGCTCTACTGCTGCTGTTGATGGCGTTCGCTCCTTCGGTGCCGCGCCGGATGCAGCTGCTGTAAGAGGTAGCGCCTCCTTTTCCCACTGCTCTGCTGCTGCTCGTGATGGTGCTGGCGCTTCGGGCGCTGCACCGGGTGGAGCTGCTGCAAGAAATAGCACCTCCTTCTCCCGCTGCGCTACTACTGCTGCTCACGGCGTTTGCGCCTTGGGCGTCGCGCCGGATGCAGCTGCTGCAAGAGGCAGCACCTCCTTTTCCCTCTGTTCTGCTGCTGCTGATGGTGTTCGCGCCTCAAGCATCGCGCCGGATGCAGCTGCTTCAAGAGGCAACACCTCCTTTTCCCGCAGTTGGGGTCTGCCATGGTGCACTCTGGATTTTGTTGCAGCCGACAAAAATAGACTGAGGCTGTGTTCAACATCTACTGCCGGTGATATAGGTTGGTCATTCGTCATGTGAGGCATCATTACAACATGTGTCCGCTGTGTCCGACTTTGTCCTGTGGCTGTCGTTGCTGCGCCAGATGCCGTTCTGGGACACTGTTGTGTCTGTTCTAGTGCTGGCCCAGTCTCTGGTAGTTCTTTCTCAGCGATTTTGGGCCGCCTGGTAAGAAGCTTATCGTTTCCAGCCAGACATCGCTTCTTGGTGATGTCCTCCATATCCGTCGTGGCATATTCTGTCCTTGTCTCTGCTGTCCTTTCTTGCTACTCTTGTTGTTGTAATGTTGTGCTTGTTCCAGCTTCCTGCTCGTGTGCTTGTTGTACCAGAGATGGCATCCCAATATCCGACAAAGCAAGCCGGGTCCCCCCGGCCACAGGTTTGGGCGTAGCAGCCGGAAAGACCACAGCTGTAGTGATGGTGGGGGAGGGCGGTGTGGGCGGTGTGGGGGCAGGGGCACACCAGCAATCGTGGCTACCACTTCCTCCACATTATCGTCAGCACCAACACAGGACGGATGTCTTCCGGTTGCAAGAGTCTGCCAACGAACCGGGAGCTTCTCGAGTCGCTCACGGTGGACCATGATGTTGGAGGTGTGGCGGCCCTCGAGCCACACATAGACCCCATCTACCACCCACACCTGGTAGCGTTGGTCCATGAGTGTCCCCTCATTGTGTCTTGCCTTACCCACCTCCTCTCGCCTTGGGCGCACACCGTCGCCGGCCTAGAAGTCATCGATCATGAGACCCGCGTTGGCACGGTCTACCCCATGCTGTGCTCCGATAGATCATCGCGTTCGAGCTTCTTGGAGGCACCTTTGAAGCCAGGCGCCCCGTTGTCTCATGAATTCTATCTCGTCAGCGACGGTCGCGTTTTCTTCCTGCGGTGGTACTGGGGCGTTTGGCATGAGCGGCAGAGAAGCCATGGTCCAATGTTGTTGTCCGTGTTGTAGCATGTACGGTGAGAAGCTGGTAGAGGAATGGGGGGTGATGTTGTATTCATACACGACGTCTTCTAGACGCTCATCCCAGGGTGAATTGTCGTAATATAATTTCCGGCTAGTATGTGTGATTGCCCCGTGCATGCGCTCGACCTGTCCTTGTGCTTGTGGTTGGTATGGTGCCCCATTTTCAATTTGAGTGTTGAAGTTTGCCGCAACCTCTGAAGACGTTCCTGCAGAGTGTGAGCCGTTATTGCATTGTATGACTTTGCATCCTCCACCTTGATAGATGACTTCTTCTTTCAGGAACGCTGCGGCGTGTGCCGCGTTAGCCTTGGGGACCGCCCGGGCCATGACCCACTTGGTCATGTGGTCGATGCCGAGAATCCAGTCCATGTTCTTGCGCTGGGTGGGGCGGAGAGGACCGTGAAAGTCAATTACAATCCTCTCCATTGGTGCGCCAAGGTGGGCGCACACAAAACGGGACTGGTGGATCCGTTGGCAAGGGTGATTGTAGATGCAGGTGCCGCATGTGGCAATGACCTCTCCAGTCTGCATCTTTAATCCCACCCAGTAGACCTGTGGGACGAGGGTCTCATAGATGGTGGCAGAACGTGCGTGCATCCGGCCATGCTCTTGCATGATGAGTTGGTCTCACAGCGGCACCGGGGTGCACCAGCGTAATGGATAGGCGTCGACATCGCGCCTCGAGAGTCGTCCTTGCAACCACACATGCTTATCGAGTGTGGCCTTAGCATCGGAGCAAACATGTGCTTCTGGGTAAATGTCCGCCATGGTGCGTGCACCAGATAGGACCTGGGCACGTGCCCAATCTGACCACTCGTAGGTCTTGACCGGTGGTTCCCTCTGCCAGTGTTCCAGGTCACCTCCAGGCGCCAGGTCCAGGAGGCGACGTCGCACCTCCTCAAACGTTTCTGGTGGTGGAGGCGCTCTACCTCCAACAGATTTAGCCTGATGCTGGTTGTCACCCTCCATGAGTAGGGGTGCGTCAGTCCTCGTGCGTCTCGAGGAGCTGCACGTGATTGCCAGTTCTAAAGTTCCTGTGGAGGTCGTGGTGACTGGACGTCGGATGCGGGAGGAAGTGCGCCGCGCAGTGGTTTATTGTGTGACAGTGGCCATAGTCACCAATGGTACGCAGGCCTCGGGTGGGATCAAACCAGCTTGCGCACCGTTAGGAGGTGCAGGTGAATCATCTACCGGAGCAAATGCTGCCCTTGTCGCGGCTGGCGGCTCCGGGAGAGGAGGGGAGGCCACTCTGACTTGTACCGGAGTGTGGGACGGCGGATGATCCACCGGCAACACTGCTGTTGGAGGTGCCGATGTTAGTGGAGCCGAGGGGAAAGAAGGGGAATAGGGTGGATGGGGAAGGGGGCCGTAGACCGGAAGCGCGACCAAAGTTTTGCTTCAGAGAGGGGAAGAGGGGGGCGGATGGAGGGCAAGAGAAGTCGATGGCTGATCCACTGGAGACGACGCAGTGACAGGGGACGTAGCCTCCGCAACCACTGGAGGCGCGGGACGGGGTTGCGTTAGCCCCGTAGTGTCGTCCGGCGGAGTAGGCGTTGAGAGAGTTGGTTCTGCCGCCGAGATTGGGGCAACAGTCGATGGTGGGTGGTCCGCGGAGGAGGGTTCCTTACGGTTGTGGGGCAAGTCCTCCCGCGTGGAGCTGGAGTTTGACATCGAAGGAGAAACGACCCGCTGACGGTGAAGCCAGCGCATGAGTACCCTCAGTGCCATCCCATCGCAGGGGTTTATAGTGCCCACCAGGAAGATGACTCTAAGGCTGGCATGATCATGTTCATCTGCTGCCACATGGCGATATGATGCCCTCAATGTTATGCCGCGACAAGCGAAAGGATGCAAGTGGGCAGGGAGGGGACCTTGCTCTCAAGGTTGCACTGCCCAATCGAGAAAGGACCAAAACGTTTGTACTTCGCAATGAAGAGAAAGATCAGGAGGGTAGAGGAAGCGAAGGAAGTCGTAATGATGCAGGTAGAAACTATGCACCAAAAATAGAAGAAGATTGCGCCGGGTGCGTTCTGGGTGGGTGGGCTCCATGGTCCAATGCAAAAAACAACGGAAAGCCGCTGGTCGGGCTTCCGTGGAAGAATCTTGCGGGTACAAGCGCCGCAACCCTTCCAAGTAATCCTCCCATTCATCCCTCAACCGCTGTACTGTGATGTTGAGGAGTGCGCGGGCTACGTCATGGAGCAATTGTTGTTGTAGCCATTGCTCGCGTTCCTCGATAAGCTATTTCACCCGATCAACCAGTGTACAAAGGGTGCGGTATCATTGCGTGACATCATCACGCAGAGCCACAACGCTTTCTCGCTACTACACCATATCTCGTAACCAAGCACCATTGGCCGCCTTCTCTGTCTCGCACTCGGTGTGCAATTGTTGTATGTTCGCCGTCTGTGCGTCAAGTTGCTGCAGTTCAGGGGTCAGGCGGGCTATCTCTGCCCGTGCTATCATGAGGATTCTACCCAACTCCGCCTGCCGTTCCATGAATTGTTGTCCTTCCACTGCGGATGGTTTATCACCTCGATCTACAGCTTCGTTCCATGCTTCTTGTAAGCGCCGTACTTCCTGAAGCCTTCTGTGGATGTCTACCACCTGGGTTTCATGGTTCTGGAAATTACGCTGCAGGTTCGCACGAGCAGACTCATAGGCGGCCAGGGAGTTCTGGACGTTGGCTAAGTTGTTGGCAGAGTTGCGCACATGCTCCTCGTACACCGTCACCAATGCTCGGTGTTATTCCCAGAGTCTTTCCACTCTGCCTGCCCAAGCTCGATTCCGGGTGATGTTGGAGGTGAACGGCTGCCACAGCATGTCGTTGCTGTGGGGGTCAGGCATATCTAGGGAGGGTGGTGGCGCTGGGCATGGATTGTCCATGCGCAGAGCATGGAGCATGTCACTTGCCTCAGCCATGATGGGAAACGCCACCAGTGCACTCACCTCAAACCCGGATGTTGCTACAGCTTCCGCGACACCTTCAGGAAGATGGTACTCATAGCGTGCCCAGTCGGTCTGATCCATGTCTGGCAGGAGGCCACTGACTTTGCCTTGCCGTTGTTCTCCAGTTCTGGTCGTGAGATCTGTGTTGCTGTGCAAAGGGATGGGAGCAGAAGCCTTATCTTGCCATTGTTCTCTAGTTATGGTCGCGGGATCCTCGTCGTTGTTCAAGTGGATGAGAGCTGAGAATGTTCTTGGTGGTGACTGCCGGTTGCGTAACTGATGTTAAGTGTGGGAATGGAGACTTGAGGACCGCTGTTGGGAGCTGCGAGACATCGTCCTAGCATTCTGAGGCGGTCGGGTCGGTTGGGCGTGCCGCCTTGGCCGTCGGAGGACAAGAGGTATCTTGGGTTCCGGATCAGTCCGTAGCGTGGAGTGCCCACCACTGAATTCTCCCGGTTGCGTGGATGTGCGGCCACGTGAGGAGACATTGTCCCCCAAAGTTCCCGCCGATGCCCGCATGCGTCGGGTGATGCGGATCTGCGATTCCCTTGGGTGTGGTGCATGATCCTCCAGAGAATTGCTGCTATCCGTAGAAGATGTCGGTGCATTGGCGATGATCTTCATGAGGCAGGCCGCGATGAATTGATCGTCCGCATGGCCGAGGTGGCCGGTGGAGGGCGCCTGCCTTGTCAATAGCCGTGCGTGCCGCAAATGTGGCACTTCCATTGCTTCGAATGTAAGCAGGACATATGATGGTGCCCTGTCATTGTCGTGTAGCGTCATGCACTTCTCCCTGAGCAAAGTTATCACGTCGCACGGCGTCAACCAATCATTTGCAACAATGACATCATACGTGGATGTCTCACACACCTGCACTAGCCGGGTCCGGTGATTGTTTCCGACCTGAAGGGGAAATAAGTCAATCTGTCCCTCGGACCGGGTAATCTCGCCTCCTGCGGTTCCAAATTGAAGATCAATAGATCGGATGAGGGTCGACCAATTAAACCGCCAGAAGATGCGAATCGCAACGGTGGTATGCATTGCCCCGGTGTCTACACCGGTGACGAATTTGACGCCGGTGATCGAGATGGGGGATGAGATGACCGTACAAGTGAATTCCGGCCATGGTTGGTGACATAGGGTCACGGGCCGCCAGGCAAGGCCCCCTGTGTCGATAACTCGGCAAATGATTCGTTGAGTTCCATCGACATGCTCCCTCATCATGCGGTAACCTTGCAATTTGAGCCAACAGTTCACCCTCCACCCCAATGGGTCCAGCGCACTGTTAACTTCCCCAAAGAAGGTTTCAAGTTGTGTAATTTACCCCGGCAAATGAGTCAGAACGTCCATCCAGGGTAGCGCAAGGTGCGTCCGGTCAAATAATTACCGGATGGCACTTGCTACTGCTTGACCCGTTGGTCTTCGTGGTGTTGGAGGCTCGTCCAGCTCTATGTGCGGCACAACTGCAGGGGTAGAGTCGCGTCGCGCTTGGCAAAGCTAATCTCCGTATTCCTTGTGTGTCCACCGTGGCGCATCCTTAAAAAGGTCAGTCCATCCCCGGACGTTAATGTGTCTAATGTTCACGTCGTGCTGCGGAAAACCCTCGAGTGGATATGCCGAGCTATGTTCCTCAGGAGTGAGATCTCGTGCATGGCCCTTGATCATCAGTTTTTCTTCTGAAGTGGACTCGTCAGGAGGTTGTTCATCGTCATATGTCGTCGTTGGGTGCTCACCAGGAGGTGGTCTTCCGTTGTATTTCGTCGTGTTGGTTGGGCTGCGATCTTTCCACCCTTCTCTTGACAATCGGCTGAGAGCATCGGCATTGCGGTTCGCAAATGCCGGCTGATATTTGATGGTGAGATTGTATCCTTGAAGAAGCAAGGCCCATTTGCCAAGGATGCCTTCATGATTTTGCATTGTAAGCAACCATTGGAGGGCCTGATGACCAGTGAGGATGGTGAAGGGTTTCCCATTTTTCACATAATGTCGGTAGAACTGAATGGCCCACAAGACCGCCAGTCATTATCCCTTCACGGGAGGATATCTAGCCTCAGCGTCATTGAGCGCGCGGCTACCATAACAGACGACTCTCATTGTGCCGTCGTCCCCACGCTGAGACAGGATGGCCCCGATGCCAGCTTGTGAGAAGTCTGTTGTGATCACAAATGGTAGGTTGAAGTTTGGGAACTCCAGCATTGGAGCCGTGATGAGGCGATGCTTGATTTCTTCCCATGCGAGTTGACAGCCCTCCGTCCATTTAAAGGATTCTTCTTGGTGAGTAAGGCGCCGTAAGGGACGAACAAATTTTGCATGGTCGCAGATGAACTTGCGGTAGAAACTGACAAAGCCTACGAAGATCTTGACCTGAGATGATGTTATCGGGCGTTTCCATTCATGGATAACTGCAATCTTGGGTGGGTCTGTGGATATCCCTTGGGGACTGGTGATGAACCCTAGAAACTCCATGTTGTTCGGCACGATGACACAGTTGGCAGCTTTCAGGCAAAGATTCGCCGCGCGTAGGGCTGAGAATACGGCTTCCAGCGAAGCCATCAGCTCTTGGAAGCTAAACGCAGCGACCACAATGTCGTCCACGTAACACTGGGCGTTAGGAATATCTCGTAATACTTGGTCCATCACGTGTTGAAATGTAGCACTTGCATTGCGCAGCCCACAGGGCATGCGGGTAAAGGCAAAAAACCCATATGGGGTGATGAAGGCCGTTTTCAACATCGAATTGCGGTCCATAGGGATGGTGTGGAGATCATATTTGACATCAAGTTTAGCAAACAAACTCTTTCCTCGTTGTCGCTCTTGGGTGTCAACAATGAGTGGCATGGGATAAGCATCCTCAATGGTGACGTTGTTGATATCACAAAAGTTGACACAAAACTGTTTCGTGCCGTCCGGTTTCCCCACGATCACCATATTGGATCGCCAAGGGATTTCCACTTCCACGATCTCGCCTTGCTCCTTGAGTTCATGCAAGCCTTCATAAATGACCTCTTTTTCGTCCTGGAGAAGGCAACGAGCCTTCTGCTTATGTGCAGGCACATCTCTTGTGTTGATGACGTGTACCGTGTTGACTGCTCTGATGTCCGTTGACTTGCGTGCGAATACTTCTTCATAATATGTAAGGAGCTCATTGACTTGTTGCCGCTGTTCTTCTGTCAAACGTCCATGGAGCATGTGATCCAATCACATCCAATCATCAACGTGGGACCGTTGATGGTGGCGGTTCCTCATCCCACAGTAGGCCGGCCCTGAGGTCAGGATCAGGATCCGAGTAATCATAAACTTGCAGGTTAAAATTACGAGAATTACCCAGTGTGATGGTGAGAGCCTTGGATTGACGTGGAGGTGGCTTGTCATCAAGGCGCAGCCAGCCTATATCGCTCATTGGCTCCTCATCTGAATCTTCAGAGTCAGTATCTTTACAAAGAGCAGTATCGTTGTCGCTTCCGAGCATCTTTCCTTTTCGCTCCGCCTCCTTGACAAGATCCTCTGGGATAACTGGTCGTGTGATCACTGGCTTAAGCGGTGGATTCACCGTTTGTGGAGGCTTGGGACCAGTGGGAGTGGCGGGTGCCGGGATGATGTCATTTGAGCATCCGTTTGTTGCGCCGGGGGACAGCCATCTGGGGTTGTCCACCAACGGCATGGGTATTCTGCCTATGGGGATCTCCGGTTGATCACCCGTCAGAGCATTACGTGCTCGTATAGAGCCTGATGGGAGGTGTACAGAGGTGGGAGTTGGCGTCTCTGCCCTGTTGGCACATGGCGGGGCAGCGGGGAATGGATCATGCTCATGGGACGCCAAGATGGAATTCCTAGCAGCATAATCCTCGATGCAGGCTTCTTCAAATGAAAAGGGATGACCTGACTGGGTAGGCATGGACGTCCTTGGCCCCACAATTAGGGCTGTGCATGTGGTACATCGTGCCGAGGTCAGTTGCATGACTCCATCAACGTAGAAGAGGCCTGCTTGTCGAGGGATGAGGTAGTCGGTTCCCAACAAGACGTCGTAGGTGCGGACCACCGTCACCTGCGTACGACCTTGTGGATGAGGCCCACTTGCAGGGGAAGGTTGTCCACGACACCGTGTCCTGCATTCATCCCACCGGATGCATTTCTAAACATCTTTGACGTCGGTTGAATCCTTTGTTGCCAGCCGACTGCGTGCAGGACCCGGAGCGTCACTGTTGTGTGAGTGGCATCCACGTCAATGGTTGCTAAGAACGTTTTGCCGCAAATCCATACAAACCAGCTGACGACCTCATGGTGGGGACCCTGTGTCTTAGGTGGCGCAAGAGGCATGGGTTGCCATCCACAAGTGTCAGGTTCTGCTTGGATGGCTACCTTAATGAGTCAATCATGTGGGACTTGGGTGCAACTTGTTAGCTACTGAGCTAAGCACCTCCGGCAGAGAAGCCACGAAACTGAAAAGCTCACAAAGGTTCTTACACCTTCTTCCTTTGCAGGTATGTGTCATGCATCTCAAACTTAATCAGGCATACACTTCACCTTCAAGAGTACTAACACCTTAGCATTACATCTCAAGAAGAGCTCAAGCCGTCAATACGCAAGAGAGCATCAAGCAAGGGTTGATTGATCAGCATGCAAGACAAGTCCTTTTGTAGCTGTCTGTCCAGTCCTAGAACTCAAAAGCACATTCTTGGGAAGTGGCCTGAACCAGCCACGTCACCAATAGACTTGCACTGTGAGCTTGACACATAAGCATCCAAGTGTCAAGGTGACAGACCAACCATGTAGCGTCCAAGAAGCTACGGACTTTCTTTCTTGGAAGCTTTGACAACAAACAAGATATGCATAGGGCCAGGATCGAACGTATGACCTCTCACTTGGCCAAATAAACAAAATGGCCAGGGCAACCACTCACCCACATGGTGTACTCACAGGTCATATCTCACAAGAGACAGAGCATAGTTGAGTCACACTACAACAGATCTAGGGGTCATACCTTCACAAGGGGCAGAGCTTTCCTGATCCGTCCTAGAACACTGAACAAGGGGCAGAAACATTCAACAAATCTTTCCCTTACACCTTGCGTCAGTGACCATCATCATTCGTCATCACTTGCGTTGACCATGCCGATACCTTGCCTGCCCGCCTGGTGGAGATCCTTGTCCAGTGGCTTCGTAAGCATGTCAGCCCGATTGAGCTTGGTACCGACATACTCGAGCTCCACTGTCTGCTTGTAGACCAAGTCTCGAGCGTAGTGGTAGCGGATCTCGATGTGCTTTGTGCGCCTCGACAGGACGGGGTTCTTTGACATGTCAATGGCGCTCATGTTGTCAATCTTGATGACCGTCACCGTTGCCTGTGGTGCCTTCATCTCAGATAGCAAGATTCATAGCCACTGCATGTCTTTACACACCTCAGCCAAGGCGATGTACTCAGCTTCAGCTGTTGACAGAGAGACACATTCTTGCTTGCGACTTGCCCAACTGACTACACCTCCATTCAACATATACACAAAGCCGGAGGTAGATTTTCTGTCGTCAATATTCCCTCCCCAATCAGCATCACTGTAGCACATGAGACGGAGTGATGCGGATCCAGCAATGCCTCCAAACTGGAGGCCTACGTGGCGCGTCCTCTGAAGGTACCGCATGATGCGCTTCACGGCCTGCCAGTGAAGTGGAATGGGATTGGCCACTAACCGACTCACCTGCCCAACAGCATATGCTGCCCATGTTGGGCAGCATGTGCTGTCTCATTGGATGGAGATATGGAGGTGGAGAGTTTGCACTCCGAGCTCATGGGTGTGCTGGCAGGATATGCTGCCCATGTTGGGCAGCATATGGCACACATGCTGCACACCTTGCCCTCAGGAGCATCAACCCCCTCCGGAACCTCCATCAATCCCTCCTTGTCAAGTTTGCCGTAAAGGAAGGCTGTCTTGACATCCATCTGGTGGACCTCCATATTCTCGGTAACAGCAATGGCGAGCATTGACCGGATGGAGGCAAACGTCACAACTAGAGCAAAGGTCTCATCGTACTCTGTGCCATGCCGTTGGGAGAACCCCTTTGCTACCACCCGTGCCTTGTACTTGTCTATCTTGCCATCTTGTTTCCTTTTTAATTTTAGCACCCACTTGGACCCCACAACGTGAGCCTCGGCAGGTCTGTCCACCAGCACCCATGTCCCATTCTCTTCAATGGAGCTGAGTTCACTGCGAATTGCTTCGTCCCACTCTGCTTTTTCAGGCCGAGTGAGTGCCTCTGCGACAGACGTTGACTCCTCTTGAACCAAGAATGAATAGTTGAAGCCTGTCCATTCACCCCTGTCTGCGTCGTAATGCTGCCGAGGTACTTTGAGGCGTGAGCTGCTCCTTGAACCTGTTGGCTGGTGCTGTTGATGCGGAGGTTGGAGGTCTGGTTCGTCGTTGATGATGGGAGAGGCATCCTCCTCATGTTCCGGAGGATCAGATACGTCAGAATCGAGGTCTGACTCCTGCGAGTCATCTTCATGAGCTCCTCTCCCTGTTGCAGCACCTATCCCATGCCATTGTGCTGGTGCTTTGTCTCCCTCTTCAAGGAGAGTGAGCCACTCTCCCTGTTTTGGAGCGTTCTTGAGTTCGAGATGCTCTCCCTTACTCACAAACCTTTCATGGAAATCCACGTCTTTGCTGCGGATGACCTTCTTGGCACCTTGGTCCCACAGTCGATAAGCTTTGTGGGCGGTGTCATAGCCGATGAAAATGCACTTTCATGCTCTTGCATCGAGCTTTCCAGGGCCCTCACCGGCCTGGACCTTGGCAAACCCGGTGCAACCAAACACCTTGAGATGGGAGGCGTTCGGCTTCTTGCCTGAC
The DNA here is from genome assembly GCA_023375785.1 of Penium margaritaceum. Taxonomy (NCBI): domain Eukaryota; kingdom Viridiplantae; phylum Streptophyta; class Zygnematophyceae; order Desmidiales; family Peniaceae; genus Penium; species Penium margaritaceum. Next base: position 490,850 of record SZWC01000009.1, on the reverse strand, counting down.
CATGCTTCTTGAGGCGTCTTCAGCTGCTGTGTCTGCTTCTTCTTGCCTCTCCTTTGTAGAGCTGCTGCAGGTGTGAGGTTCACAAGGTAGATAGCCGTACGTGCTGCTTCAGCCCAGAACCTTGGAGGAAGCTTGGCGTCAAAGAGCATGCACCTAGTCATGCCTAGGAGCGTCTGGTTCATCCTCTTTGCTACGCCGTTACTTTGAGGTGAGTAGGGCGTAGTTTTCTGGTGTTCAATGCCCTTTGTCTTGAGCCACTCCCTGCAAGCTTCATACTATCCCCCGTTGTCCGTCCTCAATGCCTTCACCTTCTTTCCACTCTGTCGCTCAACCATAGCGACAAAGGCCTGAAGATTCTCCTTCACCTCACTTTTCTTTTTGAGAAAGTATATCCAGACTTTGCGGCTGTTGTCGTCGATGCATGTGAGGATATATCTGCTGCCTCCATCTGACGGTATGCGAAAGGGACCACATATGTCAGAGTGGACAAGATCAAGAGGTGCAAGAGCGCGCATGCCATTGTGCTTGAACGGTTTCCTTTTCGCCTTGCCTTGAAGGCATGGCTCACACATGATCTCTGCTCCCTCCACCTCATCACCTAGCTCCATCCCACGCACTAGCTCCTGCTTTCCCATGAGCTCCAATGTGCGATGAGCCACGTGTCCAAAGCGCCCGTGCCATAGGTTCTTAGAGGATGTGCACAGGCTAGAATGAACAGCCCCATTGGCTGCATTTTCTTGTGGTTTTGTTGCCAAATCATCTGCTGCCACTGCTTCCGCTGCTCCAACATGTCCTTCCTCATTTGGGTCTGCATTGCTGCTCTCCTCATCATCACTCTCCACCAAAGATTGAGCCGTTGAAGTTGTCGTCTTGGTCTGCAAGACGTAGAGTCCATCGACACGAGAAACCTGTGCGACAACCTTCTTGGCAGAGTAGGAGATGTTCATGTCCTTGGTAGGAACTATCACCGCTTCCTTCTCTATAAAGACCACTATCATGCCATGGTCAGTTATTTTAGAGACGAAGAGCAGGTTGGTTGTGAAGGAGGGCAAGTAGACCACCCCCTCTAGCTTGAGGTCGGAATCTCCACCGTTGAGACCCACTGTGACCAGCTTGTCACCAATCCCCTCCGCTGCCTCAACCTTGCCGTTGGCGACCCTGAAGTTCTTGTTACATGGAGCAAGAGAGATAAAGTCTCTCTTCTCGTAAGTGGTGTGCTCGTTTGTGCCCGAGTCAAGGCCATAGGCTCCTGGCCTGAGTATCGCCATCCCTTTGTTGGAGGCACACTCAGCCATCAAGCTTGTGGGATCCTTCCTACCATTTCTCCCTCGCCAGTCATCCCCGTCTCCTCCCTATTTCTTGGGTGCACGGCACTCTCAAGCCCAGTGTCCAGCCTTGCCACAGTTATGGCAGTTTCCTTGGCGCTTTGTACCCCTTCCACTGTTGCTAGTGCTGTTGTTTCCCCTGAACCCAGAGGAGGAGGTATTGCGAAAGGTGCCACTGCTCCGTGAGGCAAAGGCAGCCATGTTTGCTTCACTGCTACTACGACGCATGGCTTCATTCCGCACATACTCAGAGATGGTCGTGTAGGAAACTAGATCTTCAGTCCACCCTCCAATCACCGTTGTCATGGGGCTCCAACTTTCCGGCAGCGTCATCAGAAAAATCATAGCCTGCATGTCCAATTTCAGGTCCCACCCCATGCCGGTGGCTTGTTGCAAGAGCGTCTCAATCTTCTGCATAAAGGCGGAGACATCCTCCCCTTCACCAAGCATCATGCTGATGAGATTTTGTAAAATGAAGAGACGGTTAGCAAGTGAGGATGACTGAAATACCTTGCCGAGTTTGGCGTATGCCGCGGCTGCCACTGTACAACCGCTGATGAGTGAAAGGACTAAGGGTTGTATAGAGGACACAAGAATGGAGAGAGCCTTCCTGTTGAGCTTGACCCATGCCACAAGGTCATCACCCTCCTCCTTTGGTGCTGGGATAGTTCCGTCAAAGTATCCTAGCAAATCTTTGTCATCCATGATGATCTCAAACTGCCACTTCCAGAGTGCAAACCCCTCTCCATCAAATTTGAGGATGGGCGAATAATTCCCTGGTTCCCCTGTCCCTGCCATCCGTACAACTACAACTACTACAGTTGCTGCACCTGTTGTTGATGCCGATGAACCTGTGTTTGAGGCCGTTGTAGGCTGTTGGTGAGAAGAGGAAACTGCTTCCCCTGTTCACGTTGGCTATTACAAGCAGATGTAGGCTGATGTAGGCTGATGTAGGCTGATGTCAGCTCCCAAGGTAGAAAGGTGCAGATGTGTTGCATTCCCCTCTTGTTGATGTTGCCCTGCAAACAGAGAAGTTGGGGGAGAGCGAAGGCGCTCTCACTGCTTGTGACCTTAGCGGTTGCGTGCGTGAAACTTCCCTAACCAGAGGAGTGGGCCCATAACCCTTTGTTAGCTACTGAGCTAACCACCTCCGACAGAGAAGCCGCGAAACCGAAAAGCTCACAAAGGTTCTTACACCTTCTTCCTTTGCAGATATGTGTCATGCACCCCAAACTTAATCAGGCATACACTTCACCTTCAAGAGTACTAACGCCTTAGCATTACATCTCAAGAAGAGCTCAAGCCGTCAATACACAAGAGAGCATCAAGCAAGGGTTGATTGATCAGCATGCAAGACAAGTCCTTTTGTAGCTGTCTGTCCAGTCCTAGAACTCAAAAGCACATTCCTGGGAAGTGGCCTGAACCAGCCACATCACCAATAGACTTGCACTGTGAGCTTGACACATAAGCATCCAAGTGTCAATGTGACAGACCAACCATGTAGCGTCCAAGAAGCTACGGACTTTCTTTCTTGGAAGCTTCCACAACAAACAAGATATGCATGGGGCCAGGATCGAACGTATGACCTCTCACTTGGCCAAATCAACAAAATGGCCAGGGCAACCACTCACCCACATGGTGTACTCACAGGTCATATCTCACAAGAGACAGAGCATAGTTGAGTCACACTACAATAGATCTAGGGGTCATACCTCCACAAGGGGTAGAGCATTCCTGATCCGCCCTAGAACACTGAACGAGGGGCAGAAACAATCAACACAACTGAGGTGAATGCCAACAAGGTGAAGCTTCTCAGCGTATTCTTCCAAGACGGCTACAAAGTCCGAGAGATGGGTGGGATTGTCCTATAAGTATTCCCCCAGGGATATCTCCTGAAAAGGACGATGGAAGGAGTTCTTGGTATCTACCGTGAGCTCGTTGCATGTCGAGGGTGCAGAGGTCACCTTTTGGCAACGCGGGGGTGTGGGAGCCCTCGGGGGACGTACGCGCAATACGGGTGGGGGTTTAGGAGACTTTGCCAAAATCTGGTTTGGTAGGCAGGTGGAACGTGCTTCGACACATGTCTGTAGGTATGCCTCAGCCCGTTCCTACTGTTCCTTGTATTGGCGCATCCGCTCATACATCTCCGTGATTGACCATCCTTCCACGCATTGTGCTTGAGCCACCGTGATCAGTTCTTGTTCCGCAACTGCTGGAGAGGTTTCGGTGGTCTGCTCCTCGGAGTGGGGAAGACCCAGTTTCACATTCCGTGCAGGCGTATCTAAAGCATAAGGTTGGGAGATTGCTGGTGTTTCTCTTGCTTCCCTGTGCTGCGCATACGCCTTCCATTGTGCTGTTCCATTGCCCGCTGGACCAGAAGGACGGGAACTTACGTTGGGACCTACTGCCTGTCAACCCACTGGAGGTCCTGGTCCCGTTGGTCTGCGTCCTTGATACTCTCCTCCCCTGGGCTGCATACGGACACCGGGGCAGGATTGCGACATTCCCTATGCCGGTGGGTAAATTCTCCACACCCATAACATCTCCCGGGTGGGAAATTGTGGGATTCATTGGTTTGGGTACTAAAGCTCCTGCTTGCATGTGGATGGATGGAGCCGCATGCACCTTTGGGGCTGATTGCTCTCGAGCCGCTCGCCGCTTTATCTCCCTTTGCTGGTGTTCTGCCTCCTCCTTCAGCGCGTCCAATGTTCTAAACTGTCTCAGGTCCAACGTGTTGGCAATGACTGGGATTAGAGAATCACGGTAACATTCCTTGATCATGCGTAGGGGTATATCGATGCCGCGCATCGAAATCTTAGTGAACTTATCGTTGTGTAGCTTGATTTTCTCCCCTGCCTTCATGCAGATAGTGCGAATCTGGAGCTCTGCTTCTTCAAGGCTCATTGGGTTGAATCTCTTCGTCATTCTTCTCGCTAGGTGGTTGAAGTCCGCAAATGGACGTTCTCTATGTTCTGTAGTGAACCACTCCAACGCTTTCCCATGTAACGCGAGATATTCCGCTGGGACAATGTAGTCTGGAGATAGTAGTCCATAGTCAAGGCAGGTGCCCAACTTAGACAGCCACATGGCAGGATCCTCCTCTGGTTCACCTTTGAAGACGTCGAGCTTTGGGAGTGTGTAAGAAGTCTTCGCTGCAGGATTTGAAGCTAGTTCCTGTGGAGGCAACGCCTGCACCTGTGCCCGTGACTGGGTCCCCAAGTGAGGTCAATGCTCTTACGCTAGGCCAACTGCTATGGTACCAGCCGATGAAGCGGTTCCCCCTCCCCTCAGTCAAACACGTATTGCGTCGGCTCCTCCCAGTCCAGAATCCCCCGTTGATGTCTCGCTTAACTCGCCTGTACTCGTATGGCGTACTGCTAGTCTCCATGAACCATCGACCCTTGCCCGGGTCCAGTCATATTCCTCATTGCATGTGTTTTCTGCTACGGTCTTCCCGTTATGGGCGTAGCTGATGCTTGACTCGTTTGAAGATGAGATGGTTGCCTCTTGGATTGGACAGGTTGTACCGTATATTTGCTCGGCGTAGCCCCTGTTGATATGCATGCCTCCCCCAAGGTCCGCTCTTGCCTGATGGTTCCTGTCGTGGATGAAGGACTGTTGCTTCCTTGAGGCGGGCCTCCTTGCGGCGCGATGTTGCCAAAGCAAAGGATGCCTTGTTCACCTGCTCCTGGTGCGAGGACTCTTGCCCCGCACCTGCATGTTGTGAGGTCATGAGGGACGGGTCTTCCCGTCAGATTTCCTTGCTCGTCGTTCCACAACGTCTAAGCACTTCTGCACACGTGGTGGATATACACCGATGTTCAAGGCCGGGCGTCGAGGGTGAGCAACTGGATGGGAGGGGACTGTCCAGGAACGGAAAGTCATGGGCTCATGTAGGGAGTGCAGAGCCTGCATTGAGGGGTGATCCAACGAAACCTCTTCTTCAGATACCTGGTCATCCTGAGTGGCGTCTGGCTTTGCACATTCCCCGTCATAGGTCACAGAGGGTGCAGGTGAAGACATTCTTGTAGTTGAGAACTTGAGGCGCTGCGGTACATGCTATTCTTGGGTCATGTCCACTGCTTCGTAGACAGTTCGCCCATCTGGAGTGGTGACACCATGGAGCGGGACGGAACCTTCGTTTGCTACAAATTATTGATCGTCATTAGATGCGCAATTTTCCATTTGCGCAAAATCACTTTCCCCATTTTGGCTGTGCACGTGGTCCTCCTCCGAATATTCTGGTGTCTCGGCCGCCGACTGCGCCAGTCTGGTGGCTTTCCATTCTCGGAGTTCCTTCAGACGTTGTAGGTGGAACTCCTCTTCTTTGTCAAGATTCATCTCGTTGTCCTCGTTCTACAGTAGTGGGGACCGATCATCCAACGGATCCCACTTAAACTTGGGGTCCAGCCCTGGGGGATCTTCTGCGCTTTCCTCGTAGCGGCGGGCAATGGGTGTCCGCTTCATCCTGTCTTTTCGGGGACGTTGGATGGGGCACAATCTGTCCATGTGTTGCCGATGGTACAGTCAAATGATCTACAGGCTCTTTCCTCTTATCCTTGCGCCTCGTAAGATGGAAAGAAGTCACTCCCCGCGGTCAGGATGATTATCAAGGTCGGTTCGTCTACACCTCCTTATGCCCAGTTGGAGACGCGACGCCTCCCTCCTGAGTGATCGCACTTTGAAACGTAGACTGATTTGAAGGCACCTGCCACACTTGTCACAGAAAACAGATGAGTCCACGCTCACCGCACCATTAACACTGTTATACCCTTTTACGCCATTGGCCGGAACTGGGTCTGACAGCGTACAGGTATCAACTATAAGTCACGGTTCATACCGCGCTCTTCCTTTCACATTCTGCATTGGTGCTTTGCTGAAGTCTCTCCCGCATACTCGCATTCTCACTTATCCGACGAATCATTAACCGTAAGATGCAGGAGGTAGGTCACACGTGTCCCTGCTTCCAACAATTCACCAATGATCAGTTCAAATCTGCGACTATACTGATTCCATTCACCCGCATTCCACCATCGGCGAGCAATCATCCACCGTATTCCTTCTTACCATTACACATAGAATAAGCTGAACGTCAACGTGGTTATTCTATCCATATTCCTTTTTACCATGTCACCATTGACGGGCTATCATTCACCGGATGAAATGATATCCATCAAATTATCCTACCAACGAAAGCAAAGCAATGTACAACAATCAAACTTGGTTGCTCTCAGTCCATGAACACACACACATGCAACATCCCTCCACTGGACATTCAATCCCTCCTCTACGCATCGCCCAACAACATGCGCAAACCGTTGGCCTCCTGAGTTGACAGATCGTCGGTCCGAGATGGTTCCTGCAAGAGCACAGTGCGGCTCACGCCGCCTTGCTCGCTCGTCTGGCGGCGCGACACAACTCTAGCGGTCCGCTCACACGTTGACCAGCATGAGAATTGACGCGCGTCATGTTGTGCTTCCGCTGACGGAAGAGCTCTTGTTGATACCGCTGGTAGGCCCGGAACGCCTCGGCCCATTCTTCAGCGGCTTTGGGGGCTCGTTGCCTGACGTCACGGGCCACCTCCTGCCAACTCTCCACGGGGCGGGGTTTGTCGTCACGGGGAAGTCTCCGGAGCCACGGTTGCCAGAACTGTTCCAGGGCCCCACCAGCAGGATGATGCAACCATTGCATCACTCCCAGGACCTTCCGCGCGCCCAGCCGGTGAGGTACATTGCTTCAGCTGCAGATGGCATAGAAAGTCACCGGCGAGTCACAGGTGGCTCTGCTCAAGTTGGGCGGCTGGAGCTCCCGAGGGAATTCAGGACCAACCCATGACAGCTCCGTTATGTGCTCCTTAGGAAGCGGCCTTCCCATCCGGGAACGGCTGCACGCTCACACATACACACACACACACACACACGCGCGCACACACACACTCGTAGGCACTCACACGCACTCCGCCTACTCTAATTTCTCTACTCTAGCTTGTCGCGAGACGGGACACGGGTTCCGCTCCACGGGCTGGATTTGACCAAGGAGAAGCAATCTCTCAGTCCTGCTGGTGGCCACTAGACACGTCTCCCACACCAGGACCGGGTCAGGAGTCGGTTGTGGAGCACTCGATTGAGTACGACTGGCATCGGGTCCAAGCGTCTCAGCGGTCTTGAGCGTCAGCGGTCGGTCGGTCATTTGCTCGGCAGAGAGATAGATAGACAGCAGCCGCGTCTTGTGGGCTGGCACAACTTTGGCATAGATGTGGGAAAATTTTGGCACAATTATCGCACAACTCTGGCACAACTCTGGCACAACTCTAGCACACCTCTGCCACAACTCTGGCACAGATCAGGCACAACTCTGGCATAACTCTGGCAACATTGTGGAACAACTCTAGCATAACTATTGCACACCTTTGGCAAAATTTTGGCACAACTGTGGCACAACTCTGGCACAACTTTGGCACAACTGTGGCACAAATCCGGCACAACTCTGGCACAACTCTGGCACAACTTTGGCATATCTGTGGCACAAATCCGGCACACTTTTGGCACAGCTCTGGCATAACTCTGGCACAACTCTGGCACAACCCTAGCACAACTCTGGCACAACTCTAGCACAACTCAAGCACAACTCTGGCACAACTCTGGCACAACTCTGGCACAACTCGGGCACAGCTCCAGCACAACTCTGGCACAACTTTGGCACAACTCTGGCATAACTCTGGCACAACTCTGGCACAACTCCGGCACAACTCCGGCACAACTCTGGCACAACTCTGGCACAACTTTGGCATATCTGTGGCACAAATCCGGCACACTTTTGGCACAGCTCTGGCATAACTCTGGCACAACTCTGGCACAACTCCGGCACAACTCCGGCACAACTCTGGCACAACTCTGGCACAACTTTGGCATATCTGTGGCACAAATCCGGCACACTTTTGGCACAGCTCTGGCATAACTCTGGCACAACTCTGGCACAACTCCGGCACAACTCCGGCACAACTCTGGCACAACTCTGGCACAACTTTGGCATATCTGTGGCACAAATCCGGCACACTTTTGGCACAGCTCTGGCATAACTCTGGCACAACTCTGGCACAACTCCGGCACAACTCCGGCACAACTCTGGCACAACTCTGGCACAACTTTGGCATATCTGTGGCACAAATCCGGCACACTTTTGGCACAGCTCTGGCATAACTCTGGCACAACTCTGGCACAACTCCGGCACAACTCCGGCACAACTCTGGCACAACTCTGGCACAACTTTGGCATATCTGTGGCACAAATCCGGCACACTTTTGGCACAGCTCTGGCATAACTCTGGCACAACTCTGGCACAACCCTAGCACAACTCTGGCACAACTCTAGCACAACTCACGCACAACTCTGGCACAACTCTGGCACAACTCTGGCAAAACCCTTGCACAACTTTGGCACGACTCTGGCACGAATCTGGCACTACACTGGCACAACTCTGGCACAACTCTGGCATTACTCTGGCACAACTTTGGCACAACTCTGGCACAACTATGGCACAACTCTGGCACAACTCAGGCACAACCCTGGCACAACTCTGGCACAACTCTGGCACAATTATCGCACACCTCTGGCACAACTCTGGCACAACTCGGGCACTACTCCGGCACAACTCTGGCACAACTGTGGCACAACTCTAGCATAACTCTGGCACAACTCTGGCACAACTCTGGCACAACTCTAGCAAAACTCCGGCACACCTCAGGCACATATCCGGCACCACTCTGGCACAACTTTGGCACAACTCATGCACAACTCTGCCAAAACTGTGGTAGAACTCTGGCACAACTATGGCACAACTCTGGCACAACTCTAGTACAACTCTGGCACAACTCTAGCACAACTCTGGCACAACTTTGGCACAACTCTGGCACAACTCTAGCACAACTCTGGCACAACTCTGGCACGACTCTGGCATAACTCTGGCACAACTATGGCATAACTCTGGCATAACTCTGGCACAACTGTGGCACAGCTCTTGCACAACTTTGGCACAACTGTGGCAGAAAATCGGCACAACTCTGGCACAACTCTGGCACTACTCTCGCACAATTCTGGCACAACTCTGGCACAAGTCTGGCACACCTTTGGCCAACTGTGGCACAACTCTGGCACAACTTTACCACAATTGTGGCATAAATCCAGTATAAATCTGGCACAACTCTGGCACAACTATGGCACAACTCTGGCACACCTCTGGCACAACTCTGGCACAACTCTGGCAAAACTCTGGCACAACTCTAGCACAATTTGGCACGACTCTGGCACAACCATGGCACAACTCTGGCACAACTCCGGCACAACTCTGGCACAACTCTGGCACAACTCTGGCAAAAGTCTGGCACAACTCTGGCACAACTCTGGCACAACCCTGGCACAACTCTGGCACAACTTTGGCACAACTGTGGCACAACTCTGGCACAACTCTGGCACAACTCAGGCACAACTCTGGCACAACTCTGGCAAAACTCTTGCACAGCTCTGGCACAACTCTGGCACAACTCTGGCACAATTATCGCATAACTCTGGCACAACTCTGGCACAACTCTGGCATAACTCTGGCACAACTCTAGCACAACTCTGGCACGACTCTGGCACAACTCTGGCACAAGTCTGGCACAACTCTGGCACAACTCTGGCACAACCCTGGCACAACTCTGGCACAACTTTGGCACAACTGTGGCACAACTCTGGCACAACTCTGGCACAACTCAGGCACAACTCTGGCACAACTCTGGCAAAACTCTTGCACAGCTCTGGCACAACTCTGGCACAACTCTGGCACAATTATCGCATAACTCTGGCACAACTCTGGCACAACTCTGGCATAACTCTGGCACAACTCTAGCACAACTCTGGCACGACTCTGGCACAACTCTGGCACAAGTCTGGCACAACTCTGGCACAACTCTGGCACAACCCTGGCACAACTCTGGCACAACTTTGGCACAACTGTGGCACAACTCTGGCACAACTCTGGCACAACTCAGGCACAACTCTGGCACAACTCTGGCAAAACTCTTGCACAGCTCTGGCACAACTCTGGCACAACTCTGGCACAATTATCGCATAACTCTGGCACAACTCTGGCACAACTCTGGCATAACTCTGGCACAACTCTAGCACAACTCTGGCACGACTCTGGCACAACTCTGGCACAAGTCTGGCACAACTCTGGCACAACTCTGGCACAACCCTGGCACAACTCTGGCACAACTTTGGCACAACTGTGGCACAACTCTGGCACAACTCTGGCACAACTCAGGCACAACTCTGGCACAACTCTGGCAAAACTCTTGCACAGCTCTGGCACAACTCTGGCACAACTCTGGCACAATTATCGCATAACTCTGGCACAACTCTGGCACAACTCTGGCATAACTCTGGCACAACTCTAGCACAACTCTGGCACGACTCTGGCACAACTCTGGCACAAGTCTGGCACAACTCTGGCACAACTCTGGCACAACCCTGGCACAACTCTGGCACAACTTTGGCACAACTCTGGCACAACTCTGGCACAACTCTGGCACAACTCTGGCACAACTCTGGCACAACTCTGGCATAACTCTGGCACAACTCTGGCACAACTCTGGAAAAACTCTGGCATATCTCGGGCACAAGTTGGGCACAACTGTGGCACAACTTTGGTACAACTCTGGAAGAACTGAGGCAAAACTCTGGCACAACTCTGGCACGACTATAGCACAACTCTGGCACAACTCTGGTACAACTGTGGGACAACTATGGCACAACTCTAGCCCAACTCTAGCACAACTCTGGCACAACTCTGGCACGACTCTGGCACAACTCTGGCATAACTCTGGCATAACTATAGCACAAGTCTAGCACAACTTTGGTACAACTCTGGCACAACTCTGGCACAACTGTGGCACAGCTTTGGCACAACTTTGCCACATCTGTGGCAAACATTTGGCACAAATTTGGCACAACTCTGGTGCAACACTGGCAAAACCCTGGCACAACTCTACCACAAATCTGGCACAACTCTGGCACAACTCTGGCACAACTCTGGTACAACTCTCGCACAACTCTGGCATAACTCTGGCACACCTTTCGCACACCTGTGGCACAAATCCGGCACAACTCAAGCACAACTCTAACACTACTTTGGCACAACTTTGGCACACATCCGGCACAACTCTGGCACAATTGTGGCTCAACTCTGGCACAACTCTCGCACAACTCTGGCACAATCCTGGCACAACTTTGGCACAACTCGGGCACAGCTCTGGCACAAGTCTGGCACTACACTACCACAACTCTGGCAGAACTCTGGCACAACACTGGCACAACTCTGGCACAACTCTGGCACAACTCTGGCACAACTCTGGCACAACCCTGGCACAACTTTGGCACAACTCTGGCACAACTCTGGCAGAACTCTGGCAGAACTCTGGCAGAACTCTGGCAGAACTCTGGCAGAACTCTGGCAGAACTCTGGCACAACTCTCGCACAACTCTGGCACAATTCTGGCACAACTCTGGCATAACTGTGGCACAACTATGGCACAACTCTAGCCCAACTCTAGCACAACTCTAGCACAACTGTGGCACAACTCTGGCACAACACTAGCAAAACCCTGGCACAGCTCAGGCACAAATCCGGCACCACTCTGGCGCAACTTTGGCACAACTCATGCAAAACTCTGCCAAAACTCTGGCACAACTCTGGCACAACTATGGCAAAACTCTGGCACAACTCTAGTACAACTCTGGCACAACTCTAGCACAACTCTGGCACAACTTTGGCACAACTCTGGCACAACTCTAGCACAACTCTGGCACAACTCTGGCACGACTCTGGCATAACTGTGGCACAACTATGGCATAACTCTGGCATAACTCTGGCACAACTGTGGCACAGCTCTTGCACAACTTTGGCACAACTGTGGCAGAAAATCATCACAACTCTGGCACAACTCTGGCACTACTCTCGCACAATTCTCGCACAACTCTGGCACAAGTCTGGCACACCTTTGGCCAACTGTGGCACAACTATGGCACAACTTTACCACAATTGTGGCATAAATCCAGTATAAATCTGGCACAACTCTGGCACAACTATGGCACAACTCTGGCACA
>SZWC01000009.1:410071-436195 GCA_023375785.1 Penium margaritaceum | reverse complement strand
GAATCCGGAACAACTCTGGCACAACTCTGGCACAACTATGGCACAACTCTGGTTCGACTCTGGCACAACTCTGGCACAACTCTGGCAAAAATCTGGCACAACTCTGGCAAAACTCTGGTACAACTTTGGCACAACTGTGGCACAAATCTGGAACAACTATGACACAACTCTGGCACAACTCTTGCAGAACTCTGGCACAACACTGGCACAACGCTGGCACAACTCTGGCACAACCCTGACACAACTCTGACACAACCCTGGCACAACTCTGGCACAACTCTCACACAACTCTGGCACAACCCTGGCACAACTCTGGCACAACCCTGGCACATTTTGGCACAACTCTCGCACAATTATGGCACAATTCTGGCACAATTCTTGCACATCTCTGGCACAACTGTGGCACAACTCTGGCACAACTCTGGCATAACTCTGGCAAAATTCTGGCACAACTCTGGGACAACTCTGGTAAAACTCTGGCACACCTCTGGCACAACTCTGGCACAACTCTGGCACAACTCTGGCACAACCCTGGCACAACTCTGGCACAACTCTAGCACAACTCTGGCACAACTCTGGCACACCTCTGGCACAACTCTGGCACAACTCTGGCACAACTCTGGCACAACCCTGGCACAACTCTGGCACAACTCTAGCACAACTCTGGCACAACCCTGTTACAACTCTAGCACAACTCTGGCATAACTCTGCAACAATTCTGGCACAACTCTGGTACAACTCTGGCATATCTCTGGCACTACTCTCGGACAACTCTCGCACAGCTCTGGCACATCCCTGGCACAACTCTGGCACAACTCTGGCACAACTTTGGCACAACTATGGCACAACTCTGGTTCAACTCTGGCACAACTCTGGCACAACTCTGGCAAAAATCTGGCACAACTCTTGCCAAACTCTGGCACAATTTTGGTGCAACTGTGGCACAAATCTGGAACCACTCTGGCACAACTCTGGCACAACTCTTGCACAACTTGGGCACAACTCTGGCACAACGCTGGAACAACTCTGGCAGAATCTTGGCACAACTCTGGCACAACTCTGGCACAACTCTGGCACAACTCTGGCAAACCTCTGGCACATCTCTGGCACAACTCTGGCACACCTCTCGCACAACTCTGGCACATCTCTTGTTCAACTCTGGTACAATTCTGGCACAACTCTGGCACACCTCTCGCACAACTCTGGCACATCTCTTGTTCAACTCTGGTACAATTCTGGCACAACTCTGGCACACCTCTCGCACAACTCTGGCACATCTCTTGTTCAACTCTGGTACAATTCTGGCACAACTCTGGCACACCTCTCGCACAACTCTGGCACATCTCTTGTTCAACTCTGGTACAATTCTGGCACAACTCTGGCACACCTCTCGCACAACTCTGGCACATCTCTTGTTCAACTCTGGTACAATTCTGGCACAACTCTGGCACACCTCTCGCACAACTCTGGCACATCTCTTGTTCAACTCTGGTACAATTCTGGCACAACTCTGGCACACCTCTCGCACAACTCTGGCACATCTCTTGTTCAACTCTGGTACAATTCTGGCACAACTCTGGCACACCTCTCGCACAACTCTGGCACATCTCTTGTTCAACTCTGGTACAATTCTGGCACAACTCTGGCACACCTCTCGCACAACTCTGGCACATCTCTTGTTCAACTCTGGTACAATTCTGGCACAACTCTGGCACACCTCTCGCACAACTCTGGCACATCTCTTGTTCAACTCTGGTACAATTCTGGCACAACTCTGGCACACCTCTCGCACAACTCTGGCACATCTCTTGTTCAACTCTGGTACAATTCTGGCACAACTCTGGCACACCTCTCGCACAACTCTGGCACATCTCTTGTTCAACTCTGGTACAATTCTGGCACAACTCTGGCACACCTCTCGCACAACTCTGGCACATCTCTTGTTCAACTCTGGTACAATTCTGGCACAACTCTGGCACACCTCTCGCACAACTCTGGCACATCTCTTGTTCAACTCTGGTACAATTCTGGCACAACTCTGGCACACCTCTCGCACAACTCTGGCACATCTCTTGTTCAACTCTGGTACAATTCTGGCACAACTCTGGCACACCTCTCGCACAACTCTGGCACATCTCTTGTTCAACTCTGGTACAATTCTGGCACAACTCTGGCACACCTCTCGCACAACTCTGGCACATCTCTTGTTCAACTCTGGTACAATTCTGGCACAACTCTGGCACACCTCTCGCACAACTCTGGCACATCTCTTGTTCAACTCTGGTACAATTCTGGCACAACTCTGGCACACCTCTCGCACAACTCTGGCACATCTCTTGTTCAACTCTGGTACAATTCTGGCACAACTCTGGCACACCTCTCGCACAACTCTGGCACATCTCTTGTTCAACTCTGGTACAATTCTGGCACAACTCTGGCACACCTCTCGCACAACTCTGGCACATCTCTTGTTCAACTCTGGTACAATTCTGGCACAACTCTGGCACACCTCTCGCACAACTCTGGCACATCTCTTGTTCAACTCTGGTACAATTCTGGCACAACTCTGGCACACCTCTCGCACAACTCTGGCACATCTCTTGTTCAACTCTGGTACAATTCTGGCACAACTCTGGCACACCTCTCGCACAACTCTGGCACATCTCTTGTTCAACTCTGGTACAATTCTGGCACAACTCTGGCACACCTCTCGCACAACTCTGGCACATCTCTTGTTCAACTCTGGTACAATTCTGGCACAACTCTGGCACACCTCTCGCACAACTCTGGCACATCTCTTGTTCAACTCTGGTACAATTCTGGCACAACTCTGGCACACCTCTCGCACAACTCTGGCACATCTCTTGTTCAACTCTGGTACAATTCTGGCACAACTCTGGCACACCTCTCGCACAACTCTGGCACATCTCTTGTTCAACTCTGGTACAATTCTGGCACAACTCTGGCACACCTCTCGCACAACTCTGGCACATCTCTTGTTCAACTCTGGTACAATTCTGGCACAACTCTGGCACACCTCTCGCACAACTCTGGCACATCTCTTGTTCAACTCTGGTACAATTCTGGCACAACTCTGGCACACCTCTCGCACAACTCTGGCACATCTCTTGTTCAACTCTGGTACAATTCTGGCACAACTCTGGCACACCTCTCGCACAACTCTGGCACATCTCTTGTTCAACTCTGGTACAATTCTGGCACAACTCTGGCACACCTCTCGCACAACTCTGGCACATCTCTTGTTCAACTCTGGTACAATTCTGGCACAACTCTGGCACACCTCTCGCACAACTCTGGCACATCTCTTGTTCAACTCTGGTACAATTCTGGCACAACTCTGGCACACCTCTCGCACAACTCTGGCACATCTCTTGTTCAACTCTGGTACAATTCTGGCACAACTCTGGCACACCTCTCGCACAACTCTGGCACATCTCTTGTTCAACTCTGGTACAATTCTGGCACAACTCTGGCACACCTCTCGCACAACTCTGGCACATCTCTTGTTCAACTCTGGTACAATTCTGGCACAACTCTGGCACACCTCTCGCACAACTCTGGCACATCTCTTGTTCAACTCTGGTACAATTCTGGCACAACTCTGGCACACCTCTCGCACAACTCTGGCACATCTCTTGTTCAACTCTGGTACAATTCTGGCACAACTCTGGCACACCTCTCGCACAACTCTGGCACATCTCTTGTTCAACTCTGGTACAATTCTGGCACAACTCTGGCACACCTCTCGCACAACTCTGGCACATCTCTTGTTCAACTCTGGTACAATTCTGGCACAACTCTGGCACACCTCTCGCACAACTCTGGCACATCTCTTGTTCAACTCTGGTACAATTCTGGCACAACTCTGGCACACCTCTCGCACAACTCTGGCACATCTCTTGTTCAACTCTGGTACAATTCTGGCACAACTCTGGCACACCTCTCGCACAACTCTGGCACATCTCTTGTTCAACTCTGGTACAATTCTGGCACAACTCTGGCACACCTCTCGCACAACTCTGGCACATCTCTTGTTCAACTCTGGTACAATTCTGGCACAACTCTGGCACACCTCTCGCACAACTCTGGCACATCTCTTGTTCAACTCTGGTACAATTCTGGCACAACTCTGGCACACCTCTCGCACAACTCTGGCACATCTCTTGTTCAACTCTGGTACAATTCTGGCACAACTCTGGCACACCTCTCGCACAACTCTGGCACATCTCTTGTTCAACTCTGGTACAATTCTGGCACAACTCTGGCACACCTCTCGCACAACTCTGGCACATCTCTTGTTCAACTCTGGTACAATTCTGGCACAACTCTGGCACACCTCTCGCACAACTCTGGCACATCTCTTGTTCAACTCTGGTACAATTCTGGCACAACTCTGGCACACCTCTCGCACAACTCTGGCACATCTCTTGTTCAACTCTGGTACAATTCTGGCACAACTCTGGCACACCTCTCGCACAACTCTGGCACATCTCTTGTTCAACTCTGGTACAATTCTGGCACAACTCTGGCACACCTCTCGCACAACTCTGGCACATCTCTTGTTCAACTCTGGTACAATTCTGGCACAACTCTGGCACACCTCTCGCACAACTCTGGCACATCTCTTGTTCAACTCTGGTACAATTCTGGCACAACTCTGGCACACCTCTCGCACAACTCTGGCACATCTCTTGTTCAACTCTGGTACAATTCTGGCACAACTCTGGCACACCTCTCGCACAACTCTGGCACATCTCTTGTTCAACTCTGGTACAATTCTGGCACAACTCTGGCACACCTCTCGCACAACTCTGGCACATCTCTTGTTCAACTCTGGTACAATTCTGGCACAACTCTGGCACACCTCTCGCACAACTCTGGCACATCTCTTGTTCAACTCTGGTACAATTCTGGCACAACTCTGGCACACCTCTCGCACAACTCTGGCACATCTCTTGTTCAACTCTGGTACAATTCTGGCACAACTCTGGCACACCTCTCGCACAACTCTGGCACATCTCTTGTTCAACTCTGGTACAATTCTGGCACAACTCTGGCACACCTCTCGCACAACTCTGGCACATCTCTTGTTCAACTCTGGTACAATTCTGGCACAACTCTGGCACACCTCTCGCACAACTCTGGCACATCTCTTGTTCAACTCTGGTACAATTCTGGCACAACTCTGGCACACCTCTCGCACAACTCTGGCACATCTCTTGTTCAACTCTGGTACAATTCTGGCACAACTCTGGCACACCTCTCGCACAACTCTGGCACATCTCTTGTTCAACTCTGGTACAATTCTGGCACAACTCTGGCACACCTCTCGCACAACTCTGGCACATCTCTTGTTCAACTCTGGTACAATTCTGGCACAACTCTGGCACACCTCTCGCACAACTCTGGCACATCTCTTGTTCAACTCTGGTACAATTCTGGCACAACTCTGGCACACCTCTCGCACAACTCTGGCACAACTCTGCCACAACTCTGGCACAACTCTTGTACAACTATGGCACAATTCTGGCACAACTCTGGTACAACTCTGGCAGAACTCTGGCACAACTCTGGCACAACTTTGGCACAACTCTGGCACAACTCTTGCACAACTCTGGCACAACTCTGGCACAACTTTGGCACAACTCTGGCACATCTCTTGTACAACTCTGGTACAATTCTGGCACAACTCTGGCACAACCCTGCCACAACTCTGCCACAACTAGAGCACAACTTTGCCACAACTCTGGCATAACTCTGGCACAACTCTGGCACAACTCTGGCACAACTATGGCACAACTCTGGTTCGACTCTCGCACAATTCTGGCACAACTCTGGCATAAATGTGGCACAACTCTGGCAAAACCCTGGCACAAATTTGGCACAACTGTGGCACAAATCCGGAACACCTCTGACACAACTCTTGCACAACTATGGCACAACACTGGCACAACGCTGGCACAACTATGGCACAACCCTGGCACAACTCTGGCACAACCCTGGCACAACTCTGGCACAACTATCGTACAACTCTGGCACAACCCTGGCACATAAGGCTGCACACCGGTACGGAACCGCGGTTCTGAGAATGGAACCAGAACCGCGGTTCCGGTTCCAGCTCGGAACCGGAACCGCGGTTCTGGTTCCGGAACCGCGGTTCCTCATGGAACCGCGGGTCTGGTCACGGTTCCACTGAAGTGCCCCTCGTACGCAAGGAAAATGAAGGATGATCAGCTGCCACTATCATGTTTATTTCCAAATAGACAAGGAAAAAGCTCTTCAACACTCCTCTATTGTGCGTGAGTATGTGATTGGAGTGCTCACATGGCCTCCAAGGGTGCTGAATTAGCAAATAAAGCCCAAACAATCCCCCCTTCCCATTCATTATCCCCTCCATAGACCTGGGTTCAGGAACCGCGGTTCCGTGACGGTTCCAGAACCTTGAACCCGGAACCGCGGTTCCGGTTCTGGAACCGGAACCGCGGTTCCTGGAACCTGTGTGCACCCTTACTGGCACAACTCTGGCACAACTCTGGCACATTTTGGCACAACTCTCGCACAATTATGGCACAATTCTGGCACAACTCTTGCACATCTCTGGCACAACTCTGGCACAACTCTGGCACAACTCTGGCATAACTCTGGCACAACTCTGGTACACCTCTGGGACAACTCTGGTAAAACTCTGGCAAAACTCTGGCACACCTCTGGCACAACTCTGGCACAACTCTGGCACAACTCTGGCACAACCCTGGCACAACTCTGGCAGAACTCTCACACAACTCTGGCACAACCCTGTTACAACTCTGGCACAACTCTGGAACATTTTGGCACAACTCTCGCACAACTATGGCACAATTCTGGCACAACTCTTGCACAACTCTTGCAAAACTATGGCACAATTCTGGCACAACTCTTGCACAACTCTGGCACAACTCTGGCACAACTGTGGCACAACTCTGGCATAACTCTGCCACAATTCTGGCACAACTCTGGCACACCTCTGGCATATCTCTGGCACTACTCTCGGACAACTCTCGCACAGCTCTGGCATATCCCTGGCACAACTCTGGCACAACTCTGGCACAACTCTGGCACAACTTTGGCACAACTATGGCACAACTCTGGTTCAACTCTGGCACAACTCTGGCAGAACTCTGGCAAAAATCTGGCACAACTCTGGCAAAACTCTGGCAGAACTTTGGCACAACTGTGGGACAAATCCGGAACAACTCTGGCACATCTTTTGGCACAACTCTGGCACAACTCTGGCACAACTCTGACAGAACTCTGGCACAACTATGGCACAACTCTGGTTCAACTCTGGCACAACTCTGGCACAACTCTGGCAAAACTCTGGCACAACTCTTGCAAAACTCTGGCACAATTCTGGCGCAACTGTGGCACAAATCCGGAACCACTCTGGCACAACTCTGGCACAACTCTTGCACAACTCTGGCATAAATCTTGCACAACTCTGGCACAACGCTGGAACAACTCTGGCACAATCTTGGCACAACTCTGGCATAACCCTGGCACAACTCTGGCACCACTCTCGCAGAACTCTGGCACAACCCTGGCACAACTCTGGCACAACTCTGGCACGTTTTAGCACAACTCTCGCACAACTATGGCACAATTCTGGCACAACTCTGGTACAACTCTGGCAGAACTCTGGCACAACTATGGCACAACTCTGGTTTGACTCTGGCACAACTCTGGCACAACTCTGGCAGAACTCTGGCACAACGATGGCACAACTCTGGTTTGACTCTGGCACAACTCTGGCACAACTCTGGCAGAACTCTGGCACAACGATGGCACAACTCTGGTTTGACTCTGGCACAACTCTGGCACAACTCTGGCAGAACTCTGGCACAACGATGGCACAACTCTGGTTTGACTCTGGCACAACTCTGGCACAACTCTGGCAGAACTCTGGCACAACGATGGCACAACTCTGGTTTGACTCTGGCACAACTCTGGCACAACTCTGGCAGAACTCTGGCACAACGATGGCACAACTCTGGTTTGACTCTGGCACAACTCTGGCACAACTCTGGCAGAACTCTGGCACAACGATGGCACAACTCTGGTTTGACTCTGGCACAACTCTGGCACAACTCTGGCAGAACTCTGGCACAACGATGGCACAACTCTGGTTTGACTCTGGCACAACTCTGGCACAACTCTGGCAGAACTCTGGCACAACGATGGCACAACTCTGGTTTGACTCTGGCACAACTCTGGCACAACTCTGGCAGAACTCTGGCACAACGATGGCACAACTCTGGTTTGACTCTGGCACAACTCTGGCACAACTCTGGCAGAACTCTGGCACAACGATGGCACAACTCTGGTTTGACTCTGGCACAACTCTGGCACAACTCTGGCAGAACTCTGGCACAACGATGGCACAACTCTGGTTTGACTCTGGCACAACTCTGGCACAACTCTGGCAGAACTCTGGCACAACGATGGCACAACTCTGGTTTGACTCTGGCACAACTCTGGCACAACTCTGGCAGAACTCTGGCACAACGATGGCACAACTCTGGTTTGACTCTGGCACAACTCTGGCACAACTCTGGCAGAACTCTGGCACAACGATGGCACAACTCTGGTTTGACTCTGGCACAACTCTGGCACAACTCTGGCAGAACTCTGGCACAACGATGGCACAACTCTGGTTTGACTCTGGCACAACTCTGGCACAACTCTGGCAGAACTCTGGCACAACGATGGCACAACTCTGGTTTGACTCTGGCACAACTCTGGCACAACTCTGGCAGAACTCTGGCACAACGATGGCACAACTCTGGTTTGACTCTGGCACAACTCTGGCACAACTCTGGCAGAACTCTGGCACAACGATGGCACAACTCTGGTTTGACTCTGGCACAACTCTGGCACAACTCTGGCAGAACTCTGGCACAACGATGGCACAACTCTGGTTTGACTCTGGCACAACTCTGGCACAACTCTGGCAGAACTCTGGCACAACGATGGCACAACTCTGGTTTGACTCTGGCACAACTCTGGCACAACTCTGGCAGAACTCTGGCACAACGATGGCACAACTCTGGTTTGACTCTGGCACAACTCTGGCACAACTCTGGCAGAACTCTGGCACAACGATGGCACAACTCTGGTTTGACTCTGGCACAACTCTGGCACAACTCTGGCAGAACTCTGGCACAACGATGGCACAACTCTGGTTTGACTCTGGCACAACTCTGGCACAACTCTGGCAGAACTCTGGCACAACGATGGCACAACTCTGGTTTGACTCTGGCACAACTCTGGCACAACTCTGGCAGAACTCTGGCACAACGATGGCACAACTCTGGTTTGACTCTGGCACAACTCTGGCACAACTCTGGCAGAACTCTGGCACAACGATGGCACAACTCTGGTTTGACTCTGGCACAACTCTGGCACAACTCTGGCAGAACTCTGGCACAACGATGGCACAACTCTGGTTTGACTCTGGCACAACTCTGGCACAACTCTGGCAGAACTCTGGCACAACGATGGCACAACTCTGGTTTGACTCTGGCACAACTCTGGCACAACTCTGGCAGAACTCTGGCACAACGATGGCACAACTCTGGTTTGACTCTGGCACAACTCTGGCACAACTCTGGCAGAACTCTGGCACAACGATGGCACAACTCTGGTTTGACTCTGGCACAACTCTGGCACAACTCTGGCAGAACTCTGGCACAACGATGGCACAACTCTGGTTTGACTCTGGCACAACTCTGGCACAACTCTGGCAGAACTCTGGCACAACGATGGCACAACTCTGGTTTGACTCTGGCACAACTCTGGCACAACTCTGGCAGAACTCTGGCACAACGATGGCACAACTCTGGTTTGACTCTGGCACAACTCTGGCACAACTCTGGCAGAACTCTGGCACAACGATGGCACAACTCTGGTTTGACTCTGGCACAACTCTGGCACAACTCTGGCAGAACTCTGGCACAACGATGGCACAACTCTGGTTTGACTCTGGCACAACTCTGGCACAACTCTGGCAGAACTCTGGCACAACGATGGCACAACTCTGGTTTGACTCTGGCACAACTCTGGCACAACTCTGGCAGAACTCTGGCACAACGATGGCACAACTCTGGTTTGACTCTGGCACAACTCTGGCACAACTCTGGCAGAACTCTGGCACAACGATGGCACAACTCTGGTTTGACTCTGGCACAACTCTGGCACAACTCTGGCAGAACTCTGGCACAACGATGGCACAACTCTGGTTTGACTCTGGCACAACTCTGGCACAACTCTGGCAGAACTCTGGCACAACGATGGCACAACTCTGGTTTGACTCTGGCACAACTCTGGCACAACTCTGGCAGAACTCTGGCACAACGATGGCACAACTCTGGTTTGACTCTGGCACAACTCTGGCACAACTCTGGCAGAACTCTGGCACAACGATGGCACAACTCTGGTTTGACTCTGGCACAACTCTGGCACAACTCTGGCAGAACTCTGGCACAACGATGGCACAACTCTGGTTTGACTCTGGCACAACTCTGGCACAACTCTGGCAGAACTCTGGCACAACGATGGCACAACTCTGGTTTGACTCTGGCACAACTCTGGCACAACTCTGGCAGAACTCTGGCACAACGATGGCACAACTCTGGTTTGACTCTGGCACAACTCTGGCACAACTCTGGCAGAACTCTGGCACAACGATGGCACAACTCTGGTTTGACTCTGGCACAACTCTGGCACAACTCTGGCAGAACTCTGGCACAACGATGGCACAACTCTGGTTTGACTCTGGCACAACTCTGGCACAACTCTGGCAGAACTCTGGCACAACGATGGCACAACTCTGGTTTGACTCTGGCACAACTCTGGCACAACTCTGGCAGAACTCTGGCACAACGATGGCACAACTCTGGTTTGACTCTGGCACAACTCTGGCACAACTCTGGCAGAACTCTGGCACAACGATGGCACAACTCTGGTTTGACTCTGGCACAACTCTGGCACAACTCTGGCAGAACTCTGGCACAACGATGGCACAACTCTGGTTTGACTCTGGCACAACTCTGGCACAACTCTGGCAGAACTCTGGCACAACGATGGCACAACTCTGGTTTGACTCTGGCACAACTCTGGCACAACTCTGGCAGAACTCTGGCACAACGATGGCACAACTCTGGTTTGACTCTGGCACAACTCTGGCACAACTCTGGCAGAACTCTGGCACAACGATGGCACAACTCTGGTTTGACTCTGGCACAACTCTGGCACAACTCTGGCAGAACTCTGGCACAACGATGGCACAACTCTGGTTTGACTCTGGCACAACTCTGGCACAACTCTGGCAGAACTCTGGCACAACGATGGCACAACTCTGGTTTGACTCTGGCACAACTCTGGCACAACTCTGGCAGAACTCTGGCACAACGATGGCACAACTCTGGTTTGACTCTGGCACAACTCTGGCACAACTCTGGCAGAACTCTGGCACAACGATGGCACAACTCTGGTTTGACTCTGGCACAACTCTGGCACAACTCTGGCAGAACTCTGGCACAACGATGGCACAACTCTGGTTTGACTCTGGCACAACTCTGGCACAACTCTGGCAGAACTCTGGCACAACGATGGCACAACTCTGGTTTGACTCTGGCACAACTCTGGCACAACTCTGGCAGAACTCTGGCACAACGATGGCACAACTCTGGTTTGACTCTGGCACAACTCTGGCACAACTCTGGCAGAACTCTGGCACAACGATGGCACAACTCTGGTTTGACTCTGGCACAACTCTGGCACAACTCTGGCAGAACTCTGGCACAACGATGGCACAACTCTGGTTTGACTCTGGCACAACTCTGGCACAACTCTGGCAGAACTCTGGCACAACGATGGCACAACTCTGGTTTGACTCTGGCACAACTCTGGCACAACTCTGGCAGAACTCTGGCACAACGATGGCACAACTCTGGTTTGACTCTGGCACAACTCTGGCACAACTCTGGCAGAACTCTGGCACAACGATGGCACAACTCTGGTTTGACTCTGGCACAACTCTGGCACAACTCTGGCAGACCTCTGGCAGACCTCTGGCACAACTCTGGCACAACTCTGGCATAACTCTAGCACGACTCTGGCACAACTCTGGCACAACTCTGGTACAACTCTGGCAGAACTCTGGCACAACTATGGCACAACTCTGGTTTGACTCTGACACAGCTCTGGCACAACTCTGGCAAAAATGTGGCACAACTCTGGCAAAACTCTGGCACAACTCTTGCAAAACTCTGGCACAATTTTGGCGCAACTGTGGCACAAATCCGGAACCACTCTGGCACAACTCTGGCACAACACTTGCACAACTCGGGTACAACTCTGGCACAACGCTGGAACAACTCTGGCACAATCTTGGCACAACTCTGGCACAACCCTGGCACAACTCTGGCACAACTCTTGCAGAACTCTGGCACAACCCTGGCACAACTCTGGCACAACTCTGGCACGTTTTGGCACAACTCTTGCACAACTATGGCACAATTCTGGCACAACTCTGGTACAACTCTGGCAGAACTCTGGCACAACTCTGGCACAACTCTGGCACAACCCTGGCACAACTCTTGCACAACTCTGGCATTACTCTGGCACAATTCTGGCACATCTCTGGCACAACTATGATAAAACTATGGCCCATCTCTGGCACAACTCTGGCACAACTCTGACACAACTCTGGCACAACTCTGGCACAACTCTGGCACAACTTTGGCACAACTCTGGCACATCTCTGGCACAACTCTTGCACAACTCTGGCACAACTCTGGCACAACTCTGGCACAACTTTGGCACAACTCTGGAACATCTCTTGCTCAACTCTGGTACAATTCTGGCACAACTCTGGCACAACTCTGGCACAACTCTGCCTCAACTAGAGCACAGCTTTGCCACAACTCTGGCACAACTCTGGGACAACTCTGGCACAACTATGGCACAACTCTGGTTCGACTGTGGCACAACTCTGGCACAACTCTGGCAAAAATGTGGCACAACTCTGGCAAAACTCTGGCACAACTTTGGCACAACTTAGGCACAAATCCGGAACAACTCTGACACAACTCTTGCACAGCTCTGGCACAACACTGGCACAACTCTGGCACAACTATGGCACAACCCTGGCACAACTCTGGCACAACCCTGGCACAACTCTGGCACAACTCTCGCACAGCTCTGGCACAACCCTGGCACAACTCTGGCACACTTCTGGCACATTTTGGCACAACTCTCGCACAATTATGGCACAATTCTGGCACAACTCTTGCACATCTCTGGCACAACTCTGGCACAACTCTGGCACAACTCTGGCATAACTCTGCCACAATTCTGGCACAACTCTGGCACAACTCTGGCATATCTCTGGCACTACTCTCGGACAACTCTCGCACAGCTCTGGCACAACTCTGGCACAACTCTGGCACAACTCTGGCATAACTCTGCCACAATTCTGGCACAACTCTGGCACAACTCTGGCATATCTCTGGCACTACTCTCGGACAACTCTCGCACAGCTCTGGAACATCCCTGGCACAACTCTGGCACAACTCTGGCACAACTCTGGCACAACTCTGGCACAACTTTGGCACAACTATGGCACAACTCTGGTTCAACTCTGGCACAACTCTGGCACAACTCTGGCACAACTCTGGTACAACTCTGGCACAACTCTGGTACAATTCTGTCACACCAACGGTACAACTCTGGCACAACTCTGGTACAATTCTGTCACACCAACGGTACAACTCTGGCACAACTCTGGTACAATTCTGTCACACCAACGGTACAACTCTGGCACAACTCTGGTACAATTCTGTCACACCAACGGTACAACTCTGGCACAACTCTGGTACAATTCTGTCACACCAACGGTACAACTCTGGCACAACTCTGGTACAATTCTGTCACACCAACGGTACAACTCTGGCACAACTCTGGTACAATTCTGTCACACCAACGGTACAACTCTGGCACAACTCTGGTACAATTCTGTCACACCAACGGTACAACTCTGGCACAACTCTGGTACAATTCTGTCACACCAACGGTACAACTCTGGCACAACTCTGGTACAATTCTGTCACACCAACGGTACAACTCTGGCACAACTCTGGTACAATTCTGTCACACCAACGGTACAACTCTGGCACAACTCTGGTACAATTCTGTCACACCAACGGTACAACTCTGGCACAACTCTGGTACAATTCTGTCACACCAACGGTACAACTCTGGCACAACTCTGGTACAATTCTGTCACACCAACGGTACAACTCTGGCACAACTCTGGTACAATTCTGTCACACCAACGGTACAACTCTGGCACAACTCTGGTACAATTCTGTCACACCAACGGTACAACTCTGGCACAACTCTGGTACAATTCTGTCACACCAACGGTACAACTCTGGCACAACTCTGGTACAATTCTGTCACACCAACGGTACAACTCTGGCACAACTCTGGTACAATTCTGTCACACCAACGGTACAACTCTGGCACAACTCTGGTACAATTCTGTCACACCAACGGTACAACTCTGGCACAACTCTGGTACAATTCTGTCACACCAACGGTACAACTCTGGCACAACTCTGGTACAATTCTGTCACACCAACGGTACAACTCTGGCACAACTCTGGTACAATTCTGTCACACCAACGGTACAACTCTGGCACAACTCTGGTACAATTCTGTCACACCAACGGTACAACTCTGGCACAACTCTGGTACAATTCTGTCACACCAACGGTACAACTCTGGCACAACTCTGGTACAATTCTGTCACACCAACGGTACAACTCTGGCACAACTCTGGTACAATTCTGTCACACCAACGGTACAACTCTGGCACAACTCTGGTACAATTCTGTCACACCAACGGTACAACTCTGGCACAACTCTGGTACAATTCTGTCACACCAACGGTACAACTCTGGCACAACTCTGGTACAATTCTGTCACACCAACGGTACAACTCTGGCACAACTCTGGTACAATTCTGTCACACCAACGGTACAACTCTGGCACAACTCTGGTACAATTCTGTCACACCAACGGTACAACTCTGGCACAACTCTGGTACAATTCTGTCACACCAACGGTACAACTCTGGCACAACTCTGGTACAATTCTGTCACACCAACGGTACAACTCTGGCACAACTCTGGTACAATTCTGTCACACCAACGGTACAACTCTGGCACAACTCTGGTACAATTCTGTCACACCAACGGTACAACTCTGGCACAACTCTGGTACAATTCTGTCACACCAACGGTACAACTCTGGCACAACTCTGGGACAACTCTGGCACAACTCTGGCATATCTCTGGCACTACTCTCGGACAACTCTCGCACAGCTCTGGCACAACTCTGGCACAACTATAGCACAACTCTGCCTCAACTCTGGCATAACTCTGGCACACCTCTGGCACAACTCCGGCACAACTCTGGCACATCTTTGGCACAACTCTGGCACAACTCCTGCACAGCTCTGGCACAACTGTGGCACAACTATGGTTCAACTCTGGCACAGCTCTGGCAAAACTCTGGCACAACTCTTTCACAACTCAGGCTCATCTCTGGAACAACTCTGGCACAACTCTGGCACAACTCTTGTACACCCCTGGCACAACTCTGGCACAACTCTGTCACAACGCTGGCACAACTCTGGCACAACTCTGACACAACTCTGGCACAACTCTGGCACATCTCTGGCACAACTCTTGCACAACTCTGGCACAACTCTGGCACAACTCTGGCAAAACTCTGGCACATCTCTTGCACAACTCTGGTACAACTCTGGCACAACTCTGGCACAATTCTGGCGCAACGCTTGCACAAATCTGGCTCACCTTTGGCAAAACTCATGCACACCTTTGGCACAACTGTGGCACAAATCCTGAACAATTCTGGCAAAACTATGGCACAACTCTGGCACAACTCTGGCACAGCTCTGGCACAACTCTGGCACAACTCTGGCTTAACTCCGGCACAACTCTGGAATATCTCTGGCACTACTCTCGCACAACTCTCGCACAGCTCTGGCACATCCCTCGCAAAACTCTGGCACAACTCTGGCACAACTCTGGCACAACTCTGGCACAACTATGGCACAACTCTGGTTCAACTCTGGCACAAATCTGGTACAACTCTGGCTAAAATCTGGCACAACTCTGGCAAAACTCTGGCACAACTTTGGCACAACTGTGGCACAAATCCGGAATAACTCTGGCACAACTCTGGCACAACTCTGGCACAACTCTGGCGCAACTCTGGCACAACTCTGGCACAACTATGGCACAACCCTGGCACAACTCTGGCACAACTCTGGCACAACTGTGGCACAACTCTGGCACAACGGTGGCACAACTGTGGTACAACTGTGGCACAAATCCAGCACAACTCTGGCACAACTCTAGCACAACTCTGGCATAACTGTGGCACACCTCTGGCACGATTCTGGCACAACTGTGGCACAACTCTGGCACAACGGTGGCACAACTGTGGTACAACTGTGGCACAAATCCAGCACAACTCTGGCACAACTCTAGCACAACTCTGGCATAACTGTGGCACACCTCTGGCACGATTCTGGCACAACTGTGGCACAACTCTGGCACAACGGTGGCACAACTGTGGTACAACTGTGGCACAAATCCAGCACAACTCTGGCACAACTCTAGCACAACTCTGGCATAACTGTGGCACACCTCTGGCACGATTCTGGCACAACTGTGGCACAACTCTGGCACAACGGTGGCACAACTGTGGTACAACTGTGGCACAAATCCAGCACAACTCTGGCACAACTCTAGCACAACTCTGGCATAACTGTGGCACACCTCTGGCACGATTCTGGCACAACTGTGGCACAACTCTGGCACAACGGTGGTACAACTGTGGCACAAATCCGGCACAACTCTGGCACAACTCTGGCACAACTTTGGCACAAATCCGGCACAACTCTGGCACAACTCTGGCACAACTGTAGCACAACTTTGGCACAACTCTTTCACAACTCAGGCTCATCTCGGGAACAACTCTGGCACAACTCTGGCATAACATTGGCACAACTCTGGCACAACTCTAGCACACCTCTGCCACAACTCTGGCACAACTCTGGCACAACGCTGGCACAACTCTGGCACAACTCAGGCACAACTCTGGCACATCTCTGACACAAGTCTTGCACAACTCTGGCACAACTCTGGCACAACTCTGGCAAAACTCTGGCACACCTCTTGCACATTTCTGGTACAACTCTGGCACAACTCTGGCTCAACTCTGGCACAACTCAAGCACAACTTTGGTGCGTGCAAAGTGCGTGTAAGTGCGTGTACGTGCGTGTAAGTGCGTGTAAGTATGTGTAAGTGCGTGTAAGTACGTGTAAGTGCGTGTATGTTTGTGTGAGTGCGTGTACATGGGTGTAAGTGTTTGTATGTACGTGTAAGTGTGTGTAGGTGCCTGTGAGTTTGTGCAAGTGCATATAAGTGCGTGTAAGTGGGTGTAAGTGTTTGTAAGTTTGTGTCAGTGCGTGTAAGTACGTGTAAGTACGTGTTAGTGTGTGTAAGTGCGTGTAAGTGCGTGTAAGTACGTGAAGGTTTGCGTTAGTTTGTGTAAGTGCGTGTAAGTGTGTGTAAGTGCGTGTAAGTGCGTGCAAGTGGGTGTAAGTGGGTGTAAGTGCATATAAATGTGTGTAAGTGTGTGTAAGTGTATGTAAGTTTGTGTCAGTGCGTGTTAGTATTTGTAAGTGCGTGTAAGTACGTGTAAGTGTATGCAAGTACGTGTAAGTACGTGTAAGTGCGTATAAGTGCCTGTAAGTGCATGGAAGTGCGAGTAAGTGCGTGTCAGTGGGTGTAAGTGCATGTTGGTGCGTGTATGTGCGTGTAAAAATGTGTAAGTGCGTGTAAGTGCATGTAAGTGCGTGTAAGTGCGTGTAAGTATGTATAAGTGCGTATTAGTGTGTGTAAGTATGTGGAAGTACGTGTAAGTGTATAAGGGAATGTGTAAGTGCATGTAAGTTTGTGTAAGTGTGTATATGTGCGTGTAAGTGTGTGTAAGTACGTGTAAGTACGTGTCAATGTGTGTAAGTGCGTGTACGTGCGTGTAAGTACGTGCAAGTGTGTGCAAGTACGAGTAAGTACGTGCAAGTACGTGCAAGTGCGTGTAAGTGTGTGCAAGTGCGTGTAAGTGCGTGTAAGTTTGTATAAGTACCTGTAAACACGTGTATGTGCATGTAACTACGTGTAGGTTCATGTAAGTTTGTGTATGTACGTGTAAGTGTGTGTAAGTGTGTGTAAGTGTGTGTATGTGTGTGTAGGTTTGTGTAAGTACGTGCAAGTGCGTCTAAGTGCATGTAAGTTTGTGTAAGTATGTGTAAGTGCGTGTAAGTGTGTGTAAGTACGTGTAAGTATGTACAAGTGTTTGTAAGTGCGTGAAAGTATGTGTAAGCATGTGTAAGTGCGTGTAAGTGCGTGTAAGTGTTTGTAGGTTTGTGTAAGTCCGTGTAAGTTTGTGTAAGTGCGTGTAAGTACGTGTAAGTGTGAGTATGTTTGTGTCAGTGCGTGTAAGTGCGTGTAAGTGTGTGTAAGTACGTGTAAGTACGTATAAATATGCGTAAGTGCGTGTAAGTTTGCGTAAGTGTGTATAAGTGCGTATAAGTGCGTGTAAGTATGTGTAAGTGTGTGTAAGTGCGTTTATGTATGTATATGTGTATTAAGTACGTGTAAGTGTGTGTAAGTGCCTGTGAAATCGTGTAAGTGCGTGTAAGAGCGTGTACATTTGTGCAAGGGCGTGTAAATACGTGTAAGTGCGTGTAAGTGCGTGTAAGTATGTGTAAGTGCATGTAAGTGCGTGTAAGTGCATGCATGTACAGTTGTGCAAGTATATGTAAGTGTGTGCAAGTGCATGTAAGTGCGTGTAAGTGCGTGTAAGTGCGTGTAAGTGCGTGTAACTGCGTACAGTTGTACGTAAGTGTATATAAGTGCGTGTAAGTGCATGTAAGTGTGTGTAAGTGCATGTAATTGCCTGTAAGTACGTGTAAGTGTGTGTAAGTACGTGTAAGTGTGTGTAAGTGCGTGCAAGTGCATGCAAGTGCGTGTAAGTACATTCAAGTATGTATAAGTGCGTGTAACTACGTGTAAGTTTGTATACGTGTGTATAAGTTTGTATAAGTGTGTGTTAGTGTGTGTAAGTGCGTCTAAGTGTGTGTAAGTTTGTGCAAGTGCTTGCAAGTGCGTGCAAGTGCATGCAAGTGCTTACAAGTGTGTGTAAGTTTTTGTAAGTGCATGTAAGTGTGTGAAAGTGCGTGTAAGTATGTGCAAGTATATGTAAGTGTGTGTAAGTGCGTGTGAGTGCATGTAAGTGCGTGTAAGTATACATAAGTGCGTGTAAGTGCGTGCAAGTGCATGTAAGCGCGTGTAAGTGCGTGAAAGTGCATGTAAGTGCGTGTAAGTGCGTGTAAGTTCATGTAAGTGCGTGTAAGTGCATGTTAGTGCGTGTACGCATGGGTAAGTGTGTGTGAGTGCGTGTAAGTGCATGTAGGTGTGTATAAATCCATGTAAGTGCATATAAGTACATGTAAGTGTGTGTAAGTATGTGTAAGTGTGTGTAAGTTCATGTATTTTTATGTACGTGTGTGCAAGTACGCGTAAGTACGTGTCAGTACGTGTAAGTGCGTGTAAGTGTGTGTAAGTGCGTAAAAGTGTGTGCAAGTGTGTCAAGTACGTGTAAGTACGTGTAAGCACAGGTAAGTGCGTGTAAGTGCGTATAAGTATGTGTAAGCATGTGTAAGTATGTGTAAGTACGTGTAAGTGTGTGTTTGTGCGTGTATGTGCATATAAGTGTATGTAAGTGCAAATACGTACGTGTATGTGCATGTAAGTTCATGTAAATCTGTGTAAATGCATGAAAGTGTGTAAATCTGTGTAAAAGTCCGTGTAAGTACGTGTAAGTATGTGTGAGTACGTGTAAGTACGTGTAGGTGCGTGTTAGTGCATGTAAGCACGTGTAAGTGTGTGTAAGTGCGTGTAAGAGCGTGTGTGTGTAAATGCGTATAAGTGCGTGTAAGTGTGTGTTAGTGCGTAACAGTGCATGTAAGTGTGTGTAAGTGCGTGTAAGTGCGTCTAAGTGTGTGTAAGTGTGTGTAAGTGCCTGTAAGTGTGTATGAATATATGTGAGTGCATGTGAGTGCGTGTGAGTGTGTGCAAAAACGTATAAGTGCGTGTAAATATGTGTTCTTGGATGTAAGTGCGTGTAAGTGTGTGTAAATGCGTGTAAGTTTGTATAAGTGTGTATAAGTACGTGTAAGTACGTGTAAGTGCATGTAAGTGCGTGTAAGTACGTGTAAGTGCGTGTAAGTGCATGTAGGTATGTGTACGTGCATGTACGTGCGTGTAAGTACGTGTACGTGTGTGTAAGTTTGAGTAAGTGGGTGTAACTACGTATGAGTACGTGTTAGTACATGTAAATGCGTGTGAGTGTGTGTAAGTGCGTGTAAGTGCATCTAAATGCGTGTAAGTTCGTAAAAGTGTGTGTACGTGCGTGTACGTGTATGTATGTGTGTGTATGTGTGTACAAGTGTGTGTAAGTGTGTATAAGTATGTGTAAGTACGTGTAAGTGCATGTAAGTGTGTGTGAGTGTGTGTAAGTTCGTGTAAGTGAGTGTAAGTATGTGTAAGTGCATGTAAGTTTGTGTAAGTTTGTATAAGTGCGTGGAAGTGCGTGTAGGCATGTCTAGGTGTGTAAGTACGTTGAAGTGTGTATTAGTGTGTGCAAGTACATGTAAGCTTGTGTAAGTGTGTGTAAGTTCATGTAAGTGCGTGTAAGTATGCGTAAGTGCGTGTAAGTGAGTGTAGGTATGTGAATGTGCGTGTAAGTACATATAAGTATGTGTAAGCGCAAGTAAGTACGTTTAATTGCATGTAAGCACATGTAAGTGCGTGTAAGTACGTGCAAGTACATGTTAGTGTGCGTAAATGTGTGTAAGTTTGTGTACGTACGTGTAAGTGCGTGTAAGTGCATGTAAGTGCGTGTAGGTGCATGTAAGTACGTGTAAGTGCGTGTAGGTGTGTGTACGTTTGTGTAAGTGGGCGTAAGTACGTAGGTGCAGGCACCGTAGGGCACAGGCGCAGGCACCTTAGGCCCAGGTGCAGGCATCGTAGACGCAAGCGCAAACACCGTAGGCGCAGGCGCAGGCACCGTAGGCGCAGGCACAGGCACCGTAGGCACAGGCGCGGGCACCGTAGGGACAGGCACAAGCACAGTAGGCACAACTGCAGGCACAGTAGGCACGGGCGCAGGCACCACAGGTGCAGGCTCAAGCATTGTAGGCGTAGAAGGGCGCAAGCACTATAGGCGCAGACGCAGGCACCTTATATGCAGGCGTACGCACCGTAGGCGTAGTTGCAGGCACCGTAGGCGCACGCACAGACACCATAGGCGCAGGCGTAGGCACCTTAGGCATAGGCGCAAGCACCGTAGGCGAAGGCACAGGCACCGTAAGCGCAGGCACAGGTACTGTAGGTGCAGGACCAGGCACCTAGGCAAAGGCGTAGGCACCACAGGCGCAGGTGCACGCACCGTAGGCGCAGGCGCAGGCACCGTTGGCGCAGGTGGAAGCTCCGTAGACGCAAGTGCAGGCACCAAAGGTACAAGCGCATGCACCGTATTTGCAGTTACCATAGGCGCAGACGCAGGCACGGTAGGCGAAGGCGGAAGCACTGTAGGCGTAGGCGCACGCACCGTAGGTGCAGGCGCAGGCACCGTAGTCGTAGGCACATGCACTTCAGGTGCGGGTGAATGCACAGTAAGCGCAGGCACATGCACCGTAGGCAAAGGCACAGGCACCGTAGGCGTAGGCGTAGGATCCGTAGACATAGGCGCACACACTATAGGCGTAAGTGCAGGTACCGTATGCATAGGTGCAGGCACCGTAGGCGCAGGTGGAGGTGCAGGCACCGTAGGCGCAGGCGTAGGTGCAGGCACATTATGAGTAGGCGCAGGCACCGAAGATGCAAGTGCAAACACTGTAGGTGCAGGCGTAGCCACTGTAGGCGCAGGCGCAGGCACAGTAGGCGCAGGTGCATGCACCATAGGCGCAAGCGCAGGCATCGTAGGCGCAGGCGCAACCACTGTAGGCACAGATGTAGGCACTGTAGACGCAGCTGCAGGCACCATAGGCGCAAGCGCAGACACCATAGGCGCAGGCGCAGGCACCACAGCCCCATGCGCAGGCACCATAGGCACTGGCTCAGGCACCGTAGGAGTAGGTGCAAGCACCGTAGGCGAAGGTGCAGGCACCATAGGCACAGGCCCAGGTACCGCAGGCGCAAGCGCTGGCACCGTAGGCGTAGGCGCAGGCACCCTAGTTGTAGACGGGAGCACCGTAGGCTCAAGCGCGGGAACCGTAGGCGCAGGCGTAGGCATCGTAGGCAAAGTTACCACAAGCATAAGCGCAGCCACGTAGGCAGAGGCGCACGCACCATAGGCGCAGGCCGGGGAACCTTGGGCACAGGCCCACGCACTGTAGGCGCATTTGCAGGCACCATAGGCACAGGCACAGGCATGGTAGGAACAGGCACATGCACGGTACACGCAAGCACAGGCACCGTAGGCGCAGGCCCGGTAGGCGCAGGCCCATGCACCTAGGCGCAGGCGCAGGCACCTAGGCATAGGCACAGGCACCGTAGGCGCAGGCGTAGGCACCATAGGCGCAGGCGCATGTACTATAGGCGCAGGCGCAGGCACCATAGGAGCAGGCGCAGGCACCGTAGGTACAGGCGCAGGCACTGTAGGCGCAGGCGCAAGTACCATAGGCGTAGGCTAAGGCACCGTAGGCACTGGCCCAGGCACCGTAGGCGCAGGCGCAGGCACTTAGGGTGTAGGCAGAAGCACCATAGGCGTAGGCGCAGGCATCGTAGGCGCTTGCACAAGGCACCATAGGCGCAGGCGTAGGCACCAGAGGCGCAAGCACAGTCACCGTAGCCACAGTTACCGTAGGCATAGGCGCAAGCACCGTAGGTTGCAGGCGTAGGCACCGTATGTACAGGCCCAGGAACCGTATGCGCAGGTGTAGACACTACAGGAACAGGCGCAGGTATTGTAGGCACAGGCGTAGGTACCGTAGGCGCAGGCGTAAGCACTGTATACGCAAGCGCAGGCAATGTAGGCGCAAGCTTAGGCACCGTGGGCGCAGGCGCAGGCACCATAGGTGTAGGCGCAGGAACCGTAGGCGCAGGTACAGGCACCTAAGGTGCAGGTGCAGGCATCGTAGGCGTAGGCGTAGGCATCATATCTGCAGGCGGAAGCACCGTAGTCTCCAGCGCAGGCAGTGTAGGCGTAGACCCAGGCTATGTATGCGCAGGCGCAGGCACCGTAGTTGCAGGCGCAGGTACCGTAGGCGCAGGAGCAGGCTCCATAGGCGTAGGTGCAGGCACCGTACACGCATGAGCAAACACCATATGTGCAAGCGTATTTACCATAGGCGCAAGCGCAAACCGTAGACGCAAGCGAAGGCATTGTAGATGTAGACGCAACCACCGTACGCACAAGTGTAGGAACCTAGGCACATGCGTAGGCACCTAGGCACAGGCACAGGCACCTAGACGCAGGCGCAGGTACAGTAGGTGCAGACACAGGCACCTTAGGTGCAGGCGCAGGCACCGTAGACGTAGGCGCAGGCACCGTAGGTGCAAGCGCAGACACTACAACCGTAGACGTAGACACCATAGGCGCAGGCGCAGGCATCGTAGGCATAGTTACCGTAGGCGCAGGCGCAGGCAGGTAAGCGTAGGCGCAGGCACCGTAGGCTCAGGCATGTAGGCGTAGGTGCATGCACTATAGGCGTAGGTGTAGGCATCATAGGCGTAGGCTCATGCATGGTAGGCGCAGGCGCAGGCATCGTAGGTGCAAGCACAGGCACTGTAGGCGCAGGCCCAGTAGGCGCAGGCCAAAGCACCTAGGCGCAGGTGCAGGCACCTAGGCACAGGTGTAGGCACCGTAGGTGCAGGCGCAGGCACCATAGGCACAGGCACATGCACCGTCAGCGTAGGCGCAGGCACCGTAGGCACAGGCGCAGGCACCGTGGCGCAGGTGCTGGCACCGTAGGCTGAGGCGCAAGCACCTTAGGCGCAAGCGCGGGCAGCATATGTTCAGGTGCAGGCACCATAGGCGCAGGCGCAGGCACCATAGGCGCAGGCGAAGGCACTGTAGGCACAGCTGCAGGCACCGTAGGCGCAGGCGCAAGCACCGTAGGCGCAGGCGCAAGCACCATAGGCATAGGCTAAGGCACCGTAGGCACTGGCCCAGGCACCGTAGGCGCAGGCGTAGGCACTTTAGATGCAGGCGGAAGCACCGTAGGCGCAGGCGCAGGCACCATAGGCGCTTGCACAAGGCATCGTAGGCGCAGGCACAGGCACCATAGGCGCAAGCACAGTCACCATAGCCACGGTTACCGTAGGTGTAGGCGCAGGCACCGTAGGCACAGGCATAGGCACCGTAGGTGTAGGCCCAGGCACCGTAGGCGCAGGTACATGCACTTCAAGAGCAGGCGCAGGTATTGTAAACGCAGGCATAGGCACCGTAGGCGCAGGCGTAAGCACTGTATGCGTAGGCGCATGCACTGTAGGCGCAGGCGTAGGCACCGTATGCACGGGCGCATGCACCATAGGTGTAGGCACTGGCACCATAGGCACAGGCACAGGCACCTTAGGTCTAGGTGCAGGCACCGTAGGCGCAGGCGCAGGCGCAGGCACCGTGTGCGTAGGCATATGCACCATAGTCTCAGGCGCAGGCAGCGTAGGTGCTGACTCAAGCACTGTAGGCGCAGGTGTAGACACCGTAGTCGCAGGCACAGGTACCATAGGCGTAGGCGCAGGCTCCATAGGCGTAGGCGCATGCACCGTACGTGCAGGCGCAAGCACCATATGCACAAGCGCATTTATCGTAGGCGCAGCAGCAGGCCGTAGACATAGGCGCAGGCACTGTAGGTACTAGCGCAGCCACCATAGGCACAGGCATAGGCACGTAGGCGAAGGTGTAGGCACCTAGGCGCAGGCGCATGCACCAAGACGCAGGCGCAGGCATAGTGGGTGCAAACACAAGCACCGTAGGTGCAGGCGCATGCACCATAGGCGCAGGCGCAGGCACCGTACTTGCAAGCGCACGCACCGGAGGAACAGGAGCAGACGGTGCAAGCACAGACACAGGCACCGAAGGCGCAGACGCAGGCACTGCAGGCGCAGGCTCAGGCATCTAAGCACAGGCGCAGGCACCTTAGGCGCAGGCGCAGGCGCAGGCACTATAGGCGCAGGCATTGCAGGCGCAGGTGCAGGCACCGTAGGGGCAGGCTCAGGCACCTAGGCGCCGGCGCAGGCACCTTAGGCGGAGGCCCAAACACCT
This sequence comes from Penium margaritaceum, assembly GCA_023375785.1. Classification (NCBI taxonomy): domain Eukaryota; kingdom Viridiplantae; phylum Streptophyta; class Zygnematophyceae; order Desmidiales; family Peniaceae; genus Penium; species Penium margaritaceum. The sequence goes on along the minus strand of SZWC01000009.1, from coordinate 410,707 downwards.
AGGCGCAGGCATAGGCACCGGAGGCGTAGGCGTAGGCACCGTAGGTGCAGGCGTAGGCACCGTAGGCGCACGCCCAGGCACATAGGCGCAGGCGCAGGCACCTTAGGCGCAAGCGAGGTAGTGTAGGCGCAGGCACTGCAGGCGTAGGTATAGGCACCGTATGCGTAGGTGCAGGCACAGTAGGCACGGGCGCAGGTACCGTAGGCGCAGGCGCAAGCACCGTAGGCACAGGCGCAGGCACCGTGGGCAGAGGCGCAAGCACCGTAAGCGTAAGCGTAGGCACCGTAGGTGCAGGCGCAGGCACCGCAAGCGCAGGCGCAGGCAACGTAGGTGCACGCGCAGGCAATGTAGGCTCAGGCGCAGGCACTGTAGGCACAGGCACCGTAGGAGTAGGTGCAGGTATCGTAGTGCATGTGGCGCTCGTGTGTGCACGTGTGCAATTTTTGTTTTGTATGCGCTCCAGCATTGATGGGTTTCCTGTGATCGTTGAATGACATAGAAAAGGGTGTGGTGGGGGGGGGGGGACGAACGTTTTAACGGGAAAAGAGGAGAATCCCATGCAAGATTGGCACTGCTTAATGTGATTGATGGCCAGGGATGCCAGGGAGGGGGAAGGGGTGGGGGGGGGGGGGGGGG
>SZWC01000009.1:333775-407267 GCA_023375785.1 Penium margaritaceum | reverse complement strand
CCCTCTCCAGCACCCTGTTCTCCTGCTCCTCCCTCTCCAACACCCTGTTCTCCTGCTCCTCCCTCTCCAGCACCCTGTTCTCCTGCTCCTCCTCCTCCACCTTGCTCACCTTCCACTCCTTCCTCCCCTGCATCCATTCCTCCTTCTGCTCCATCAGCAGGTGCATTGCTGGTGCTTGCTCCTCCTCCATCTGCCGCTGCCCTGCTCGTGCTTGCTCCCCCCCCACTTGCCGGTGCCCTCCTGCTGCTTGCTCCTCCCCCACCTGCTGCTGCCCTGGTACTTGCTGACTTCTCCTGTACACGAACACGCACTGGCCGTGCATGAGGCAGACCAGGGGTATCATTCATGACACGCACGGAGGCCATGACCTCCACCACATCATCCTCTCCCACCTCCTCCACAAGCTCCTCCTCCTCCTCACCCTCATCGTCAGTCTCCCAATCCTCCTCGGGCTCACTCAACACACCTTCCTCCTCCACCACCTCTCCGTCATCCTCGCTGGCATCTGCTTCTGCCTCTGCTTCTACTTCAGCTGCTGCAGCCCTCGCCAGGTCCCTCGCTGCTCTGCGTCCATTCCTGCCATAGTGTTTGCGCAAACGCACGTGACACCGCACGAGGAGCTCTAAGGTTGCCACCTTGAGCCGGTTCCTCCTGGCGGTATGAATGAGCTCATGCGCTGAGAAAATGCGTTCACACTCTGATGATGAGCAAGGTTGAGACAGGATCTTCAGAGCCAGATCCCTGAGCACAGGCAATGCACACATGTAGTTTACATGCCACTCGACAGCAGTCATGGTACCACATTGCACCTTTGCAACAGCTGCGACAGCCTTGGCATTCCTGCTTGCAGACACCATCGGATCCTGGACTACGCTAGTCTGTCCCAGCTGGAAGGCTCCCATCTCTTTCATGATGACATCCTGCTACTCTTCTGGAACCAGGGCCTCTATGACAGCCTGCCAGGCCTCCAAGGTGGTGGAGTCAGTTGACAGATCATTCCCGAAATGTTCAGGATGCAGACGGCGGGCAGCTGCATAGAGGGGACAAGACATGTCCCTTGACCACCGCTGGTCTAGCCTCCCCAAGACGTAGTTGACATGGCATTCTGCCACCTTACTCGGCTTCCTCCCTTTCTTCTCAGTTAGGGCCTTCAGCTGCTCAGCACAATCCAGCAGTCCCTCGTAAATCTGCCCTGCCCCCCCACCAGGGGCGTCAGCCACCCGCAGCACCTTCACCAGTGGCAACAGCACATCCTTCAACTGACGCACCTGCAACCAAAAAACCTTGCGGCGAATGAGCGCCCTCACCTCCTTCTTCCTGCTTCTGAATCCTGCATCCCTGGTTGAACCAATCAGCTTCCACAGAGGCAGCTGCACAAACTCCTCCACCTCTGCTCTCAGCTCCAAGAGCCTCTCCACTATGTCAAAGACAGAGGCGAAGCGGGTGTCACACCTGGTCTTCAGCACCTTGCCTCCCGTTTTTTCCTTCAGCCATGTCCTGGGCATGGCGTTGTTCCTGAAAAATGCAATGATCTTCTCACACTTCCCAATGATCCCCGCACCCCATGCAGACTTGCCAACATCCTTCATAATGAGATCAATGTTGTGGGCACAACAACCTTGGAAGAATAGCTTCGGGTACCGCACTCTCAGGTCTGAAAAGGCCTTTTTGTTCACAGAAGCATTGTCACAGATGACTGAAATGACTTTGTGCTCGCCCACTGTCTCAATTGCTGCAACGATCATGCTTGCTATGTGGTCCGCATCTCTGGTCAAGCCGCTTGCATCACGAGAAAACAGGTGAACAGCCCCCATGGCATTCACTGCCATGGCATTGTACACAGGCCTAACCTGCCTGTCAGACCACTCGTCAACAGCAAGGCTGGTGCCGTATGTCGACCAACCCTGCATCAAGGGAGCGTCCAGCTCGGCCAGCTCAGTGTCTAGCCTGGGCAACAGCTCACCAGTCACTGTGTCCCTGCTTGGAAGCCTGAAACTTGGAGTAGTTTTCCTGGCCGACCTGATGACTTCCATGAGAACTGGTTCTCTACAGAAAGAGATAGGGGATGCGGTGATGCACATTAGTTTGACGATGTCCAGCTGGCAGCGGTCGTTCTTCTGCTTGTCAGTGTGCTCAACCATGGTGGTCTGGCGAAATGAAGCAGCTTTGTTGATGTCAAAGAGCGGTATCTCACCCTCAAGCGTCGTTGAAGCTGCCGGCCTGCTGGGACCCGCTGCCTTCTGCTGCTGCTGNTCATCGCTGGAGTCTAAGTGCAACACCATCCCCCCAACTGCTGCTGTCACCTCCTTCTCCTGTGCCTCCGCCAACTTCATCCACGCAACTGGCTTGTCCTTGGTTCCCCATTCAGCACCTTCTCCCTTGTAGAGCTTCACGTTATGCGGCTGCCATCCCGCTGGAGGAGGAGGCATGCGCTCAAGGCAGAGAGCGTCACGACATGTTGGTGGAGGATGTGGACACTTGCCCACGTTTGGATTGTTGCATGCGAAGTGCCCGCGGATGCGGTCACACGTTCCGCTCACTTTCTTGGCACATGCTCCGCAGATGAAGCCAGCCTTCTTCGCCGGCGTCGCCCATGCTTGGCAGTGTTTTGAAAGCTCCTTGGTGAGGAAATCACCAGTGAGCCTGCGCCTCCTTGGTGGGTTCCACTTGCTCGCGTCAAACTGGCNAGACGCTGGGGTAACCGAGGGGCTTGAGGCACCAGTGGAGCCTCTGTTGGTGCTTGGCTGAGAGCTTGGTTGCGAAGCCATGGTGAGACAACCGCCGGGCTACTCCCGGCGGTGAAGTCCTCACGCCATCATCGAACACATCGTTGGTGTGTTACTGGGAGTATAGAGTGGCATAGTATCGAGTGTCGGCGTCCGCGTCTTTCCAGACGCCGACTCCGCCACCGCAAATGCACGTCTGATGAGTTGCCAAATGGACGGTGTACGAGCGTTCTCACGATCGACGGTAAATGATCCATCGTCAAATCGATGGCACACGATTCACTGATCGACGGTACATGATCTGTCGACAAATCGATGCACAAGTCCGAACATGCAAACAATCGGTTTGCATGTTCGGACTTACTAAGAAACAAAATTTGAATTGAGAGAGATTTAGTAAAACCTCCTACCGTTGCAACTAAAATGATGAAAATGTTGTCGTCATGTATTTGACGTTCAAACTACGGGTATGGAAAGACATTTTTTACGTTAAAGTTTTCCACAAAACTTTACCAAACTGTACTCTATGCTTATCGATAAGAGATTTTAGAGGATTCCAATGCACCGCATGTGACTGGCCCTCGGAATGTCCGCTCAGGATGCAGCTAAGTAGGCACCTTTCATTCCAGGCTGTCATATGAGTCCTTGCTATCTAACCTCCCCATTGGTCAAATCTAAGCTGAGTCATGCCACGTGTCACTGTCATTGCCAGCACTTCTAAGTATGGCATGATGCGTGCATGTGAAGTGCTTCCGAGGTGTTCGAAGCCGAACGGGGCTACTCGCGGTGACTGGGATTTGTGCTTGGTCGTCTCGGCCGTGTTGAAAAATTGGGCGCCGGTAGGTCCCTGTCGCCCCTACGACCCTACACCACATCGAGGCTACATCGATGTGCCTCGATGTGCCGAGGTCGTTGTAGGGGCCCTACAACGAGCATCGAAGGCAACACTGGTATGTACGTGTAAGTGCGTGTAAGTTTGTGTAAGTGCGTGTATGTCCGTGTAAGTATGTGTACGTGCGTATAAGTGCGTATAAGTGCGTGTAAGCGCGTGTAAGTCCGTGCATGTGCGTGTAGGTGCGTGTAAGTCCGTGTAAATCCGTGTAAGTGCGTGTAAGTTCATGTAAGTACATGTAAGTGCATATAAGTACGTGTAAGTATGTGGAAGTGCGTGTAAGTGGGTGTAAGTGCGTATAAGTACGTGTAAATGCGTTTTAGTGTGAGTAAGTGCGTGTAAGTGCGTGTCAGTATGTGTAAGGTCGTGTAACTGTGTGTAAGTGCGTGCAAATACGTGTAAGTGCGTGTAATTTTGTGTAAGTGCGTGTAAGTGCATGTAAGTATGTGTAAGTGCGTGTAAGTGACTGTAAGTGCGTGTAAGTATGTAAGTACGTGCAAGTGTGTGTAGGTGCGTGTAAGTTCCTGTAAATGCGTTTAAGTACGTGTAAGTGTGTGTAAGTGCATGTAAGTACTTGTAAGTAGGTGGAAACGTGTGTAAGTGTGTGGAAGTGCGTGCAAGTGCATTTAAGTGCGTGTAAGTGAGTGTAAGTACGTGTAAGTATGTGTAAGTGCAAGTAGGTGTGTGTAAGTGCGTGTAAGTATATGTAAGTACGTGTAAGAACGTGTAAGTGCATGTAAGTACGTGTAAGTATGTGTAAGTTCGTGTTAGTGAATGTAACATCGTGAAAGTGCGGGAAATTGTGTGTAAGTGCGTGTAAGTGTGTGTAAGTACGTGTATGTGTAAGTGCATGTAAGTGCGTGTTAGTGCATGTGAGTGCATGTAAGTGCGTGTAAGTGCATGTAAGTGAGTGTCAGTGCGTGTAAGTGCGTGTAAGTGCGTGTAAGTGAGTGTTACTGTGTGTAAGTTTGTGTAAGAGCATGTAAGTGTCTGTAAGTGCAGATTAAGTTCGTACAAGTGAGTGTATGTGCGTGTAAGTAAGTGTAAGTTCATGTAAGTACATGTAAGTGCGTGTAAGTGCGTGTAAGTATATGTAGCTGTGTGTAAGTGTGTGTAAGTACGGTTTAAGTTCTTATATGCGCGTGTAAGTGCATGTAAGTGCGTGTAAGTGCGTGTAACTGCCTGTAAGTGATTGTAAGTATGTATACATGCGTTTTTGTGCATGTAAGTACGTGAAAGTATGTGTTTGTATGTGTAAGTACGTGTACTTGCGTGTAGGTACGTGAAAGTGCGTGTAAGTGCGTGTATGTTTGTGTAAATGTTTGTACGTGCGTGTCAGTATGTGTAAGTTGGTGTAAGTGCGTGTAAGGTTGTATAAGTGTGTATAAGTGCGTGTAAGTGCCTGTAAGTGCGTGTAAGTGTGTGCAAGTGCATGTAAGTTGGTGTAAGTGCGTGTAAGTGCAGGTAAGTACGTGTAACTGCGTGTAGGTGCAAGTAAGTATGTGTAAGTGCATGTATGTTTGTGTAATTACGTGTAACTTTGAGTAAGTACGTGTAAGTGCATGTAAGTGTGTGTAAGTGCATGTTAGTGCGTGTAAATGCGTATAAGTTCCCCTAAGTACGTGTAAGTGTGTGTAAGTACGTGTAAGTACGTGTAAGTGCGTGTACGTGTAAGTAAGTGCATTTCAGTGTGCGTAAGAGTGTGTAAGTGTTTCCAATTACGTATAAGTGCGTGTAAGTACGTGTAAGTGTGTGTATGTGTGTGTAAGTGCATGCAAGTGCATGTAAGTGCGTATCAATTTATGTAAGTACGTGTAACTATGTGTAAGTACGTGTAAATACAAGTAAGTACGTGTTAAGTGTGTGAACGTGCGTGTAAGTGCATGTAAGTACGTGCAAGTGGGTATAAGTGTGTGCAAGTGTGTGTAAGTGCGTGTAAGTTCATGTAAGTGCATATAAGTACATGTAAGTGCGTGTAAGTGTGTGCAAGTACGTGTAAGTTTGTGTAAGTGTGTGTAAGTGCATGTAAGTGCGTGTAAGTGGGTACAAGTGCATGTAAGTGCATATAAGTGCATGTAAGTGTGTGAGAGTACGTGTGAGTGCGTGTAAGTGCGTGTAAGTGCGTCTAAGTGCGTGTGAATGTGTGTAACTTCATGTGAGTACGTGTAAGTGCATGTAAGTGCATGTAAGTATGTGTAAGTACTTGTAAGTACGTGTAAGGGCTTGTACGTTTGTGTGTGCGTGTAAGTGCATACAAGTACGTGTAAGTTCGTGTAAGTGTGTGTAAGTTCGTTTAAGTGCATGTAAATGAGTGCATCTAAGTGCGTGGAAGTGCGTGTAAATACTTGTAAGTATGTGTAACTGCAAGTAAGTACGTGTAAGTGGTATTAGTGCATGTAAGCGCATGTAAGTGCATGTAAGTGCGTGTAAGTGAGTGTAAGTACATGTAAGTTCGTGTAACTGAATGTAAGTTTGTGTAAGCGTGTGTAAGTGCGTGCAAGTACGTGTAAGTGCGAGTAAGTACGTTTAAGTGCGTGTACGTATGTGTAAGTGCGTGTAAGTACATGTAAGTGCGTGTAAGTGCGTGTAAAGTGCATGTTAGTGCGTGTAAGTTCGTGTAAGAGCGTGTACGTGCGTGTAAGTGTAGTTTCCGTTTGTACAAGTCAGTGTATGTGCGTGGACGTATGTGTAAGTTCATGTAAGTGCGTATAAGTGCGTGTAAGTGCGTGTAAGTGAGAATAAGTAGGTGTAAGTGCGTGTTAGTGTAGTTTAAAAATGTAAGTGCGTGTAAGTGTGTGTGAGTGTGTGTAAGTGCCTGTAAGTGCGTGTAAGTGTGTGTAAGTGTGTGTAAGTGGGTGTAAGAGCTTGTAAGTGTGTGTAAATGTATGTGAAAGCATGTAAGTGCGTGTAAGTGCTCATAAGTACATGTAAGTTTGTGTAAGTGCATGTAAGTCCCTGTAAGTGCGTATAAGTGGGTGTAAGTGTGTGTAAGTGTGCAAACGTGCGTGCAAGTACGTGTAAGTTGGTGTAAGTGCGTGTATGTTTGTGTAAGTGTGTGTAAGTGCATGTAAGTATGTGTAAGTGCGTGTAAGTGCAAATAAGAGCATGTAAGTGTGTGTAAGTGCGTGTCAGTACGTGTAAGTGCATGTAAGTACGTGTAAGTGTGTGTAAGTGCATGTAATTACGTGCAAGTACGTATAAGTGCGAGTACGTTCGTGTAAGTGCATGTAAGTGCATATAAGTGCGTGTAAGTTCGTGTAAGTACGTGTAAGTCTGTGTAAGTGCATGTAAGTACATGTAAGTGTGTGTAAGTGCGTGTAAGTGTGTGTAAGTTTGTGTACGTACGTGTAAGTACGTGTAAGTACATGTCAATATGTGTACGTGCGTGTAAGTGTGTGTAAGTGTGTGTAAGTGCGTGTAAGTGTATGTACATTTGTATAAGTTTGTGTAAGTGTGTGTAAGTGCATGTAAGTGTGCGTAAGTGCGTGTAAGTACATGTAAATGCTTGTAAGTTCGTGTAAATACGTGTAAGTGCATGTAAGCTTGTAAGTGCGTGTAAGTGTGTGTAAGTATTTGTAAGTGCGTGTAGTGCGTCTACGTGCGTGTAAGTGCGTGTATATGCCTGTGAGTATGTGTACGTGCGTGTAAGTGTCCTTAAGTACATGTAAGTGCGTGTAAGTGTGTACAAGTACGTGTAAGTGTGTCCAAGTGTGTTTAAGTGCATGTAAGTACGTATAAGTGGTTGTAAGTTCTTGTAAGTGCATGTATGTGCGTATAAGTATGTGTAAGTACGTGTAAGTATGTGCAAGTATGTGTTAGTGTAAGTAAGTACGTGTAAGTGTGTGTAAGTGCATGTAAGTACGTGTAAATGCGTCTAAGTGCGTGTAAGTACGTGTACGTGCATGTACATGCAGGTAAGTGTGTGTAAGTGCGTGTAAATACATGTAAGTTCTTCTACGTGCATGCAAGTGCCTGTAAGTGTGTGTAAGTGCATGTAAGTGCAGTTTAAGTTCGTGTTAGTGTGGTTTAAGTTTGTGTAAGTGCGGGTAAGTATGTGTAAGTATGTGTAAGTGCGTGAAAGTGTGTGTAAGTGCATGTAAGTGCATATAAGTGCGTGTGAGTGTGTGTAAGTGATTGTAAGTACGTGTAAATGCGTGTTAGTGCATGTAAGTGCGTGTAAGTGTGTGTTAGTGCGTGTAAGTTTGTGTAAGTGCGTACAAGTACGTGTAAGTGCGTGTAATTACATGTAAGTTTGTATAATTGCGTGTAAGTGCGTGTATGTTTGTGTAAGTGCGTGTACGTACTTGTAAGTGCCTGTAAGTATGTGTAAGTATGTTAAAGTGCGTGTAAGTGCGTGCAAGTGCGTGTAAGTGGGTGTAAGTTCTTGTAAGTTTGTGTAAGTGCGTGTAAGTGCATGTTAGTGCGTGTAAGTGCATGTCAGTTCATGCAAGTGCCTGTAAGTACGTGTAAGTGCGTATAATCACGTGTAAATGCATGTAAGTGCGTGCAAGTGCATGTACGTGTGTGTAAGTGCGTGTACGTGCGTGTAAGTACGCTTAAGTATATATAAGTGCGTGTAAGTGTGTGCAAGTACATATAAGTACGTGTAAGTACGTGTAAGTGCGTGTAAGTGCGTGTAAGTGTGTGTAAGTGCCTATAAGTACGTGTAGGCACGTGTAAGTTTGTGTAAGTACGTATAAGTATGTGTAAGTGCGTGTAAGTGCGTGTAAGTGTGTATAAGTATGTGTACCTGCGTGTAAGTGTGTGTAAGTGCGTGTAAGTGCATGTAAGTGCGTGTAAGTGCGTGAAGTGCGTGTAAGTGTGTATAAGTGCGTGTACATACGTGTAAGTTTGTGTAAGTGCGTGTAAGTGCGTGTACATGTGTGTAAGTGCGTGTAAGTGCGTGTAAGTACGTGCAAGTGTGTGTAAGTAAGTGTAAGTTTGTGTAAATGCGTGTAAATTTGTCTGACTCCGTGTAAGTGCATGTAAGTACGTGTAGGTGTGTGTAAGTGCTTGTAATCGCATGTAAGTGCTTGTACATGTGTGTGTGCATATAAGTGCATATAAGTGCGTGTAAGTTTGTTTAAGTGCGTGTAAGTACGTGTAAGCACGTGTAAGTGCGTGGAAGTGCGTGTAAGTGCATGTAAGTGCGTGTAAGTACGTGTAAGTGCGTGTGTGTAAGGATGTCTAAGTGCGTGTAAGTGCGTGTTAGTGCGTGTACACTCGTGTAAGAGCGTGTAAGTGCGTGTAAGTGCAGTTTCAGCTCATACAAGTGAGTGTATGTGCGTGGAAGTATGTGTAAGTTTGTGTAAGAGTGTGTAAGTGCGTGTAGGTGCGTGTAAGTGAGTATAAGTACATGTAATTGCGTGTAAGTGTAGTTTAAGTTCATGTCAGTGTGTGTAAGAGTGTGGAAGTATGTGTAGGTACGTGTAAGTATGTGTAAGTGCATGTAAGTGTGTGTAAGTGTGTGTAAGTGCTTGTAAGTGCGTGTAAATGGGTGTTAATGCATGTCAGTGCGTGTAAGTACTCGTAAGTACGTGTAAGCTTGTGTAAGTGCGTGTAAGTGCCAATAAGTGTGTGTAAGTGCGTGTGAGTGTGTGTAAGTACGTGTAAGTGCGTGCAAGTATGTGTAAGCTTGTGTAAGTATGTGTATGTGCGTGTAAGTACATGTTAGTACGAGTAGGTATATGCAAGTATGTGTAAGTGTAAGTAAGTGCGTGTAAGTGCGTGTAAGTGTGTGTAAGAGCATATAAGTGCGTGTATGTTCATTTAAGTGTGTGTAAGTACGTGTACATGCATGTAAGTATGTGTAAGTGCGTTTAAGTGCGTGTAAGTGCGTGTAAGTGCGTGTAAGTGCGTGTAAGTGCGTGTAAGTGCGTGTACGTTTGTGTAAAATTGTATAAGTGTGTGTAAGTGCATGTAAGTGCGTGTATGTGCGTGTAAATGCATGCACATTTGTGTAAGTGTGTATAAGTGCGTGTAAGTACGTGTAAGTTTGTGCAAGTGCGTGTAAGTGCGTGCAAGTGCATGTAAGTATGTGTAAGTGCGTGTACGTGCATGTAAGTGTGCTTAAGTACGTGTAAGAGCGTGTAAGTGTGTGCAAGTGCGTAAAAGTATGTATAAGTACGTGTAACTGCGTGCAAGTACGTGTAAGTGTATGTAAGTGCGTGTAAGTGCGTGTAAGTGCATGTATGTTTGTGTAAGTACATATAAGTACGTGTAAGTACGTGTAAGTGTAAGAAAGTGCATGTTAAGTGCGTGTAAGTACGTGTAAGTGTGTATAAGTACGTGTAAACACGTGTAAGTGTGTTTAAGTGCGTGTACATGCGTGTACGTGTGTGTAAGCGCGTGTAAGTACGTGTACATTTGTGTAGGTGTGTGTAAGTGTGTGTTAGTGCGTGTAAGTGTGTGTACGTGTGTGTAAGTGTGTATAAGTGCGTGTAAGTGGGTGTAAGTTTGTGTGAGTGCCTGCAAGTGCGTTTAAGTGTATGTAAGTATGTGTAAGTGCTTGTAAGCGCATGTAAGTGCTTGTACGTGCGTGTATGTGCGTTTAAGTGCGTATAAGTACGTGTAAGTTTGTTATAGCACGTGTAAGTTCGTTTCTGTGCGTGTAAGTGCGTGTAGGTTCATGGAAGTGCGTGTAAGTGCGTGTAAGTGTGTTTATGTACGTACACGTATGTGTAAGTGGAAGTAAGTGCGTGTATGTGCGGTTAAGCATGTGAAAGTGCGTGTGAGTGCATGTAAGTGCATGAAAGTTCTTGTAAGTTTGTGTAAGTGAATGTAGGTTCGGATAAGTGCGTGTAAGTGCGTGTAAGTGCGTGTAAGTGTGTGTAAGTGCGTGTAAGTGCGTGTAAGTGCATGTAAGTACATGTAAGTGCGTGTAAGTGCGTGTAAGTGCGTGTTAGTGTATGTAAGTTTGTGTAAGAGTGTGTAAGTGCGTGTAAGTGCAGTTTCAGTCCGTACAAGTGAGTGTATGTACGTGGAAGTATGTATACGCTCGTGTAAGTGCGTGTAAGTGCGTGTAAGTGAGTGTAAGTGAGTGTAAGTGCGTGTAAGTGCGTGTAAGTGCCGTTTAAGTTCGTGTAAGTACATGTAAGAGCATGTAAGTATGTGTAAGTGTGTGTAAGTGCATGTAAGTACGTGTAAGTAGGTGTAAGTGCGTGTAAGTGCTTGTAATTGTGCGTAAATGCGTATTAGTGCATGTAAGTGTGTGTACATACGTGTACGTGCATGTAAGTGTGTGTAAGTACATGTAAGTGCATGTAAGTGCATATAAGTATGTGAACGTACATGTAAGTTGGTGTTAGTGCGTGTAAGTTCGTGTAAGTGTGTGTAAGTACGTGTAAGTTTGTGTAAGTGTGTGTAAGTGTGCGTAAGAGCATGTAAGTACGTGTAAGTGCTTGTCAGTACGTGTAAGTGTGTGTAACTACTTGTAAGTACGTGTAAGTGCGTGTAAGTGCGTGTAAGAACGTGTAAGTGTGTGTAAATGCATGTACGTTTGTTTAAGTGTGTGTAAGTGCGTGTAAGTACGTGGAAGTTCGTAAAAGCGAGTGTAAGTGCGTGTAATTGTGTGTAAGTGCATGTAGGTGCCTGTAAGTACGTATCAGTGCGTGTAAGTTTGTGTACGTGCATGTAAATACGTGTCGGTGTGTGTAAGTATGTGTAAGTGTGTGTAAGTGCATGTAAGTGTGTGTAAGTACGTGTAAGTGCGTGTGATTGCACGTAAGTTCGTGTAAGTGTGTGTACGTGCGTGTAAGTGCATGTACGTGTGTGTAGGTGTGCTTAAGGATGTGGAAGTGTGTGTAAGTTTGTGCAAGTGCGTGTAAGTACGTGTAAGTGCATGTAAGTGCGTGTAAGTATGTGTAAGTGTGTGTAAGTTTGTGTAAGTGTGTGTATGTGTGTGTAAGTACGTGTAAGTACGTGTAAGTATGTGCAAGTACGTATAAGTGTAAGTAAGTGCGTGTAAGTGCGTGTAAGTGCATGTAAGTACGTGGAATTGTGTGTAAGTGAGCGTAAGTGTGTGTAAATGCGTATAAGTGCATGTAAGTACATGTAGGTGTGTGTAAGTATGTGTACGTGCGTGTAAGTGTGTGTACGTGTATGTAAGTGTGTGTAAGTGCGTGTAGCTTTGTGTAGCTTTGTGTAAGTGCATGTAAGTGCATATAAGTGCGTGTAAGTGCGGGTAAGTGCGTGTAAATGCGTGTAAGTTTGTGTACGTGCGTGTAAGTGCGTGTAAGTGCGTGTAAGTGTGTGTAAGTGTGTGGAAGTGCATGTAAGTACATACACGTGCGTGTAAGTGCGTGTAAGTGCGTGTACATGTGTGTAAAAATGCTTAAGTGCGTGTAAGTGCGTATAAGTGTGTGCAAGTGCGTCACTTCTAATGTAAGTGCGTATAAGTGTGTGTAAGTGCGTGTAAGTGCGTGTACGTGCGTGTAAGTGCGTGTAAGTGCATGTAAGTACGTGGAATTGTGTGTAAGTGAGTGTAAGTGTGTGTAAATGCGTATAAGTGCGTGTAAGTACGTGTAAGTACGTGTAAGTATGAGCAAGTATGTGTAAGTGCGAGTAAGTGTGTGTAAGTGCGTGGAAGTGCATGTAAGTACATACACGTGCGTGTAAGTGCGTGTAAGTGCGTGTACATGTGTGTAAAAATGCTTAAGTGCGTGTAAGTGCGTATAAGTGTGTGCAAGTGCGTGTAAGTGCGTGTAAGTGCGTACAAGTGCGTGTAAGTACGTGTAAGCAAGTGTAAGAGCGTGTAAGCTCATGTGAGTATGTGTATGTGCGTGTAAGTATGTGTAAGTACGTGTAAGTATGAGCAAGTATGTGTAAGGGCAAGTAAGTATGTGTAAGTGCGTGTAAGTGCGTGCAAGTGCGTGTAAGTGCGTGTAAGTGCCTGTAAGTACATGTAAGTGCGCATAAGTACATGTAAGTTTCTGTAAGTGCGTGGAAGTGTGTGTAAGTGCATGCAATTGCATGTAGGTGCGTGTAAGAGCGTAAAAGTGCGTGTATGTTTGTGTAAGTACGTGTAAGTACGTGTAAGTGTGTATACATATGTGTAAGTGCGTGTAAGTGGGTGTAATTGCGTGTAAGTGCGTATACGTGCATTTACGTTCGTGTACGTTGGTGTGTGTGTAAGTGCATGTCAGTGCATGTAAGTGCGTGTATGTGCGTGTAAATGCGTGTAAGTTTGTGTACGTGTGTGTAAGTGCGTGTAAGAATGTGTAAGTGCGTGTAAGTGTGTGTAAGTGCGTGCAAGTGCATGTACGTGCGTATAAGTTCATGTACATACCTGTTAGTGTGCTTAAGTGCGTGTAAGTACGTGTAAGTGTGTGCAAGTACGTATCAATGCGTGTAAGTGCGTGTGTGTGTGTAAGTGTGTGTAAGTGCGTGTAAGTACATGTAAGTGCGTGTAAGTGTGTGTAAGTTCGTGTAAGCATGTATAAGTACGTGTAAGTATGTGTGAGTGCAAACAAGTGCGTGTTACGTTCTTGTAAGTACGTGTAGGTGCGTATACGTATGTGTAAATGCGTTTAAGTGCGTTTAAGTTTGTGTAAGTGTGTGTAAGTGAGTGTAAGAGTGTGTAAGTATGTGTAAGTGCATGTAAGTGTGTGCAAGTGCGTGTAAGTATGTGTACGTTCTTGTACGTGTAAGTGTATGTAAGTGCGTGTAAGTGCGTGTAAGTGCGTGTAAGTGCGTATAAGTGCGTGTAAGTACGTGTAAGTTTGTGTAAGTACGTGTAAGTGCCAGTAAGTGCGCATCAGTGCATGTAAGTGCGAGTAAGTGCGTGTAAGTGCGTGTAAGTGCATGTAAGTGCGTGTAAGTGCGTGTACGTTTGTGTGAGTGTGTGTAAGTGCGTCTAAGTATATGTAAGTATGTGTAAGTGCTTGTAAGCGCATGTAAGTGCTTGTACGTGCGTGTGTCCGTGTAAGTGCGTATAAGTACGTGTAAGTTCATGTAAGTATGTGTAAGTTTGTTTAAGTACATGTAAGTGCGTGTAAGTGCATGAAAGTATGTGAACGTGCGTGGAAGTGTGTGTAAGTACGTGTAAGTGCATACATGTACGTATAAGTATGTGTAAGTGCAAGTAAGTACGTGTAAGTGCGTGTAAGTGAGTGTACGCATGTGAAAGTTCATGTAAGTCCATGTAAGTACGTGTAAGTACGAGTAAGTTTGTGTAAGTGAATGTAAGTTTTTGTAAGTGTGTGTAAGTGCGTGTAAGTGCGTGTAAGTGTGTGTAAGTGCGTATAAGTGCGTGTAAGTGCTTGTCAGTACATGCAAGTACGTGTAAGTGCGTGTAAGTGTGTATAAGTGCGTGTTAGTGTGTGTAAGTTTGTGTAAGAGCTTGTAAGTTCATGTAAGTGTAGTTTTAGTTCGTACAAGTAAGTGTATGCACTTGGAAGTATGTATAAGTACGTGTAAGTCCGTGTAAGTGCGTGTAAGTGCGTGTAAGTGAGTGTAAGTACGTGTAAGTGGGTATTAGTGCAGTCTAATTTTGTGTAAGTGCGTGTAAGTGCATGTAAGTATGTGTAAGTATATATAAGTGCGTGTGAGTACATGTAAGTGTGTGTAAGTGCGTGTATGTGCTTGTAAGTGCGTGTAAATGCATGTTAGTGCATGTAAGTGCGTGTAAGAGCATGTAAGTGCGTGTAAGTACTTGTAGTGCATGTAAGTATGTGCAAGTACATTTAAGTTGGTCTAAGTGCGTGTACGTTTGTGTAAGTGTGTGTAAACACGTGTAAGTTCGTACAAGTACGTGTATGTGCGTGAAAGAGTGTGTAAGTGATTTATAAGCGTGTCAGTACGTGTAAGTACGTGTAAGTGCCTGTAAGTGTGTGTAAGTGCGTGTTAGTGCATGTAATTGCATGTAAGTGTGAGTATGTGCGTGTAAGTTTGTGTTAGGACGTGTAAGTGCGTTTAATTTCTTGCAAGTGTGTGTAAGTGCGTGTGCGTGCCTGTAAGTGTGTGTACGTGCGTGTAAGTATGCTTAAGTGCGTGTAAGTGTGTGTAAGTGTGTGCAAGGTGTGTAAGTGTGTGTAAGTGCATGTAAGTGCGTGTAAGTTCGTTTTAGTACGTGTAAGTGCGTGTAAGTGTCTGTAAGTGCGTATAAGTTTGTCCAAGTGCGTGTAAATGCGTGTAAGTGTGTTTAACTTCTTGTAAGTGCATATACGTGTGTGTACGTGCATGTAAGTATGTGTATGTGCGTGTAAGTGCGCTTAAGTGCGTGTAAGTGTGTGTAATTGTGTGCAAGTGTGTGTAAGTGCGTGTAAGTGCATGTAAGTACGTGTAAGTGCATGTAAGTGCGTGTAGTATTGTGCAAGTACGTGTATGTGCGTGTAAGTACGTGTAAGTATGTGTAAGTACGTGCAAGTATGTGTAAGTGCAAGTAAGTGCGTGTAAGTACGTGTAAGTGCGTGTAAGTACATGTAAGTGAGTGTATGTACGTGTATGTGCGTGTAAGTGCATGTAAGTGCATGTCACTGCGTGTACGTGCATGTACGTGCGTGTAACTACGTGTAAGTGTGTGTAAGTATGTGTAATTTTGTATCAGTGCGTGCAAGTGCGTGTAAGTGCTGTGCCCCCAAATTTGCCACGCACTGCTCTCCTCCTGCGCTTTCTAGTTCCGCGTCTGGTCTGTTCCGCGACTCTCCCGTTCCAAGGTTCCTTGCAGAACTTATTCAATGGTCCTCCGCTACGTCTCCTGATCTTCCACGGATGCCTCACACCACAAGGACTCCGCGTGTGGGTAGTGCTCCGCGGCTCACTTCTTGCCGGCACGAGAGTCTACCACCTCGTGGCCTCTGACTCCTTCATCCGCAGAACCCCGTTCCGTGGTCGTGCGCAAGGCCGCGATGTCGCCGGCAGCTCCCTTCACCCTACTTTGCGTTCCCTAGTGTTGACAGCACCTAACGGAATCCTTCTTGGATCCAAGAGTGGAAGTGGAGCGAGCAGTAAGACATGCACACACTCCAAGGGGAAGATTTTTTCCTCCGCGGTGTACCTCCGCGGAGAGCACTCTTTGGGTTCCTTGAACAGCTGCGGATCTTAGACGGGAAGTGGGAGCGGAAATGGGAACCTGACTGACAAGTGCGCGGATCAATGAGACATGAGGTGGCAATCTGGCTCTGAATAAGACAGGACTTCAGTCTTACAACTGGAAATCAGGCTTGTGTTAAGTCTGGCAATACAAGATCAAATCAAGATGACATCGTCACCCCGGTTCCTCCGCTTACACCGCTACTTTATATTCACCAAACCTAGCTCTCTAAGTCTCCTCCTACCACACTCTTTCCTCTACTTCGGACTCCGCGTGGTGCTTTCCGTGCACCACAGGTCTTGTCCTTGATCACACACCAGACTACTTCTGCATTTCTCTACCCTACTACTGCTTCTTCCTCTATTCCGCGGCTTGGGTGCGTGCGGTCTTGTGTTTTTCCTTGAATCTTCATCTTCGCGCGGTGCGTCCTCCCGGTCCTCCTCCTTGATTACCGCTGCCCACCCTAGGCTCTCATTGGCCGAGCTCCTGCCGCCCTCTTCCTGATATCCGGTTGTGTCGTCGGGTGTTTTGCACGTCCGCCGCTCCTCCTTCACTCCCACCTCTCCGCAGCTCGGTACATGTTCTCTTTTCATCGCGGATTCTCTCCCTGCCTATCCCGTCCCTTCTTGCCTCCTTCACGGCAATCGCTTCCAATAGCGGTAGAAAGGCCACCGTTGATTTTTTTTCTCCCTGATGGTAACTTTCCCCCCCCCTCTTTTCCTCCACAGTCACTGGATTCCGCGCTACCCCATGCTCTACCGCAACCTTATTGCGGGAGCCAGTATACCTTGCGCGTTCTCCAACGCTCCGCGGCCTCCCCTTCAGCCTCCTCCGCGGATCTATGGTCGTTGTCGCCTCTTTTCACGGACTTGTGGGTCGCAGCGACTTCCTTTTGCGGATCCATCTTCTTCTCAGCAGAGATGTGGTGGATCTCCGCCTGACACTGATGCCCCCAACCCCTCCCCCCTTTTCAAGACTATGTCCCAGAGTCTCGTCAGCGTAGCTGGCGTGTGAACTTCCCTTGGGAACCCGACCGCTGCCGTTGTTGGCAAGGGCGACAGTACGTCTCCACCTCTCCGCCCTCACGTTGATATCTCGTGGAGCACTCCTAATGCACATACAGCTAGCATCCCTCACACCGGGCTCCTGCAATGATGTCTTCCGCACCCATTCTCTTTCTGCAGGTAGAGCAGTGCGCGATCCGTTCATCTGTCCTACAGCTAGTGCAGCGGTACACCATTTGGCCCTCCTCATTCCTTCCCACCTTTGTGGCACACTGCGCATGGGCCCATCCTCCGCAGTGCTCACATTGGCACGACGTCCCCGTGACGATCCCCATGCATCCGTTTCCGCAGCAGCGCAAGTCGGAGTTTTCTGCCCCCCAGTCCTCTTTTCTGGGCTGAGCAAGACAGCGGTGGCAGGTCCACACTCCTTCCTTGCCCCTCTTGCCACAGTGCTGGTGGCACATCTTCACACACATGCCACATCCCTTCCCGTTCTCTGCCATTCCTTTCCGGCAGGCAGCGCATGCGGGTTCTCAGGTATTTGTGATGAAGCTCAGGTAGCAGTCCGTCTAAAGGAGCTCATTGCCCACACACTGGTGACATTCGCCCTTCCAGGCAGTGCTCCCCGTCACCAGGCATTCCCGGTGTGCAGACCTTGTGCAGACAGCACACCTTTCCCCATCCTGCACCGTTTTTAAGCATGTGGGACATGCCACGGATCGGTGTCCTTCCTTTCCCGGTCCCTCCTCCTCCTCCTCTCATTCTTCCTCTTCTTCCTCCTTGTTCAATCGAGGTGCCTTACGGACACCTCGCTGTTTCTCGATCTCCTCCTTGCACCTCCTGCACACTACAGCCCCGCTTCGCCCTCCGCACCCGTCATGCGGTGGTGCCAGGCAACCAGTGCAGATTTTGAGGAGGCACCCGCCACAATCGTGCACCGCGACTCCCCACCATTGGCCGCATTGGGCACATTTCTTCTCTTCCAGCTCCTTCCTCCTCTCTTCTGCTGCGACCCGTCCCTCTACCTGCCACTACCTCATCGTGGCTCCAGAAATGGTGCGCGGGCCTTTCCTTTGCTCAGGGGACCCCTCTTCTTCTTCCTCTTTGTCCTCCCCCTCCTCCTCCTCTTCTGGGTCCCACCTTCCGCGGGATGGTGCTCCCCCAGCGCCGTGTCCCACTCCTTCTTCCTCATCTTGTTCCTTTGTGGCCTCCTCCTGAGTGGCCTCCTTCGGGCACCGCAAGCAGGTGCGGTTTTGTCCGATGAAGGTTTTGGAGGTTCTATCGGCATACTGGTGTGCAGGATTTCCCCACACCCGGCACACCACCTTTAGGTGTGGCTCAGCAGGGAGATTTTCTCCACACCATACGCACGGACCCATGTAGTTGGCCAAGGTCTTGGGGCTCATCAACACCCTGGTCCGCGGTGGTGCTTTCCGGGATTGCTACTGGGCCAACCCCGCTGAGGTTTACTTGGGCTGTTGCTCGAGCCCTCCTTCGGACTCCCCCTCTTCCTCCGTTCCTACTACTCCCTTTGTTCTTGTCGCCTTTCCTCCTACTGCCTTCGCTGCTGCCCCCGTCGTGGCTGCTCTCGCCGTTGTTCCTTCCTCACCCCCTCCGCGGCCAGTTCGCGGACATCGGACTCTTCCTCTTGAACCTCTTATGGTTCCTAACTCCACTCCTGCTCTTTCTGTGACACCTATCCTTCACAGACGTTCAGCACCTCCTCCGCCCTCCATCCCTGCGAGCCCTTCTGCTGTCCCAGAGGCGGCAGGCGACCTCCCGTCCCAGGGATGTGCATTTGCCATACTGGTGGTCGCAGTACAAATTCCGTGGCCGGATAGCTGCGGTCGCTGAATCCTTCTGGTCCCTCCAGCCACACTTGCCCTGCCTCGATGCTGGCCACGCGGTACACCTCCTGCGGCTCTCTTGCCTCTTGCCCTGCATTCGGGAAGGGGTGGAGATACACCTGGTGGTCCTCTTTGATGGGCCCATGGTTCAGCCGTTGGTTGGCTGCATCGTATCCGTGCCAGGCAGCGACAGAACCCATCAACCGCGCCTCTACCATCATAGTCTTCGTCCTTTCAAAGCGCTCGCAGATCCATTCTGCAACCTCCTTGTCCTTCTCCTCCTCTGAGAGCTTCTCGTGCTCCTCCGGAGCAAGTGGTAGCCTTAGCGGCTTCTGGGGCATGCCCATCGCCGCCCGCGGTGGTTGACCGAAGAGCAGCATGTGGGGTGAGAAGGAGGTTGCACGGCTTGGTGTTGTGTTGATGAAGTGCGCCGTCTTCTTGAGCTTCTCTGCCTAGTCGCTGCCCTCCACGGTGGCCACTGCTCGCTCTAGTATTTCATGCACCCGCTCCACTTGCCCCTGGGATTTTGACCTGTACCACCCGGAGTGTACGTGGTGGACCCCCCATTCCTTTAGCTCCTCTCTGAAGGCCCCCATGAATTCTGTGCCATTGTCGCTGTGCACCACGCTACATCCACCAAAACAGTAAAAGATCTCCTCGTAGATGAACCTTGCCGCAGTGGCTAAGCTCTTGTTGGCCACAGCGCGGACCCAGAGGAACTTTGTGAAGTGGTCCACCACTGCAATCCAGTACCGGTTCCCTTGGTCGCGGTGCACGCGGGGGCAGTGGAAGTCGATGACGATCTTCTCTAGCGGCTCGCCGATGGGGGAGGGTTGGAACAGCGGCTGGTCCCGTGGTGTGGTTTTCCGCGCTCACTCGCAGGGGGCGCAGTGCTGCACCACCTCCTTGACGAGAGCCGCTAGGTTCGGCACGTGGATGATGGGCATTAGGCGGTCCTTTAACGCCTCCGTGCTGGTGTGGTGATGGCGGTGGTAAGCCTCCACCACTGCCCTTTGCAACGTAGGCGGGGGTACCCACAAGACGCGCAGAGCTAGTATCCAGAGGCGGCCATCCTCCCATGCATACTGCTCGCACAGACGGGCCAGGTCATCCTTTTTCATCCGGTCCAGCTCCACTCCCAGTTGTGTTTCCAGATCCGCGTACACCTTCTGTGCCTCCGCCTTCTACTGCTCCTTGCTACTGGCGTGGAGAAGGATGTGGGCAGACTGCCAGATCCACCAATCCTACGTCTCCATGGGTCCCTTCCTTCCCGCTTTTTCTGCCCTCGCTTCCCCTGGCTTTTGTTTTGTCTCTGGCACTCTTGCCGGTAGTCCGCGCGCTCGCCTCCCATCCTGCTCCGCCTTCATCACCTCAAACTTCTTGCGGTTGTCTTCGTCGTAGACTGGCGGCTCTCTTTCCTAGGAGTCGGGTGCAGGGAACAGCCAAAGGATTCCAACCGCTCAAAGTTCCCCTTCATCCCACTGGTCGCGCAGCCTTGTCTTTGCGGGGCCACTTAGACGTCTGCCGCATCCACCAGCGCGGTGCAGCTCAATGACATCCTCTCTTCTCTGCAAGGCCGCTCTCGGAGTCCGTAGTAGTCTGTGGCTGCGTGTGATGGGCTGCTCCTTTTCTGAATCTCCTGGTGATTCACTGATCTCGGAGACCACCATCACCGTTGCCTCTTTCTCCGTGCGTTCTCTTTTTTCTGCCCCTTTGTGGACGGCTGTTGCGGCGGTTTCTCTGAAGGCAGGCCGTAGAGAGGCCGGCACCATTTTCGCTGGCATCTGGACCTTGCGGAAGACTGCCATCAGGAGCTCTCCTGCTTGCGCGGCCTCCCGTTGGGCTTGCGCGGCCTCCCGTTGGGCTTGCGCCAACTGTTCCGGAGTAATGCTGGAGCCGAAGCCTTCGTGTGCACGAGGCTATTCCTCCCTTTGTGGCTCCGCGGCCGCTGCCTCGTCTGCCTTCCGCTTTCCTTTCGCGGTGAAAGTGGTTCCCCAGGGGAAAGTCTGCTACGGCTCTTTGCTTCGGCCGGCCTCTACCGCCCGCGCTACTACCCTGGTCTGGCTAACCGTCGCTGCTGCTTTCCGCACTACCGCCGCCACTCGGGCCTGGAGTTGTGCCTTTCGCCGAAGGGAGCCAGCGGATGGCTCCGGGCACTGGCGCTTGGCACCATCCTTGTACCTCTTCCCCATCTTCTCTTCTTCTTCTGCTGCTACATGCCTCTCCGCTGCTCTGGCTACTTTCGTTCCCCTTACTGTCTCTGCCGCTGAACTGATTGCTCCTGCTCTGGCCGCCTCCGCGGTTTCTTGCGTTGTTGTCGCTACTTGTGCCTTTGTGGCTGCTGCTGCTGCAACCTTTGCCTCCGTCACTGCTTCTACTGCTGCCACCGCCTCCTCTATTGCTGCTGCCGTTGCCTCTGCTGCCGCTCCTGCTACCTCTTTTGCTTTTCTCATTGCCTTTGCTGCCGCGGCTGCTGCCGCTGCTTCTGCTTCCACCATGATTTCCCTTATAAGCTGCTCCGCTGCTTCTGTATCTGCCTTAGTTGCCGCTTCCCGCTCCTGGACCAATCGGGCCTCTGTTGCCGCGGACTCCGCGGCCACCCATTCTACTTCGGCTGCCTCCTCCTCCCATACTTGCCGCAGGCGTTCTTGCATCTGCTGCAACTGAGGAGTGGATTGGGTGTACTCACGGGCCTCTTCCACCTCCGCGTCCCTCCTGCTCTTGTCTTCCCGGCATATCTCCGCCGCCTCCTTGGCCCAGTGTCTCACCTCCTCTTCCTTGAGACGCAGTCCCTTTTCTTGCACCACGGTCCATTGTCCTTCCGCAACTGCTGTTGCCACCCTAGTACGTATCACATTCTGGAGCATCAGCATCCAACACTTTTCCATAGCTTCCATCCACCGTCCCTCAGGCACCTTAGTGTCAGCAAGCCGCGATCTCTCCTCTGGCGGGTACTGAACACTCCACTTGGCGTAGGTGAGTCTAAGCAAGTATCCCCACCTCCACTCATCCGCCGCGGATCTTCGTCGTGGTGCCTCCGCCGATCCGGGTGCCTGGTCGTTCACATGGTACAAAATGAGGGCTCTAGCCCTCGACTAGAGCAGATGCACGTAACCTCTTTCCAGGCTGCTTCGTTGGTCCCTCCGCACCCAGTTCCACCACACTCGAGTGGCCTCCAGTGATAGATCCGGCCGTTCAGTGTCAAACAGTTTTGCGACACCTGTCATGTCACTGGCTAGCCCTGGTTTAATGCTCAGGCTGTCCCGCAACACCAAAACGAGGCATTCTACACCTGTTGTTTCCAGCAGTTGCACCTGCCTTTCGTGTAGTCCGAGGGCTAGCGCCCCCGTTGCTGCTCCCTTTAGCACCACCTGCCACATTTTGTCAAACAGTGAATGCGCGAATTCCACGCGGATGACCTCCGAAATCACCGTCAGCAGTTGGAGCATGACGCTGCTCACGACTTCAAACAGCAAGGCCTCCTTGGGCTGCTCCTCGCTATCCCCCGAGCTTTCTTCCAGGTATGTCTTTGCCCCTTCCATCACCGTTCCTGTGCCCAGCAGAGGGCCAGCGGGTTGCCGGGTTGGGCTGCCGTGCGAGGTTGGCGGCAAGTGGGAGAGCGCCGTCGTCGCCGCGGATGGACCTGGGGCAGTCAGTATCTAAGCCCCATCTCGCGAGCTTGGTGTCAGTGTAGCGGCTCTTCTTGCCGCTGTTTGTATTGCTCCCGCCGTGGGCTCCGTGCGCCTGAGGATCCGCGAGGGAGGTGTGCTTGTGGCCGGACTCTGTCGCAATGAGGCTGTCAATCTCGCCGCAAGCGGCGTGGCTTGTGTTGGTGTTCCTTTTGCGGGGGTGGACCGCGATGGGATCACCGCTGCCGGTGTTGGGGTTTGTGTTGGGGTTATCCCTGCTGCGGGGCTGGGCTGTGGTGAAGTCGCAGCCACTGCTGGCGTGGCCATCACTGGTGTCGGAGGTGTTCTGGCCACAGGGCCAGATCGGGACACGCCTGTCGCAGCCGTGTGCGGTGTTGGTGTCCTTGCCGGTGGAGTTCTTGTCATGGGACCCGGTCGCGGTAGGGCCGGTGCCCCCGTTGGTGGCGTCGGTGTCCGTGCCGGGCGGTGTCCCGCGCCCGTGTTAAGGGCAGGGTGACGTTGCTATCGTCAAGAGGATCCACCCCCCCCGCGACGGAGGCGCGGTCCCCGTGCCTTGGTTGCGTGCCATGTGGATTGTTCTGCGGGTGAGAGTCCAGCTGAGCGTGACCCGTTGAGTGTGTGGAGTACCTGTGAGAGCGGAGTTGGAGGTGGGGAGGGATGGTCGATGCGAAGTGAAGAGTGGAGTGAATGATCGAACACTAGAACTCGAAATGAGACTGAGGATGCCTGCGCCAATCAATATATTTGCTTGGCGCGGCGCGAGCCAGTCCGCCGCGAGCAGGATATCATATATGCAGACATCGCAAACTTGTACAGTGTGCACTGCATGTACATTTGCCACTTGCATGGGAAGGCCCGCGATCTGTCCAAGCGGCTAGTCGATGTCCTAAGCGGAGATAGAGAAGCGGAGTCGATTGGGCCGGATGAGGTGCTCCATGTGGAGCGAGCGGACCATCCGGAGCGCAATCGTTGTGTGTGTGGCACCGGTGTCCACGATGGCCACGAACTTGCGTCCGCATATCCACACGTAACACCACGCCACATGGATCTCGCAGGGTGTGGACGGTCCGAGAGTGAGGGCCGCGGGTGACCAGGTGCGTGAGGCACGTGCGGCACCATCACGCGCATTAGAGTGAGTGAGGAGGATGC
Organism: Penium margaritaceum; assembly: GCA_023375785.1. NCBI lineage: Eukaryota > Viridiplantae > Streptophyta > Zygnematophyceae > Desmidiales > Peniaceae > Penium > Penium margaritaceum. Next base: position 383,968 of record SZWC01000009.1, on the reverse strand, counting down.
ATCGGGATAGCAAGCGGGTGCCGGTCATGCTGTCTCGCGTGCATGAGAGGCAGACGCCAAGAGGGGAAAGGGAGGGATTGTGACTAGTAAAGAGGACGCGGAGACTTTCTGCGGACTCAGGGGAGTGCAGAAGGAAGTCTACTAAGGTGAGGGGATGACGGTTGTTGAGGAGTGGGGTGGCAGGAACATGAGTGGGCACGCTGCTTATGGGGCAGGTCTGTGGTGTAGCAGCGGACGGTCGCAAGATTTGTTGGGGAGTATGTCGTGGGGGAAGATGGGGTGCAATCTCCTCCAACGTCCAACCGCGGATAGTGGGGTTGTACGGTATAACTTGTACCTGCGAGCAAGCTGTAGTCCAGGCATGGAGAGAGCTGGTAGGGTCTCTGCAAGTACGAGATCCGTGGTAGGGTCGAGCTCATTCAGGAGTTGCAAGGCGACCCCCTGTTCCTCCTCATAAAATTCTCGTGCCACTCCCTCCCATTGCGCTTCGGTGTCTGGTGGCGGTGTCAGGTCATCAGGGATATGCTCCGCATCATCCAGAGGTGCCTGGTCAGGCTCTGGCCATTCAGGGCGCGGATGTTGGCTCAGGGCATCTGCATTGCGGTTGGCAACCGCAGGCTAGTACTTGATCTTCATTTTGTAGCCCTATAGGAGGAGTGCCCACTTGGCTAGGATGCCCTCATGGTTCTGAGTGGTGAGGAGCCATTGGAGAGCCTGATGGTCTGCGAAGACCGTGAATGGCTTGCCATTTTTTATGTAGTCGCCGAAGTGTTGGATTGTCCAAAGGACAGCAAGGCACTCGCCCTTCACCCGCACATACTTCCGCTCTCCTTCGGTGAGAGCACGACTGCCGTACGCAATCACCTTCCGGGTTGGTTCCTGTACAGTCTGGGATAGGATAGCGCCTAGCCGGTCCCGCGACCAATCAGTGGTGATGGAAAATGGGAGGTTGAAGTCGAGAAACTCGAGCATGGGCGCAGTAACCAGGCGGTGCTTGATTTCCGTCCAGGAGTCCGCGCATTCTGATGTACAGTCAAATGGTACATCCTGGTGTGTTGACTCCTGGAGTGGCTTGATGATGCGTGCATTGTCGCGGACAAACTTCCGGTAGAAGGAGACAAATCCNTAGGATAGCGCCTAGCCGGTCCCGCGACCAATCAGTGGTGATGGAAAATGGGAGGTTGAAGTCGAGAAACTCGAGCATGGGCGCAGTAACCAGGCGGTGCTTGATTTCCGTCCAGGAGTCCGCGCATTCTGATGTACAGTCAAATGGTACATCCTGGTGTGTTGACTCCTGGAGTGGCTTGATGATGCGTGCATTGTCGCGGACAAACTTCTGGTAGAAGGAGACAAATCCCAGGAAGATCTTGACTTGCCCCGCGGAAGTGGGCTGACGCCACTCCTGCACTGCCGCGATCTTCTCTGGATCGGTCTTAATGCCATCCGCACTCATCACGAAGCCGAGGAACTCCATTTCCGCAGCTCCGATAGAGCACTTGGCTGCCTTGAGCATGAGGTTAGCCCTGCGGATGGCAGCGAATACAGCAGCCATGGAGGAGAATAGCTCCTCAAAGGTGTGGGCGGCGACCATGATGTTGTCAATGTAGCAACTGACATTGGGGATGCCGTGGAGGGTGGAGTCCATGACCCGCTGATATATGGCGCTAGCATTGCGGAGTCCAAAGGGCATACGTGTGAACGCGTATAGTCCCTCTGGTGTCACGAACGCAGTCTTGGCAATGGAGTCTGGGTGCATGGGGACAGCATGGAAGGCAGCCTTGACGTCGAGCTTTGCGAACCTTCCGCGACCCTGTTGTCGCTCGTGTATGTGGACGATCAGTGGCATGGGGTACGCATCCTCCTTGGTTACACGGTTGAGGTCGCAGAAGTCAACGCAAAATTGTTTGGACCCATCCGAATTCCCCACGATGACCAAGTTGGCACGCCAGGGGCTGACAATTGGGAGGATCACTCCTTGCGCCTTGAGTTCCGCGAGCCCCTCTGTGATGATCTGCTCCTACTCAGGGAGGATGCGCCACACTTTCTGCTTTGTGGGCGTAGAGTCCCCCGCGGAGATGACGTGGAAGGTTTCCATAGCCCCTAAATCAACCGCGAACCCAGGAAAGACGTCCACGAATGCGTCCAACAGGTCGTAGAAGTCCTGCTTTTGTGTGGGAGAAAGTCGTGAGTGGAGCATGTGATCCCATTGCAGTGGTGGTGGTGGCGCTGTTCCGCGAAGTGGGTAGAACTCCTCCTCCTCCTCGAGTGGATGTCCATCTCCTAAGACTCGTTGTCCCCTATGCCACAGCCCCAGGAGGTTGGTCTGTACTCCGGGCTCGGTTGACTCCTCCGCGAGTGCCTGCCATTCGCCTGCTGTGACCTGCTCCGCGCCAGGCAAATTTGCTGAGAGAGGTTGCAACCTGCTTGTATGGGCCTAAGAGTCCTCTGCCGCAGCATCCAGGAGGGAGAAGGATTCGCCATCCGCTATAGTTACCGCTACCCTGTCGCCGATGATGATGGGGTAAAATGCTTCCTCCCCGAGTGCAGAGCTGAGTTGCATGATTCCAAGGGAGAAGAGAAGGTTGGCCTGTCGCGACACCAAGTAATCCATGCCCATGAGTACGTCATACGTTCTGGCTCGCGTAACTTGGACGTTCAATGGTTCATGAAGGGATCCCACCGGCACGGGGAGGTCGTGAACCTCCCCGTCTCCATAATCCATTCCGCCCGCCGAGTTGGTGAAGAGGCGTCACGTGGGGAGGTTGCGGTCTGCCCATCCGACCACCAGGAGGACGCGGAACGCCAGGGTGGTGTGAGTGGCCCCTGTGTCGATGATAGCCAGGAACTTTCTTCCATAGATCCAAACCATACAGCAAGCGACCTTGTAGTGGTTGTCGTCTCGTCTCGGTGGCTCCAAGGGCTGTGGTGCCCATCCCTACTCTCCTTCCGTGAGGCTCCATGCCAATGAAGTCTCGGGCACCGCACAGCGGGTGTTCTGTGTTCCGGATGTAGGCGAGGTATAGTTGAGGGAGATGCCCACAGCTTGGAGGCATTGATTGGCCGTGGCGAACTCCTCCTTCACGCGCGGTGCAATCTCAGGGTGAATACGGAGGAACTCGAAGAAGTTGACTTCCACAATGGGTGTGGTAAATAGGCGTTGGACGGGGTCAGTGCTTCTCTCCGCGACTGCTGGAGCTATGGTGGGTGCCTGCGAAGATGGGGCAGGTTGCTTCTCCACTGGGAGTCGTGGTTTCGCTTGTGGTCGTTTCTCCGGCACGACGGTGCGGTTGACGACTGCCTCCTAGAATCGCTCCTCGGCGGCCTCTGGCTTGCACCTCAGGTCCTCCTGTACTCTAGCTGCCACCTGTAGATCCCATCCGCGCAAGCCTAATTCTTGGGCTCGTGCGATGAGAGTCATTTCTTCAGTAATGGGAGGCAATGCTGTGGTCTCGTCCTCCGCCATCGGCAGCCTCAGCTTGACGTTGCGGGCTCCAACCGCGGGGTTTGCGGATGCCTGTGGGTTGGACAGAATACCTTGCCCGCCCGAGGTAGCCTGGGGTTGATGATCCGGTGCTTGCCGCCCAGTTTGTGTCTGCTGCTGATGGTGCTGGTCCTGCCATGGTTGATTATAATACCACTGCCACTGTTGCACCATGGGGTCCTGCTGCATGGGGTCGGTGCGTGGAGCACCCTGTCGCTTGCGCGGGCAGTCTCGAGCGATCTGCTCTAGGTTGTGGCAAGTGTAACACGCCTTCGGCTTGGATTGGGAGGCTTGTGTTGCTGGTGGTAAAGTATGCGAGACTCCACCTTGATGCTGTCACGTAGATCGCTGCCTCGTAGAAATGGTCGTGGCGTCCTCCACCGCATCCTGTAGGGACTGGTAGCGCTCACGGATCATCAGACTGCTGATCTCATCGGGGAGTACGCGGATGAGATTTTGCAGTAGGATCCACAGCGGCAGTCCCTCCCCTTAAGGGCTCTTTGCGACTGAGGCCCAAGTGAGGAACTGATCCGAAAACCTGCGGATGTCGGTATCCTTCCGCATGACTTCCTTTTCAATCTTGCGGAGTGCTTCTTCCTTGGTCAGCCACTTGAAACGCTCGATCAGCGTGTTGCCAAAGTCCTCAAAGGAGATGAATGGCGCTCGCGCATTGTACCAATCCTCCGCAACGCCCTGCAAATGGAGCTTCACGGTTGACAGACAAAGTTCTGGTGGGATCCGCCCTATGCTGGCATGTATAGTGATCTGCTTCAGCCAGGTCCACGGATCCTCCTCAGGGGTTCCCTTGAAGATTTCCCGCCGCGGAATGTTGGCTGGTTGCGCGCGTACGTACTGGAGCTGGGGCATAGTGTTCTGATTAGCCATAGATGTCACCGCAAGAAGTGGATACGAGGTCGCAACCGCCGAATAACCCACGTGGCTAGTTTTTGGGTGCCCTTGAGGTGCTGGTGTGGGGCCGCTCGTTGGAGTTGCCGCCGAAAGGGTATAGTAGTGAGTCACATGGGTCGCGTGCACCGCGTAGAGTACAGAGCAAAAGGTAGTCCCAAGGGGCGGTGTCTGTGTGCTTGGTGCGGCAGGGGCCGTAGGTCCTGGCAGTCAATAGTCCTGCAGTAGAGAGTGTGACACTGCAGAGTGGTAGAGCGGGATGGTAGTAGGTACTGCAGGGGTTACAGTGGTCCCTGGGTTCGGCTGGAGCGCACGATAGGCGGAGTGGGGCACAGTCGTCTGTACCTGGCTGGTAGGTGGTGGTGAGTGGACCGCCATTCCAGCTGGCGCGGTACCCATCAGCTGCTGATGATAGACCGGGTGTCCAACCGTCACGGGCATCAGTTGCGCCGCCATGGGGACTTGCGGTTGCTGTGACAGTGTCTGCTGCATAGGGGCCTGCGGTGTCACTCCTGCCACGGAGGGCGTGGCCCATGTGCCCATCATCATCCAACCCGGCGGGGCAATGGTAGAGGAGGTTGTTACAGGCCCCGCTTGCGGCAGAGTCCCACGCAATCCTGGGCTGGCTGAGGCTGGGGCCCTGTGAGTGGCTGCAAGGTTGCGTGCAGTGGATGCGGAGCTAGAAGGGATTGATACACCATCGCCCTTCTCTGTTCCCACGGTGGTGTCCCTTGCCATCCCGTGAATTGTGGGTTCGCATTCGCCGTTACCCTCACGCTTGGTGTCCCTGGGGTGTCCACAGTAGTTGACCGCGGATTCACCTGGAGAGATGCTTCTTTTATCGCGATGGGCAGCCCAACGCCAGCTGCCTGTCCCACTGTTGATCTTTCCTCTACCTGTGGGAAGGGCTGCTGCTCCGCTTCTGGCATTGCAGACGGCATGCCCAACTGTTTGGTGAATACTCCCTACGGGGGCTGTCTCAACCCCTTTTTTCCTTTGCTGAAGGTGAGTGTTCCACCGGCATGTGTCTCAGCTGCGGTTGGTGGCGGTGAGCAGCCTCCATGGTTGGCACCCTGACGACATATGGGGCCGGGGAGGTTTCCCACCCTGCTAGGGGCGCGGAGGGCAGGTAGTCCTTCTCTTCTTCCCGTGGCGGCTCTCTTCCGACGCGCCGCTGGTAGACTAGTCCTTGGTATGCCGGGGACCTCCCGGTCTTGAAGAGTTTGTCTGCTGGCGGTGGCATATTGGAAAACCACCTTTGCTCCATAGAGTCGTTGGCCTGGAGCTAGTGGGTCCCGCGCACATCTTGGCTGTGTACGCTTTCCACCTCCACGTGGTCCTGCAGCGCGTCCATGGTACGCCACCTGTGTAGCTGTTACAACCACTCGGTGAGTCTTCGGTGATGTACCAGTGGATCTGCGCCCGGCGACGGTCTGATGGGCGTGCGAGAGGGCATGGGCAAGGTATCTCTACTGTCTGCCTGTGTGAGCGCACGTTGCGGCAGGAAGTGGCGTACAAAAGTTTGCTGTGAAGGCTGTTGGTGCCGCCTCCGCATGTCCTGATGCACGAAGCTGGCTGCCGACATGTATGACTGAATCTGAAGGCAGTTCTGCTGGAAAAGAGCAAAGAACTATCCACGCTCACCGCACCATGACACAGATACCCCCAATTTTACCGAGCACTGCTCTCCTCCCGTGCTTTCTAGTTCCGCGCCTGGTCTGTTCCGTGACTCTGCCGTTCCGCAGTTCCATGCAACACTTGTTCACTGGTCCTCTGCTACCTCTCCTGATCTTCCGCGGATGCCTCACACCACAAGGACTCCGCGTGTGGGTAGTACTCCGCGGCTCACTCCTTGCCGGCACGAGAGTCTGCCACCTCGTGGCCTCTGACTCTTCCATCCGCGGAACCCCGTTCTGTGGTCGTGCGCAAGGCCGCGGCGTCGCCGGCAGCACCTTTCACCCTACTTTGTGTTCCCTGGTGTTGACAGCACCTGACGAAATCCTTCTTGGATCCAATAGTGGAAGTGGAGCGAGCAGTAAGACATGCACACACTCAGAGGGGAAGATTTCGTCCTCCGCGGTGTACCTCCGCAAAGAGCACTCTTCGGGTACCTTGAACAGCTACGGATCTTAGACGCGAAGCGGGAGCGGAAGTGGGAACCTGACTGACAAGTGCGCGGATCAATGAGACATGAGGTGGCAATCTGGCTCTGAATAAGTCAGGACTTCAATCTTACAACTGGAAATCAGGCTTGTATTAACTCTGGCAATACAAGATCAGATCAAGATGACTTCATCACCCCAGTTCCTCCGCTTACACCACTTCTTTATATTCACCAAACCTAGCTCTCTAAGTATCCTCCTACCACACTCTTTCCTCTACTTTGGACTCCGCGTGGTGCTTTACGCGCACCGCGGGTCTCGTCCTTGATCACACAACAGACTACTTCTACATTTCTCTACCCTACTACTGCTCATTCTTCTACTCCGCGGCTTGGGTGCATGCGGTCTTGTGTTTTTCCTTGAATCTTGTTCTTCGCGCGGTGCCTCCTCCCGGTCCTCCTCCTTGATTACCGCTGCCCACCCGAGGCTCTCATTGGCCGAGCTCCTGCCGCCCTCTTCCTGACATCCGGTTGTGCCGGCGGGTGTTTTGCACGTCCGCCGCTCCTGCTTCACTCCCACCTCTCTGCGGCTCGGTACATGTTCTCTTTTTACCACGGATTCTCACCCTGCCTTACCCGCCCCTTCTTGCCTCCTCCGCGGCAATCGCTTCCAATAGCCGTAGAAAGGTCACCGTTGATTTTTTTGCTCCCTGGCGGCAACTTTCCCTGCCTCTTTTCCTCCACAGTCACTGGATTCCGCGCTACCCCACGCTCTATCGCAACCGTATTGCGGGAGCCAGCATGCCTTGCGCGTTCTACGGCCTTCCGCGGCCTCCCCTCCAGCCTCCTCCGCGGATCTGTGGTTGCTGCTGCCTCTTTCCGCGGACTTGTGGGTCGCGGTGACTTCCTTCCGCGGATGCATCTTCTTCTTAGCAGAGATGCGGTGAATCTCCGCCCGACAAGTGCGTGTAAGTGCATGTAAGTGCCATTGAAGTTCGTGTAAGTACGTGTACGTGTGTGTAAGTATGTGTACATTTGTGTAAGCTTGTGTAAGTGCGTGTAAGTGTGTGTAAGTGGGTTAAAGTACGTTAAGTACGTCTTAGTGCATGTTAGTTCCTGCAAGTGTGTGTAAGAACGTGTAAGTGTGTGTAAGTGTGTAGTAGTATGTATAAGTGCATGTAAGTACGTGTAAGTGTGTATAAGTGCGTATCAGTGTGTGTCAGTGCCGGTAAGTGCAAGTAAGTGCGTGTAAGTACGTGTAAGTACATGTAAGCACGTGCAAGTGCATGTTAGTGCGTGTAAGTGTGTATAAGTGGATGTCGTTGCTTGCAAGTGCAAGTAAGTGAGTGTAAGTACTTGTAAGTGTGTATAGGTGTGTGTAAGTGCGTGTAACTGCGTGTAAGTAGTGTAAGTGCATGTAAGTACATGTAAGTGCGTGTAAGTGCGTGTAAGTGCGTGTAAGTATGTGTAGGAGCGTGTAGGTGCGTGTAGGTACATGTAAGTTCGTGTAAGTTTACGTAAGTGCGTATATGTGCGTGTAAGTGTGTGTACGTGCGTGTTAGTGCATGTAAGTGTGTGTAAGTGCGTATAAGTGCATGTAAGTGTGGGTAAGTGTGTGTAAGTGCGTGCTAGTGCATGTTAGTGCGTGTAAAGTGCGTGGAAGTGCGGTTTATGTGCGTGTTGTTTTGTGTAAGTTCGTGTAAGTCTGTGTTATTGCATGGAAGTGCGTGTAAGTACGCGTAAGTGTGTGTGAGTACATATAAGTATGTGTAAGGACGTGTGAGTGCGTGTAAGTGCGTGTATGTGTCTCTTAGTGCGTGTAAGTACGTGTGAGTGTGTGTGAGTGCGTCTAAGTCGGTGTAAGCGTGTGTAAGTTTGTGTAAGTGCTTATAAGTACGTGTAAGTGTGTGTAAGTACGTGTAAGTGCATGTAAGTTTGTGTAAGTACGTATAAGTGCAACTAAGTACGTGTAAGTGTGTGTAAGTGCGTGTAAGTGCGTGTAAGTTTGTGTAAGTGCGTGTAAGTGCGTGTAATTGCATCCGTGTAAGTGCGTGTAAATGTTTGTTAGTGCGTATAAGTGTGTGTTAGTGCATGTAAGTGCATGTAAGTACATGTAAGTGTGTGTAAGTGCGTGTAAGTACATGTAAGTGCATCTAAGTGTGTGTAAGTGCGTCCGGGTAAGTGCGTGTAACTGCATGTAAGAGCATGTAAGTTCGTGTAAGTGCATGTAAGTGCGTGGAAGTATGTGCAAGTGTGTGTAAGTGCGTGTAAGTACGTGTAAGTGCATAAAAGTGCATGTAAGTGCGTGTAATTACGTGTAAGGCCTTGTAACTGCGTGTAAGTGCGTGTTAGTGCATGTAAATGTGTGTAAGTGCATGACAGTGCATGTAAGTTCCTGTAAGTGCGTGTAAGTGCAAGTGAGTACATGTAAATGCGTGTAAGTACATGTAAGTACATGTAAGTACATGTTAGTGTGTGTAAGTACGTGTAAGTTGGTATACGTTTGTGTAAGTTCGTGTACGTTTGCGTAAGTGCGTGTAAGTGCATGTAAGTGTATGTAAGTGCGTGTAAGTGCGTGTAAGTGCGTGTAAGTACGTGTAAGTGCGTGTTTGTGCGTGTCAATGCATGTAGGTGCATATAAGTACGTATAAGTACGTGTCAGTGCATATAACTGTGTGTAAGTGCGTGTAAGTACGTATAAGTTTGTATAAGTATGTGTAGGTGCCTGTAAGTGCGTGTAAGTACGTGTAAGTGTGTGTAAGTATGTGTAAGTGTGTATAAGTGTGTGTAAGTGTGTGTAAGTGCGTGTATGTGCGTGTAAGTGCCTGAACGTTTGTGTAAGTGTGCGTAAGTGCAAGTAAGTGAGTCCGTGTAAGTTCGTATAAGTACGTGTTAGTGTGTGTGAGTGTGTGTAAGTGTGTGTAAGTGCGTATAAGTGCAGGTAAGTACATGTAAGTACGTGTAAGTGCATGTAAGTGCTTGTAGGTATGGGTAAGTGTGTGTAAGTGTGTTTATGTACTTGTAAGTCTGTGTAAGTGCGTGTAAGTGCATGGAAGTGCATGTACGTGTGTGTAAGTGCGTGTGAGTGCATGTAAGTGGATGTGAGTGTGTGTAAGTACATGTAAGTATGTGTAAGAGCATGTTAGTGTGTGTCAATGTGTGTAAGTGCGTGTAAGTGCATGTAAGTGTGTGTAAGGGCGTATAAGTGTAAGTTTGTGTAAGTGCATGTAAGCGCGTGTTAGTGCATGTCAATGCGTGTAAGCACAAATAAGTACATGTAGGTGCGTGTATGTGTGCAAGAGTGTGTAAGTGCGTACAAGGGCGTGTAAGTTCGTGTAAGTGTGTATAAGTGCTTGTAAATATGTGTAAGTGCGTGTAAGTACATGTAAGTGTGTGTAAGTACGTGTAAGCTCGTGTAAGTATGTGTTAGTGCGTGTAAGTGCGTGTAAGCGCGTGTAAGTGTGTGTAAGTGTGTGTACGTGCGTGGACGTACGTGTAAGTACATGTAAGTATGTGTAAGTACGTGTAATTTTGTGTAAGTGCGTGCAAGTGCATGTAAGTGCGTGTAAGTATGTGTAAGTGCGGCTTAAGTTTGTGTAAATACGTGTAAGTGCGTGTAAGTGTGTGTAAGTGTGTGTACGTGCGTGGACGTGCGTATAAGTACATGTAAGTACGTGTAAGTACATGTGTTTTTGTGTGAGTACGTGCAAGTGCATGGAAGTGCGTGTAAGTACGTGTAAGTGCGGGTTACGTTTGTCTAAATACGTGTAAGTGCGTGTAAGTGCGTGTAAGTTCGTGTAAGTTTGTGTAAGTGCGTCTAAGTACGTGTAAGTGGGTGTAAGTGCATGTAAGTACGTGTTAGTGCATGTTAGTGCGTGTAAGTGTGTGTAAGTGCGTGTAAGTGTGTATAAGTACGTGTTAGTGTGTGTAAGTACATGTAGGTCCAAGTAAATGCGTGTAAGTGCGTGCAAGTGCGTAAAAGTACGTGTAAGTGCAAGTAAGTGCGTATAAGTGTGTGTAAGTACATGTAATCATGTGCAAGTGCGTGTAAGTACATGTAAGTGTGTGTAAGTGGGTGTAAGTGTTAACAAGTGCAAGAAAGTGAGTGTAAGTACGTGTAAGTGTGTATACGTGCGTGTAAGTGCGCGAAGGTGAGTGTAAGTGCGTGTAAGTGCGTACAAGCAGTGTGAGTGCGTGTAAGTGTGTGTAAGTGCGTGTAAGTAGTGTAAGTGCCTGTAAGTGCGTGTAAGTGCGCGAAGGTGAGTGTAAGTGCGTGTAAGTGCGTACAAGCAGTGTGAGTGCGTGTAAGTGTGTGTAAGTGCGTGTAAGTAGTGTAAGTGCCTGTAAGTGCGTGTAAGTGCGTTTAGGTTCATGTAAGTTTGTGTAAGTGCGTGTAAGTGCGTGTATGTGCGTGTAAGTGCATGTAAGTACGTGTAAGTGTGCATAGGAGCGTGTAGGTATGTGTAAGTGCGTGTAAGTTTGTGTAAGTGTGTGTAAGTGCGTGTAACTATGTGTAAGTGCGTGTATGTGCATGTAAGTGCATGTACGTGCGTGTTAGTGTGTGTATGTGTGTGTAAGTGCGTGTAAGTGCATGTAAGTGCGTGTAAGTGCGTGTTAGTGCGTGTTAGTGTGTGTTAGTGCGTGTAAAGTACATGGAAGTGCTGTTAATGTGCGTGTAATCTTATGTAAGTTTGTGTAAGTATGTGTTAGTACGTGGAAGTGCGTGTGAGTGTGTGTAAGTGTGTGTAAGTGCATGTAAGTATGTGTAAGTACGTGTAAGTACGTGTAAGTACGTGTAAGTGTATGTAAGTGCGTGTTAGCACGTGTAAGTGTGTGTAAGTTTGTGTAAGTGCGTATAAGTTGGCATAAGTACGTGTAAGTTCATGTAAGTATATGTAAGTGCGTGTACATTTGTGTAAGTACGTGGAAGTGTGTCTAAGTGCATGTAAGTGCGTGTAAGTTGATGTATGTACGTGTAAGTGCCTGTAAGTGCGTGTAACTGTATGTAAGTGCGTGTAAGTACATGTAGGTTTGTGTAAGTGCGTGTAAGTGCATGTAAGTGCATTCGTGTAAGTGCGTGTTAGTACGTGTTAGAGCGTATATGTGTTTGTTAGTACGTATAAGTGCGTGTATGTGCGTGTATGTGTGTGTAACTGCATGTAAGTACGTGTAAGTGCATATAAGTGCATGTAAGTGCGCGTAAGTACGTGTAAGTGCGTTTAGGTGCGTTTAAGTGCATGTAAGTGCGTCCGTGTAAGTGCATGTTAGTGCGTATAAGTGTCTGTTAGTACGTGTTAGTGTGTGTAAGTGGGTGTAAGTGCGTGTACGTGCATGTAAGTACGCATAAATGCGTCTAAGTGTGTTTAAGTGCATGTAAGTGTGTGTAAGTATGTAGAAGTGCGTGTAAGTGCATGTAAGTACGTGTAAGTGCGTGTAAGTATGTGTAAGTGCGTGTAAGTGTGTGTAAGTACATGTAAGTGCGTGTATGTACGTGTAAGTATGTGCAAGTACCTGCAAGTGCGTGCAAGTGTGTGTGAGTGCCTGTAAGTGTGTGCAAGTGCGTGTAAGTACGTGTAAGTATGCATAAGTGCGTATAAGTGCATGTAAGTACGTCTAAGTATGTGTAAGTTTGTGTAAGTGCGTGTAAGTGCGTGTAAGAGTGTGTAAGTGCGTGAAAGTGCGGTTTCAGTTTGAGTAAGTGCGTATAAGTGTCTGTAAGTATGTGTAAGTGCGTGTTGGTGCATGTAAATCCGTGTAAGTATGTATAAGTGCATGTAAGTGCATGTAAGTGCGTGTAAGTTTCTCTAAGTGCGTGGAAGTGGGTGCAAGTGCGTGTAAGTGGGTGTAAGCACGTGTAAGTGCATGTGAGTGCATGTAAGTACGTTAGGTGTGTATAATTGCTTGTAAGTGCGTGTATGTGCGTGTTAGTGCATGTAAGTGCGTGTAAGTGCGTGTAAGTGCATGTAAGTTTGTGTAAGTGCGTGTAAGTGCGAGTCAGTGCGTGTAAATGCGTGTGAGTACATGTTAGTGCGTGTAAGTTCATGTAAGTATGTGTAAGTACGTGTTAGTTGGTGTAACTGAGTGTAAGTTTGTGTACGTTCGCATAAGTGCATGTAAGTGCGTGTAAGTGCGTGTAAGTCTGTGTAAGTGCGTGTAACTGCGTAAAAGTGTGTGTAAGTGCTTGTAGGTGCGTGTTAGTGCGTGTCAATGTGTGTAAGCACATATAAGTGCGTGTAAGCGTGTGTAAGTACGTGTAAGTACGTGTAAGTACGTTTATGTGTGTGTGAATTCGTATAAGTGCGTGTAAGTGCATGTAAGTATGTGTAAGTGCATGTAAGTGCGTGTTAGTGTGTGCAAGTGCGTATAAGTGTGTATAAGTGTGTGTAAGTGCGTGTAAGTGTGCGTAAGTGCGTGTACATACGTGTAAGTTTGTGTAAGTTTGTGTAAGTGCGTGTAAGTGCATGTATGTGCATGTAAGTACTTGTTAGTACGTGTTAGTACGTGTAAGTGTGTATAAGTGCGTGAAACTGCATGTAAGTTCGTATAAGTACAAGAAAGTGCGTGTAAGTACGTGTAAGTACATGTAAGCACGTGCAAGTGCGTGTATGTGCGTGTAAGTGTGTGTAAGTGGGTGTAAGTGCTTGCAAGTACAAGTAAGTGAGTGTAAGTACGTGTGAGTGTGTATAAGTGTGTGGAAGTGCGTATAAGTGTGTGTGAGTGCGTGTAAGTGCATGTAAGTAGTGTAAGTACGTGTGAGTGCGTGTAAGTGTGTTTAGGTTTGTGTAAGTTCATGTAAGAATGTGTAAGTGCGTGTAAGTGCGTGTTAGTGTGTGCAAGTGCGTATAAGTGCGTGCTAGTGTATGTGAGTGCATGTAAGTGCGTGTAAGTCTGTGTAAGTACGTGTAAGTGCGTGTAAGTTTGTGTACGTTTTTGTAAGTGCGTGTAAGTACGTGTAAGTGTGTGTAAGTACGTGTAAGTACGTGTAAGTTGGTGTAAGTATGTGTAAGTTCCCGTAAGTGTGTGTAAGTGCGTGTAAGTGCGTGTTGGTGTGTGCAAGTGCATTTAAGTGCATGTAAGTGTGTGTAAGTATGTGTAAGTGCGTGTAAGTGGGTATAAGTGCGTGTACGTTTGTGTAAGTTTTTGTAAGTGCCTGTTAGTGTGTGTAAGTATGTGTAAGTACATGTAAGCACGTGCAAGTGCGTGTAAGTACGTGTAAGTGTGTGTAGGTGGGTGTAAGTGCTTGCAAGTGCAAGTAAGTGAGTGCAAGTACATGTAAGTATGTATGAGTGCGTGTAAGTGCGTATAAGTGTGTGTAAGTGCGTGTAAGTGCGTGTAAGTAGTGTAAGGTAGTGTAAGTGCATGTAAGTGTGCTGAGGTTTGTGTAAGTTCATGTAAGTGCGTGTAAGTGCGTGTTAGTGCATGTCATTGCGTGTAAGTGCGTGTACATGCGTGTAAGTTTGCGTAAGTGCATGTAAGTGCCTGTTAGTGCGTATCAATGCGTGTAAGCATATATAAGTGTGTGTAAGTACGTGTAAGTGTGTGAAAGTACAAGTAAGTGTGTATAAGTGCGTGTAAGTTTGTGTAAGTGCGTATAAGTGCCTGTAAGTACGTGTAAGTGCGTGTAAGTATGTGTAAGTGCATGTACGTACGTGTACGTTTGTGTAAGTACGTGTTTGTGCGTGTAAGTATAAGTGCGTATAGGTGCGTGTAAGTGTGTGTACGTGTGTGTACGTCCGTGTAAGTACATGTAATTGTGTGTAAGTACGAGTAATTTTGTGTAAGTGTGTGCAAGTGCGTGTAAGTGCGTATAAGTGGTTGTGAGTGTGGTTTTAGTTTGTATAAGTGCATGTAAGTGCGTGTAAGTTCGTGTAAGTTTGTTTAAGTGCGTGTAAGTGCGTGTAAGTGTGTATAAGTGGGTGTAACTGCATGTAAGTATGTGTTAGTGCGAATTAGTGCGTGTAAGTGTGTGTAAGTGCGTGTAAGTGTGTTTAAGTGTGTGTTAGTGTGTGTAAGTGCATGTAAGTCCAAGTAAGTGCGTGTAAGTGTGTGTAAGTGTGTGTAAGTGCGTGTAAGTACAAGTAAATGCGTGTAAGTACGTGTAAGTACATGTAAGCATGTGCAATAATGTGTAAGTACGTGTAAGTGTGTGTAAGTGGTTGTAAGTGTTTGCAAGTGTAAGTAAGTGAGTGTAAGTACGTGTAAGTGTGTATAAGTGCGTGTAAGTGCGTGTAAGTGCGTGTAAGTGTGTATAAGTGTGTGTATGTGCGTGTAAGTGTGTGTAGGAGTGTGTAGGTATGTGTAAGTGTTGTAAGTTCATGTAAGTGCGTGTAAGTGCGTTTAAGTCCGTGTAAATGTGTATAAGTGTGTGTGAGTTTGTGTAGGTGCGTGTAAGTGAGTGTAACTATGTGTAAGTATGTGTATGTGCGTGTAAGTATATGTACGTGCGTGTTAGTGTGTGTATGTGCCTGTAAGTGCGTGTAAGTGCATGTAATTGTGTATAAGTGCATGTTAGTGCCTGTTAGTGCGTGTTAGTGCATGTAAAGTACCTGGAAGTGCGATTTATGTGCTTGTAATTTTGTGTAAGTTTGTGTAAGTGCGTGTTATTGCGTGGAAGTGTGTGTAAGTGCGTGTAAGTATGTGTAAGTGCATGTAAGTATCTGTAAGTATGTGTAAGTGCGTATAAGTGCATACAAGTGCGTGTTAGTACGTGTAAGTGTGTGTAAGTGTGTGTAAGTGCGTGTAAGTTGGTGTAAGCGTGTGTAAGTTCATTTAAGTGCGTGTAAGTGCGTGTAAGTGCGTGTACGTTTGTGTAAGTGCGTGTAATTGGGTGTAAGTGCGTGTAAGTACGTGTAAGTTTGTGTAAGTACGTGTAAGTGCCTGTAAGTGCGTGTAAGTGTGTGTAAGTGCGTGTAAGTGCATGTAAGTTTGTGTAAGTGTGTGTAAGTGCGTGTAAGTGCATCCGTGTAAGTGTGTGTTAGTGCGTGTTAGTACGTATATGTGTGAGTTAGTGCGTGCAAGTGCATGTAAGTACGTGTAAGTGTGTGTAAGTACATGTAAGTACGTGTAAGTGCATATAGGTGCGCGTAAGTGGGCGTAAGTGCGTGTAAGTGCGTTTAAGTGCTTTTAAGTGCGTGTAAGTGTGTGTAAGTGTGGTCTAGTGCGTATAAGTGTCTGTTAGTACGTGTAAGTGTGTGTAAGTGCGTGTAAGTGCGTGTAAGTGCGTGCCAGTGCATGTAAGTTTTTGTAAGTGCATGTAAGTGCGTGTAAGTGTGTGTAAGTGTGTGTAAGTACGTGTAAATGTGTGTATGTGCCTGTAAGTACGTACAAGTACGTGCAAGTGCATGCAAGTGTACGTAAGTACGAGTAAGTGTGTGTAAGTGCGTGTAAGTACGTGTAAGTATGCATAAGTGTGTGTAAATGCATGTAAGTACGTCTGAGTATGTGTAAGTTTGTGTAAGTGCGTGTAAGTGCGTGTAAGTGCGTGTACAAGCGTGAAAGTGCAGTTTAAGTTTGTGTAAGTGCGTGTAATTATTTGTAAGTGTGTGTAAGTTCATGTAAGTACGTTAAAGGATGTGTAAGTGCGTGTTAGTGCATGTAAGCCTGTGTAAGTGTGTATAAGTGCATGTAAGTGTTTGTAAATACGTGTAGGTTTGTGTAAGTACGTGCAAGTGGGTGCAAGTGTGTGTAAGTGCGTGTAAGTGCGTGTAAGTGCATGTAAGTGCATGTAAGTGGGTCTAAGTGTGTGTAAGTGCTTGTAAGTGTGTGTATGTACGTGTTAGTGCATGTAAGTGCGTGTAAGTGCGTGTAAGTGCGTGTAAGTTTGTGTAAGTGCGTGTAAGTGCGAGTAAGTACGTGTAAATGCGTGTAAGTGCATGTTAGTGTGTGTAAGTTCATGTAAGTGTGTGTAAGTTCGTGTTAGTTGTTGTAAGTGCGTGTAAGTTTGTGTACGTTCGCATACGTTTGTGTAAGTGCGTGTTAGTGCGTGTAAGTGCATGTAAGTGCGTGAAAGTGTGTGTCAGTGCTTGTAAGTGCGTGTTAGTGGGTATAAATGCATGTAAGCACGTATCAGTGGGTGTAAGTGCGTGTCAGTGCGTGTAAGTACGTGTAAGTGCGTGTGAGTTCGTGTAAGTGCGTGTAAGTGCCTGTAAGTGTGTATAAGTGCGTGTGAATGTGTGTTTGTGTGTGCAAGTATATACAAGTGCGTGTAATTATGTGTAAATGAGTGTAAGTGCGTATAAGTGTGTGTACGTGCGTGTATGTTTGTGTATGTTTGTGCAAGTGCGTAAAAGTGTGTGTAAGTGGATGTAAGTGTATGTAAGTACATGTTAGTGCGTGTTAGTGCATGTAAGTGTGTGTAAGTGTGTGTAAGTGCGTGTAAGTGTGTGTAAGTACAAGTAAGTGCGTGTAAGTACGTGTAAGTACATGTAAGCACGTGGAAGTGCGTGTAAGTGCGTGTAAGTGTGTGTAAGTGGATGTAAGTGCTTGCAAGTGCAAGAAAGTAAGTCCAAGTATGTGTAAGTGTGTATAAGTGCATGCAAGTGCGTATACGTGTGTGTAAGTGCTTGTAAGTGCATGTAAGTAGTGTAAGTGCGTGTAAGTACGTGTAAGTTTGTTTAGGTTTGTGTGAGTTCATGTAAGTGGTATAAGTACATGTAAGTACGTGTTAGTGTGTGCAGATGCATATAAGTACGTGTAAGTGTATGTAAGTGCATGTAAGTTTGTGTAAGTCTGAGTAAGTACGTGTAAGTGCGTGTAAGTTTGTGCAAGTTTGTGTACGTCTGTATAAGTGCGTGTAAGTGGGTATGAGTGCATGTAAGTACGTGTTAGTGCGTGTTAGTGCGTGTAAGTGTGCTTAAGTGCGTGTAAGTACGTGTATGTGCGTGTAAGTGCAAGTAAGTGTGTGTAAGTACGTGTAAGTACATGTAAGCACGTGCAAGTGCGTGTAAGTGCGTGTAAGTGTGTATAAGTGAGTGTAAGTGCTTGCAAGTCCAAGTAAATGAGTGCAAGTACGTGTAAGTGCGTATAAGTGCGTGTACGTACGTACAAGTGTGTGTAAGTGCGTGTAAGTGTGTGTAAGTGCGTGTAAGTAGTGTAAGTGTGTGTAAGTGCGTGTAAGTGTGTTAAGGTTTGTGTAAGTTCATGTAAGTGCGTGTAAGTGCGTGTAAGTGCGTGGAAGTACGTGTAAGTGCGAGTAAGTGTGTGTAGGAGCATGTAGGTGCGTGTAAGTGCGTGTAAGTTTATGTAAGTGCATGGAAGTGCGTGTAAGTTTGTGTAAGTGTGTGTAAGTGTGTGTGAGTTTGTGTAAGTGTGTGTAAGTGCGTGTAAGTATGTGTAAGTGCGTGTGTGTGCGTGTAAGTGCAGATACGTGCGTGTTTGTGCATGTAGGTGCGTGTAAGTGCGTGTTAGTGCCTGTTAGTGCATGTAAGTGTGTGTAAAGTGCGTGGAAGTGCGGTATATGTGCGTGTAATTTTGTGTAAATTCGTGTAAGTGCGTGTTAGTGTGTGGAAGTGTGTGTAATTCCGTGTGAGTGTGTGTTAGTGCATGTAAGTATGTGTAAGTACGTGTAAGAGCGTGTAAGTGCGGATAAGTGCGTGTTAGTGCATGTAAGTACGTGTACGTGTGTGTAAGTGCGTGTAAGTGGGTGTAAGTACGTGTAAGTGCGTGTACGTTTGTGTAAGTACGTGTAAGTGTATGTAAGTGCGTGTAAGTGTGTGTAAGTGCGTGTAAGTGCATGTAAGTTTGTGTAAGTGCATATAAGTGCGTGTAAGTGCATATGTATAAGTGCGTATTAGTGCGTGTTAGTGCATATAAGTATGTGTTAGTATGTGTAAGTGCGTGTAAGTACGTGTAAGTGCGTGTTAGTGCATGTAAGTACGTGTAAGTGCATGTAAGTGCGTGTAAGTGCGCGTACGTGCGTGCAAGTGCGTTTAAGTGCGTGTAAGTATCTGTAAGTGCGTCCGTGGAAGTGCGTGTTAGTGTGTATAAGTGCTTGCAAGTGCGTGTAAGTGCGTGTAAGTGCGTGTAAGTTTGTGTAAGTGCGTGTAAGTACGTGTGAGTGTCTGTAAGTGTGTGTAAGTATGTGTAAGTGTGTGTAAGTGTGTGTAAGTATTTGGAAGTGTGTGTTAGTACATGTAAGTACGTGTAATTGTATGCAAGTGCGTGTAAGTACGTGTACGTTCGTGTAAGTGCGTGTAAGTGCATGTGAGTGTGTGTAAGTGCGTGTAAGTGTTTGTAAGTGCGTATAAGTGTGTGTAAGTATGTGTAAGTACATGTATGTGCGTGTATGTGCGTGTAAGTGCCTGAAACTAAGTGCAAATGTGTATAAGTGCGTGGAAGTACGTATAAATGTGTGTCAGTGTGTGTGAGTATGTGTAAGTGCGTGTAAGTGTGTGTAAGTGCGAATAAGCACGTGAAAGTGTGTGTAAGTGCGTGTAAGTGCGTGTAAGTTCGTGTAAGTGTGTTTAAGTGCGTGTAAGTACGTTTAAGTGCGTGTAAGTACGTATAAGTGCGTGTAAGTGCGTGTACATGTGAGCAAGTGCGTGTAAGTGTGTGTAAGTGCATGTAAGTATGTTCAAGTGCGTGTACCTGCGTGTAAGTGCATGTGAGTACGTGAAAGTGCGTGTGAGTATGGATACATGCGTGTAAGTGCATGTAAGTTTGTGTAAGTGTGGGTAAGTACGCGTAAGTGCGTGTAAGTACGTGTAAGTGTGTGTAAGTACGTGTAAGTACATGTCAGTGCGTGTAAGTGCGTGTACGTGGGTCTTAGTGTGTTAAAGTGTGTGTAAGTGCCTGTAAGTACGAGTAAGTGTGTGTAAGTGCGTGTAAGTGCGTGTAAGTGCGTATAAGTACGTGTAAGTGCGTATAAGTGAGTGTAAGTGCATGTAAGTACGTGTAAGTATGTGTAAGTGCATGTAAGTGTGTGTAAGTGCGTGGAAGTTCATGTTAGTACGTGTATGTGCGTGTAAGTATGTGTAAGTATGTATAAGTGCGTGTAAGTGCATGTAAGTGCGTGTAAGTGTGTTTAAGTGCGTGTAAGTGCCTATAAGTGCCTGTAAGTTTGCATATGCATGTATAAGTGTGTGTAAGTGCGTGTACGTATGTGTATGTGCATGAAAGTGTGTGTAAGTTTGCGTAAGTGCCTGTAAATGTGTGTACATTCGTTTAAGTGTGTGCAAGTACGTGTAAGTGCGTGTAAGTGCGTGTAAGTCGTGTAAGTACGTGTAAGTGCGTGTAAGTGTGTGTAAGTGCGTGTAAGTGTGTGTACGTGTGTGTAAGTGTGTCTAAGTACGTGTAAGTGCGTGTTAGTGCATGCAACTGTGTGTAACTGCATGTAAGTACGTACAAGTTTGTATAAGTCCGTGTAAGTGTGTGTAGGTGCGTGTAAGTACGTGTAAGTGTGTGTAAGTGCGTAAATGTACGTGTAAGAGCGTGTAAGTACGTGCAAGTGCACGAAAGTGCGTGTAACTATGTGTAAGTGCGTGTAACTACGTGTAAGTACGTGTCAGTGCGTGTACGTGCGTGTAAGTATGTGTAAGTGCATGTAAGTGTGTGTGAGTGTGTGTAAGTGTGTGTAAGTTCGTGGCAGTGCATGTAAGTGTGTGAAAGTGCGTGTAAGTGCGTGCAAGTGTGTGTAGGTACGTGCAAGTGTGTGCAAGTGTGTGCAAGTGCGTGTAAGTATGTGTAACTGTGTGTAAGTGCGTGTAAGAGTGTGTTACTACGTGTACGTATGCGTAAGTGCATGCTAGTGCGTGTAAGTGAGTGTAAGTGGGAGTCAGTGTACGTACATGTGTGTAAGTTTGTATAAGTGTGTGTAAGTGTGTGTAAGTGCGTGTAAGTGTGTGTAAGTGCGTCTAAGTGCATGTAAGTGCATGTAAGTGCGTGTAAGTACGTGTAAGTGTGTGTAAATGCGTGTAAGTGTGTGTAAGTGCGTGTGAGTGTGTGTGTAAATGTGTTAGTGCATGTGAGTCCGTGTAAGTGCATGTGAGTATGTGCAAGTGCTTGTAAGTACATGGAAGTGTGTGTAAGTGTGTGTAAGTGCGTGGAAGTGCATGTAAGTACGTAAGTGTGTGTAAATGGGTGTATGTGCATGTGAGTGCATGTAAGTGTGTGTATGTGTGTGTAAGTGCGTGTTAGTGCATGTACGTTAGTATAGGTGGGTGTAAGTGTGTATAAGTGCTTGTATGTACGTGTAAGTGCATGTGAGTGCGTGTAAGTGTGTGTAAGTTTGCGTAAGTGCGTGTAAGTACGTGTAAGTGCGTGTAAGTGCGTATAAGTACGTGTAAGTCGTGTTAGTGCGTGTAAGTGTTTGTAAGTGCGTGTAAGTGTGTGTAAGTGCGTGTAAGTGCATGTAAGTATGTGTAAGTGCGTGTAAGTATGTGGAAGTGTGTGTAAGTGCATGTAAGTGCGTATACATGCGTGTAAGTTTGTGTAAGTGCGTGTTAGTCTGTGTAAGTGTGTGTAAGTGCGTGTAAGTACGTGTAAGTGTATGTAAGTACGTGTAGGTGCATGTATGTACGTGTAAGTTTGTTTAAGTGCGTGTAAGTGCATGTAAAGGCATGTAAGTACGTGTAAGTGTCTACAAGTGCGGTTTAAGTACGTGTAAGTGCGTGTAAGTGCGTCAAAGTGTGTGTAAGTTTGAGTAAGTGCGTGGAAGTGCGTGGAAGTTGGTATTAGTATGTATAAGTATGTGTAAGTGCGTGTAAGTGCGTGTAAGAGTGTGTATGTACGTGTAAGAGCGTGTAAGTACGTGTAAGTGTGAGTTAGTACTTGTAAGTGTGTGTAAGTGTGTGGTAGTGTATGTAAGTGCGTGTAAGTGCGTGTAAGTGCATTTAAGTTTGTGTAACTGCATGTAAGTTCATGTTAGTGCCTGTAAGTGCGTGTTAGTGTGTGTAAGTGTGTGTATGTACGTGTAAGTTGGTATAAGTACGAGTAAGCTCGTGTAAGTGCGTGTTAGTATGTGTAAGTGTGTGTACGTGTGTGTAAGTACGTGTAAGTGTGTGTAAGTACGTGTAAGTGCATGTTAATACATGTAAGTACGTGTACATGCGTATGAGTGCGTGTACGTGTGTGTAAGTGCGTTTAAGTGCGTGTAATATCGTGTAAGTACGTGTAAGTACGTGTAAGTACATGTGATTGTGTGTAAGTGTGTACAGGTATGTGAAGCTATGTGTAAGTGCGTGCAAGTATGTGTAAATGCGCGTAAGTGCATGTAAGAACGTGTAAGTTCGTGTAAGTGTATGTAAGTACGTGTATGGGCACGTAAGTATGTGTAAGTGCGTGTAAGTACATGTAAGTGCAAGTAAGCACGTGTAAGTGTGTGTAACTCTTTTTAAGCGCGTGTAAGTGTGTGTAAGTGCGTATAAGTATGTGTAAGTATGTGTAATTACAAGTAATTGCATGTAAGTACGTGTAAGTGTGTGTAA
Organism: Penium margaritaceum; assembly: GCA_023375785.1. Lineage (NCBI taxonomy): Eukaryota > Viridiplantae > Streptophyta > Zygnematophyceae > Desmidiales > Peniaceae > Penium > Penium margaritaceum. The sequence continues at coordinate 362,058 of SZWC01000009.1, read as the reverse complement.
GCACGTGTTAGTGCGTGTAAGTGCAGTTAAGTGTTTATAAGTGCGTGTAACTGTGTGTAAGTGCATGTAAGTACGTATAAGTGCCTGTAAGTGTGTGTAAGTATGTGTAAGTAAGTGTAAGTGTGTGTAAGTGTGTATAAGTGCATGTAAGTGTGTGTGAGTGTGTGTAAATGCGTGAAAAGGTATGTGAGTGTGTGTAAGTGCATGTGACTGCGTGTAAGTGCGTGTAAGTGCGTGGAAGTGTGTGTAAGTACGTGTAACCGTGTATAAGTACGTATAAGTGCGTATAAGTACGTATAAGTGTGTGTAAGTGCGTGTAAGTGTGTGTAAGTGCGATTAAGTTGGTGTAAGTACGTATAAGTACGTGTAAGTGTGTGAAAGTAGGTGTAAGTGCAAGTATGTACGTGTAAGTATGAGTAAGTGCAAGTAAGCACGTGTAAGTGTGTGTAAGTATGTGTATGTAAGTGTAAGTGTGTTTAAGTGTGTGTAAGTGTGTGTAAGTGCACGTAAGTACGTGTAAGTATGTGTAAGTACGTGTAAGTACATGTAACTGCAAGTTAGTGCGTGTAAGTATGTGTATGTTTGTGTAAGCACGTGTAAGTATGTGTAAGTGTGTGTAACTGTGTGTAAGTGTGTGTAAGTGCGTGTAACTGCATGTAAGTGTGTGTGAGTGTCTCTAAATACGTGTGAGTGCATGTGAGTATGTGTATGTGTGTGTGAGTGCGAGTAAGTATGTGTAAGTGTGTTGAAGTGTGTGTAAGTGCATGGAAGTGCATGTAAGTGCCTGTAAGTGTGTATAAGTGTGTGAAAGTTTGTGTAAGTGTGTGTAAGTGTGTGTAAGTGCGTGTAAGTACGTGTAAGTACGTGTAAGTGCGTATAAGTGCGTAAAAGTACGTGTAAGTACGTATAAGTGTGTGTACGTACGTATAAGTGCGTGTAAGTATGTGTAAGTTCACGTAAGTGCGTGTAAGTGTGTGTACGTTTGTGTAAGTGTGTCTAAGTGCGTGTACGTTCGTGTAAGTGTGTGTAAGTGCGTGTAACTCTGTGTAAGTGTGTATAAGTCGTGTAAGTGTGTGTAAGTGCATAAAAGTGCGTGTATGTGCGTGCAAGTGTGTGTAAGTGTACGTAAGTATGTGTAAGTGCGTGTAAGTGCGTGTAAGTGCATTTAAGTGGGTGTAAGTACATGGAAGTGCGTGTAAGTACGTGTAAGGGTGTGGAAGTGTTTGTAAGTGCGTGTAAGTACGTGTAAGTGTGTGTAAGTACGTGTAAGTTTGTGTAAGTGCTAGTAAGTGTGTGTAAGTGTGTGTACGTTCGTGTAAGTGTGTGTAAGTGCATGAAATGCGTATACATATGTGTAAGTTTGTTGAAGTGTGTGTAAGTGCATGTAAGTGCGTGTAAGTGCATGTAAGTGCGTGTAAGTTCGTGTAAGTGTGTGTAGGTGCGTGGAAGTGCGTGTAAGTATGTGTAAGTGCGTGTAAGTATGTGTAAGTGTGTTTTAGTGTATGTAAATACATGTAAGAGTGTGTAAGTGTGTGCAAGTGCGTGTAAGAGGGTGTTTGTGTAAGTGCTTGTATGCGCGTTTAAATGCATGTAAGTGCTTGTAGGTGCTTGTAAGTGTGTAAGCGCATGTTAGTACATGTAAGTACGTGTAAGTGCGTGTAAGTGCGTATATGTGCGTGTTAGCTGGTGTAAGTGTGTTTAAGTGCATGTTAATTTGTGTAAGTATGTGTACATGCGTGTAAGTGCGTGTAAGTTTGTGTAAGTGCGTGTAAGTGCGTGTATTTTTGTGTAAGTACGTGTAAGTGCATGCTATTATTTGTAAGTGTGTGCAAGTACGTGTAACTGCGTGTAAGTGCGTGTACATATGTGTAAGTGCATGTAAGTGCATGTAAGTGCGTATACGTTTGTGTAAGTGTGTGTAAGTACGTGTAAGTGCATGTAAGCACGTGTAAATGCATGTAAGTACGTGTAAGTGCAAGAAAGCATGTGTAACTATGTGTAAGTGCACGTAAGCACGTGTAAGTGTGTGTAAGTACGTGTAAGTACATTTAAGTGCGTCTAAGTGTGTGTAAGTGCGTGTAAGTACGTGTAAGTACGTGTAAGTATGTGTAAGTATGTGTAAGTGCAAGTAAGTGCGTGTAAATATGTGTAAGTGCGTGTAAGCATGTGTAAGTGCGTGTAAGTACGTGTAAGTGTGTGCATTTTGGTGTAAGTGCGTGTAAGTGCGTGTAAGTGCGTGTAAGTGCCTATAAGTGTGTATAAGTACATGTAAGTGTGAGTAAGTGTGTGAAAGTATATGCAAGTGCATGTAAGTGCGACCGAGTGTGTGTAAATGTGTGTTAGTGCGTGTGAGTATGTGTAAGTACGTGGGAGTACGTGGAAGTGCGTGGAAGGATGTAGAAGTGCATGGAAGTGCATGTAAGTGCCTGTAAGTGTGTATAAGTGCGTGAAAGTACGTATAAGTGTGTAAGTGCGTGTAAGTGCATGCAAGTGCGTGTAAGTGCGTGTAAGTGCGTATAAGTGCGTATAAGTACGTGTAAGTACGTATTAGTACGGATAAGTGTGTGCACGTGTGTGTAAGTGCGTGTAAGTTTGTGTAAGTGCGTGTAAGTACGTGTAAGGGTGTGGAAGTGTGTGTAAGTGCGTGTAAGTGCATGCAAGTGCGTGTAAGTGCGTGTAAGTGCGTATAAGTGCGTATAAGTACGTGTAAGTACGTATTAGTACGGATAAGTGTGTGCACGTGTGTGTAAGTGCGTGTAAGTTTGCGTAAGTACGTGTAAGTGCGTGTACATTTGTGTATGTGTGAATATGTGCGTGTACGTCTGTGTAAGTGTGTGTAGGTGCGTTCAAGTGCGTGTAAGTGTGTGTAAGTCGTGTAAGTGTGTGTAAGTGCGTAAAAGTGCATGTACGTGCGTGCAAGTGTGTGTAAGTGCGTGTAAGTTTGTGTAAGTACGTGTAAGTGCGTGTACATTTGTGTATGTGTGAATATGTGCGTGTACGTCTGTGTAAGTGTGTGTAGGTGCGTTCAAGTGCGTGTAAGTGTGTGTAAGTCGTGTAAGTGTGTGTAAGTGCGTAAAAGTGCATGTACGTGCGTGCAAGTGTGTGTAAGTGCGTGTAAGTTTGTGTAAGTGCGTGTAAGTACGTGTAAGTGCATATAAGTACGTGTAAGTGCATGGAAGTGCGTGTAAGTACGTGTAAGGGCATGGAAGTGTGTGTAAGTGCATATAAGTACGTGTAATTGTATGTAAGTATGTGTAAGTTCGTGTAAGTGCGTGTAAGTGTGTGTAAGTGCGTGTAAGTGCGTGTAAGTACATGTAAGTGCATGAAATGCATATACGTACATGTAAGTTTGATGAAGTGTGTGTAAGTGCATGTAAGTGCGTGTGAGTGCATGTAAGTGCGTGTAAGTTTGTGTAAGTGTGTGAAAGTGCTTGGAAATGCGTGTGGGTTTGTGTAAGTGCGTGTAAGTATGTGTAAGTGTATTTAAGTGCATCTTAGTACGTGTAAGAGTGTGTAAGTGTGTGTAAGTGCGTGTAAGTGCGTGTATGTTTGTGTACGTTTGTATATGATTGTCTAAATGCATGTAAGTGCTTTTAAGTGCTTGTAAGTGCACATAAGTGCATGTTAGTACATGTAAGTGGGTGTAAGTACGTGTAAGTTTGTGTAAGTGCGTGTAAGTTCGTGTAAGTGTATGTAAGTACGTGTAAGTTGGTGTAAGTGCGTGTAAGTTCGTGTAAGTGCGTGTAAGTGTATGTATGTGTGTGTAAGTCCGTGTAAGTGCGTGTAAGTGCGTGTAAGTACTTGTAAGTTGGTGTAAGTATGTGTACATTTGTGTAAGTGCTATAAGTGCGTGTAAGTGCATGTAAGTATGTGTATGTGCGTGTAAGTGCGTCTCAGTTTGTGTCAGTGCGTGTAAGTGCATGTAATTGTGTGTAAGTGCGTGTAAGTGCGTGTAAGTGCGTATGAGTACGTGTAAATGCGAGTTAGTGCGTGTGAGTTTGTGTGAGTGTGTGTAAGTGCGTGTAAGTATGTGTAAGTGTGGGTAAGTGCGTGGAAGTATATGTAAGTGCATGTAAGTGTGTGTAAGTGTGTGTAAGTGTGTATTAGTGCGTATATGTGCGTGTAAGTGCGTGTAAGTGTGTGTACGTGCCTGGAAGTGCGTATACGTGCGTTAAAGTACATGTAAGTGTGTGTAAGTACGTGTAAGTACGTGTAAGTGCATCTAAGTTCACGTAAGTGCGTGTAAGTGGGTGTACGTTCCTGTAAGCGTGTGCAAGTAGGTGTAAGTGCGTGTGAGTGCGTGTAAGTCGTATAAGTCCATGTAAGTGTATGTAAGTACATATAAGTGCGTATAAGTGTGTGTAAGTCCATGTAAGTGCGTGTAAGTGCATGGAAGTGCGTGTAAGTACGTGTAAGTGTGTGAAAGTGCGTATAATTGCCTGTAAGCATGTGTAAGTGGGTGTAAGTACGTGTAAGTTCATGTAAGTACATGTAAGGGCGTGTAAGTGTGTGTAAGTTTATATAAGTGTGTGTAAGTGTGTGTGACTACGTGTAAGTGTATGTAAGTGCGTGTAAGTGCGTCTTAGTGCGTGTAAGTGTGTATGTGCATGTAAGTTTGTTTAAGTGCGTGTAAGTACATGCAAGTGCGTATAAGTACGTGTTTGTGCGTGTAAGTACGTGTAAGTGCGTGTAAGTGCACGTACGTACGTGTAAGTATGTGTAAGTGCCTGTAAGTGCGTGTAGGTACGTGTAGGTGCGTGAACGTTTGTGTACGTTTATGTCAGTGCGTGTAAGTGCATGTAAGTGCGAATAAGTACATATAAGTGTGTGTACGTGTGTGTAAGTGCGTGTAAGTGTGTGCAAGTGTGTGTAAGTATGTATAAGTGCGTGTAAGTGTGTGTAAGTGCGTGTAAGTACATGTAAGTACGTATAAGTGCATGTAAGTGCATGGAAGTGCGTATAAGTTCATGTAAGTGTGTGTAAATGTGTGTAAGTGCGTGTAAGTGCGTGCAAGTTTGTGTAAGTGTGTGTAGGTGTGTGTAAGTGCGTGTAAGTGCATGTAAGTGTGTGTAAGTACCTGTAAGTACGTGTAAGTACGTGTAAGTATGAGTAAGTGCGTGGAAGTGCGTGTATGTATGTGTAAGTACGTGTAAGATTGTGCAAGTGTGTGCAAGTGTGTGTAAGTATGTGTAAGTGTGTGTAAGTGCGTGTAAGTGTCTGTAAGTGCGTGAAGTGCATGTACGTATGTGTAAGTTTGTTTAAGTGCATGTAAGTTCATGTAAGTGCGTGTAAGCATGTGTAAGTACGTGGAAGTGCGGTTGAAGTTTGTGTAAGTGTGTGTAAGTGCATGGAAGTGTGTGTAATTTTGTGGAAGTACGTGGAAGTCCGTGGAAGTACGTATTAGTGCGTGTAAGTGCGTGCAAGTGTGTGTAAGTGCATGTAAATTTGTATAAGTGCGTGTAAGTGCATGTAAGTGCATGTAAGTATGTGTAAGTGCATGGAAGTGCGTGTAAGTATGTGTAAGAGTGTGGAAGTATGTGTAAGTGCGTGTAAGTACGTGTAAGTGCATATAAGTGCGTGTAAGTTTGTGTAAGTGTGTGTAAGTGCGTGTAAGTGCATTTAAGTGGGTGTAAGTGCATTTAAGTGGGTGTAAGTGCATGGAAGTACGTGTAAGTACGTGTAAGGGTGTGGAAGTATTTGTAAGTACGTGTAAGTACGTGTAACTGCGTGTAAGTACGTGTAAGTTTGTGTAAGTGCATGTAAGTGTGTGTAAGTGCGTGTAAGTGCGTGTAAGTACGTGTAAGTGCGTCAAATGCGTATACGTACGTGTAAGTTTGTTGAAGTGTGTGTAAGTGCATGTCAGTGCGTGTAAGTGCATGTAAGTGCGTGTAAGTTTGTGTAAGTGCGTGTAAGTGTGTGGAAGTGCGTGTAAGTTTGTGTAAATGCGTGTAAGTATGTGTAAATGTGTTTTAGTGCATGGTACGTGTAACAGCGTGTAAGTGTGTATAAGTGCGTGTACGTGCGTGTACGTTTGTGTAAGTGTGTGTATGTGTGCTTAATGCATGTAAGTGCTTGTAAGTGCTTGTAAGTGCGTGTAAGCTTATGTTAGTACATGTAAGTGCGTGTAAGTGCGTGTAAGTGTGTATAACTACGTGTACGTGTGTGTAAGTGTGTGTAAGTACTCGTAAGTTGGTGTAAGTTTGTGTAAGTACGAGTAAGTGTATGTAATTGCGTGTAACTACGTGTAAGTGCGTGTAAGTGCGTGTCAGTGTGTGTCTGTGCGTGTAAGTGCGTGTAAGTGCGTGTAAGTGCTTGTAAGTGCGAATGAGTGCGTGTAAATGTGTGTCAGTGTGTGTGAGTACGTGTGTGTATGTAAATGTGTGTAAGTACGTGTAAGTGCGGGTAAGTGCGTGGAAGTGTATGTAAGTGCATGTAAGTGCGTGTAAGTACGTGTAAGTATGTATAAGTGCATATAAGTGTGTGTAAGTGCGTGTAAGTGTGTGTACGTGCATATAAGTACGTGTACGTGGATGTAAGTGTGTATACATGCATGTAATTGTGTGTAAGTGCATGTAAGTGTGTGTAAGTACGTGTAAGTATGTGTAAGTGCATCTAAGTTCGCGTAAGTGGGTGTAAGTGGGTGTACGTCCGTGTAAGTGTGTGCAAGTGCGTGTAAGTGCGTGTAAGTGTGTGTAAATCGTGTAAGTGCGTGTAAGTGTATGTAAGTGCATGTAAGTACATGTAAGTGTGTGTAAGTGCATGTAAGTGAGTGTAAGTGCATGGAAGTACGTGTAAGTACGTGTAAGTGTGTGGAAGTACGTGTAAGTGCGTGTAAGTATGTGTAAGTGTGTGTAAGTGCGTATAAGTGTGTGTACATTTGTGTAAGTGCGTATAAGTGTGTGTAAGTGTGTGTAAGTGCATGTAAGTGCGTGTAAGTGCGTCTTAGTGTGTGTAAGTGTGTGTACGTGCGTGTAAGTTTGTTTAAGTGCGTGTAAGTACATGTAAGTGCGTATAAGTGCGTGGTTGTGTGTGTAAGTGCGTGCAAGTACGTGTAAGTGCATGTAAGTGCGTGTACGTACGTGTAAGTGCGTGTAAGTGCGTGTAAGTTTGTGCAAGTACGTGTAAGTACGTGTACGTGTGTGTAAGTGTGTGTAAGTGCGTGTTAGTGCGTATATGTAGATGTAAGTTCGTGTAAGTGCGTATATGTATGTGTAAGTGTATGTAAGTGCGTGTAAGTGCGTGTAAGTGTGTGCAAGTATGTGTAAGTGCCTGTAAGTGCGTGTAAGTACATATAATTGTATGAAAGTGCGTGTACGTGCGTATAAGTGCGTGTAAGTGTGTGTAAGTTTATGTAAGTGCGTGTAAGTGTATGTAAGTTTATGTAAGTGCGTGTAAGCTTGTGGAAGTACGTGTAAGTGCGTGTAAGTATGTATAAGTTTGTGCAAGTGTATGTAAGTGTGTGTAAGTGTGTGTAAGTACATGTAAGTGCGTGTAAGTGTGTGTAAGTGCGTGTAAGTGCATGTTACTATATGTAAGTTCGTTTAAGTGCGTGTAAGTGCATGTAAGTGTGTGTAAACACGTATAAGTAAGTTTACGTGCGGTTTAAATTAGTTTAAGTGCGTGCAAGTGTGTGTAAGTGCAAGTAAGTGTGTGGAAGTGCGTGGAAGTACGTATTAGTGCGTGTAAGTGTGTGTAAGTACGTATAAGTGTGTGTAAGAGCGTGTAAGTGTGTGTAAGTGTGTGTAAGTGCTTGTAAGTGCGTGTAAGTGTGTATAAGTGCATGTAAGTGCGTCTAAGTGCGTGTAAGTACGTTTAAGTTTTTGTAAGTGTGTGTAAGTGTGTGCAAGTGCCACTAATTGCGTGTTAGTACGTGTAAGTGTGTATAAGTACGTGTAAGTTGGTATAAGTGAGTGTAAGCTCGTGTAAGATTGTGTAAAGGCGTGTAAGTGCGTGTAAGTGCGTGAACTTTTGTGTAAGTATGTGTAAGTATATGTAAGTGCATGTTATTGTGTGTAAGTGTGTGCAAGTACGTGTAACTTTGTGTAAGTACGTGTAAGTACGTGTAAGTATGTGTAAGTGTGTGTAAGTGCATGTAAGCTATATACATTAGTGTAAGTGTGTGTTAGTAGGTGTAAGTGTATGTAAGCATGTGTAAGTGCGGGTAAGTATGCGTAAGTGCAAGTAAGTACGTGTAAGTATGTGCAAGTGCAAGTAAGCACGTGTAAGAGTGTGTAGGTGCGTGTAAGTGCGTGTCAATGTGTGTACTTTCTTTTAAGTGCCTGTAAGTGCGTGTAAGTACATATAATTGTATGAAAGTGCATGTACGTGCGTGTAAGTGCGTGTAAGTGTGTGTAAGTTTATGTAAGTGTGTGTAAGTGTATGTGAGTTTATGTAAGTGCGTGTAAGCTTGTGGAAGTACGTGTAAGTGCGTGTAAGTGCATGGAAGTACGTGTAAGTACGTGTAAGTGTGTGGAAGTACGTGTAAGTGCGTGTACGTATGTGTAAGTGTGTGTAAGTGCGTGTAAGTGTGTGTACATTTGTGTAAGTGCGTATAAGTGTGTGTAAGTGTGTGTAAGTGCATGTAAGTATGTGTAAGTACGTGTAAGTGCAAGTAAGTGCGTGTAAGTACGTGTAAGTGTGTGTAAGCACGTGTAAGTGCGCGTAAGTACAATAAGTGTGTATAAGTGTGTATAACTGCGTGTAAGTGCGTGTAAGTGCGTGTAAGTGCCTATGCGTGTGTGTAAGTATGTGTAAGTGCGTGTAAGTGCATGTAAGTGCGTGTAAGTGCATGTAAGTATGTGTGAGTATGTGTAAATGCGTGTTAGTGCTTATGAGTGTGTATAAGTGCGTGTGACTGCATGGAAGTGCGTGTAAGTACATGGAAGTGTGTGTAATTGCATGGAAGTGCGTGTAAGTGTGTGTAAGTGTGTATGAGTGTGTGAAAGTACGTGTAAGTGTGTGTAAGTGCGTGTAAGTGCGTGTAAATGCGTGTAAGTGCATATAAGTGTGTATAAGTATGTGTACGTGTGTGTAAATGCATGTAAGTGCGTGTAAGTGAGTGTAAGTGCGTGTAAGTTTGCATAAGTGTGTGTAAGTATGTGTACGTTTGTGTGAGTGTGTCTAAGTGCATGTATGTTTGTGTAAGTGTGTGTAAGTGCGTGTAAGTGCGTGTAAGTGTGTGTAAGTCGTGTAAGTGCGTGTTAGTGCATGTAAGTGCGTGTAAGTACGTGCAACTGCGTGTGAATACGTGTATGTTTGTGTAAGTGCGTGTAAGTGCGTGTAAGTGCATGTAAGTACGTGTAAGTGCATGGAAGTGCGTGTAAGTGCGTGTAAGTGCATGGAAGTGTGTGTAAGTTTGTGAAAGTACGTATAAGTGTGTGTAAGTACGTGTAAGTTGGTATAAGTGCGTGTAAGTGCGTGTAAGTGCGTGTAAGTTTGTGTAAGTGCGTGTAAATGTATATAAGTATGTGTATGTAAGTGTAAGTGCGTGTAAGTGTGTGAAATACGAATACGTATGTGTAAGTTTGTTGAAGTGCGTGTTAGTGCATGTAAGTGCGTGTAAGTGCATGTAAGTGCGTGTAAGTTCATGTAAGTGCATGTAAGTGCATGGAAGTGCATGTACGTTTGTGTTAGTGTGTGTAAGCATGTGTAAGTGTGTTTTTGTGTGTGTAAGTACGTGCAAAAGCGTGTAAGTGTGTGTAAGTACGTGGAAGTGTGTAAGTGCGTGTAAGTGCGTGTATGTGCATCTAAATGAATGTCAGTGCTAGTAAGTGCTTGCAAGAGCGTGTAAGCACATGTTAGTACATGTAAGTACGTGTAAGTGTGTGTAAGTGCGTGTAAGTGCGTGTAAGTGAGTGTAAGTGTGTGTAGGTACATGTAAGTTGGTATAAGTGTGTGTAAGTTTGTCTAAGTACGTGTAAGTGTGTGTAAGTGTGTGTAAGTGTGTGTAAGTGTGTGTCAGTGTGTGTAAGTGCGTGAAAGTACGTGTAAGTGCGTGTAAATACGTGCTAGTGCGTTTGAGTGCGTGTAAATGTGTGTTAGTGCGTGTGAGTACGTGTGAGTATGTGTAAGTACGTGTAAGTATGTGTAAGTCCGTCTAAGTGCGTGGAAGTGTATGTAAGTGCATGTAAGTGTGTGTAAGTGCATGTAAGTACCTATAAGTGCGTGTATGTGCATGTAAGTACGTGTAACTGGGTATAAGTGGGAGTAAGTGTGTGTAAGTGGGTGTAGGTATGTATACGTGCGTGTATGTGCGTGCAAGTGTGTATAAGTGCGTGTAAGTTCATGTAAGTGCGTCTAAGTTTGCCTAAGTACGTGTAAGTGGGTGTACGTTTGTGTAACTGTGTGCAAGTGTGTGTAAGTACGTGTAAGTGTGTGTAAGTCGTGTAAGTGCGTGTAAGTGTATGTAAGTGCATGTAAGTATGTATAAGTACGTGTAAGTGCATGTAAATGCGTGTAAGTTCGTGGAAGTGTGTGTAAGTGCGTGTAAGTGTGTGGAAGTACCTGTAAGTACGCGTAAGTACGTGTAAGTTCGTGTAAGTGTGTGTATGTGCGTCTAAGTGTGTGTAAGTTCATGTAAGTGTGTGTAAGCATGTGTAAGTGCATGTAAGTATATGCAAGTGCGTGTAAGTACGTCTTCGTGCGTGTAATTGCGTGTACGTGTGTGTAAGTTTGTTGAAGTACGTGTCAGTACATGTAAGTGCGTATAAGTACATGTATCTGCGTGTAAGTGCATGTAAGTGCGTGTAAGTACATGTAAGTGCTTGTAAGTACGTGTAAGTGTGTATAAGTGCATGTAGGTGTGTGTAGGTGCCTGAAAGTTTGTGTCAGTGTATGTTAGTGCGTGTAAGTACGTGTAAGTGCGTTTAAGTGCGTGTAAGCACGTGTAAGTGCATGTAAGTACGTGTAAGTGCGTGTAAGTGTGTGCAAGTGCGTATAAGTGTGTATAAGTGCATGTAAGTGCCTGTAAGTGCGTATAAGTATGTGTGTGTGTAAGTGCGTGGAAGTGCGTGTAAGTGTGTGTAGGTGTGTAAAAGTGCGTGTAAGTGCATGTAAGTGCGTGTAAGTCCGCGGAAGTGCGTGTAAGTGCGTGTAAATTCATGTAAGTACGTATAAGTGCATAAAAGTGCGTGTAAGTGGGTATAAGTACGTATAAGTACGTGTAAGTACGTGTAAGTGCGTGTACGTTTACGTAAGTGCATGTCAGTACGTGTACATTTGTGTAAGTGTGTCTAAGTGTGTGTATGTTCGTGTGAGTATGTGTACGTGTGTGTAAGTACGTGTAAGCGCGTGTAAGTGCGTATAAGTGCGTGTAAGTCGTGTAAGTGCATGTAAGTGCGTGTAAGTGCGTATAAGTACGTGTAAGTGCGTGTAAGAGCGTGTAAGATTGTGTAAATGCATGTAAGTATGTGTAAGTCCGTGGAAGTATGTGTAAGTGCTTGTAAGTACTTGTAAGTGCATGTAAGCACGTGTTAGTAAGTGTGGTATAAGTGTGTGTACGTTTGTGTAAGTGCGTGTAAGTTTGTATAAGTATGTATAAGTGTGTGTAAGTGTATGTAAGTGCATGTAAGTGCGTGTAAGTACATGTAAGTGTGTGAAATGCGTGTATGTGCGTTTAAGTTTGTTTAAGTGTGTGTAAGTGCATGTAAGTGCGTGTAAGTACATTTAAGTACGTGTATGTTTGTGTAAGTACGTGTAAGTGCCTGGAAGTACGTGTAAGTTTGTGTAAGTATGTGTAAGTGCGTTTTAGGACATGCAAGTATGTGTAAGTGTGTGTAAGTGTGTGTAATTGCGTATAAGTGCTTATAAGTGCGTGTAAGTGCTTGTATGAGCGTGTAAATGTATGTAAGTTCTTGTAAGTGTGTGTAAGTCCGTGTAAGTACGTGTAAGTGCGGTTTAGTGCGTGTAAGTGCATGTAAGTATGTGTAAGTTTGTGTAAGTGTGTTCATGTCCATGTAAGTGTGTATAAGTACGTGTGGAAGTGCGTATAAGTGTGTGTAAGTGCGTGGAAGTACGTCTAAGTTTGCGTAAGTGCGTGTAAGTGCGTGTACGTTTGTGTCAGTGCGTACACGTGCATGTAAGTGGGTGTAAGTGCGTGTAAGTTGTATAAGTGTGTTTAAGTGTGTGTAAGTGCATGTAAATGCGTGTAAGTGCGTGTAAGTGCATATATGTGGGTGTAAGTGTGTGGAAGTGCGTGTAAGTGCATGTAAGTGTGTGTAAGTGCGTGTAAGTACATGTAAGTGGGTGTAAGTACGTGTAACTGCATGTAAGTACGTGTAGGTACGTGTTGGTGCGTGAAAGTTCGTGCAAGTGTCTGTAAGTGTGTATAAGTACGTGTAAGTGCATGTAAGTGCGTGTAAGGGCGTGTAAGTAGGTGTAAGTGTGTACAAGTGTGTGGAAGTGTGTATAAGTGTGTGTAAGTACGTATAAGTACGTATAAGTGCGTGTAAGTGCGTATATGTGTGTGTAAGTACGTGTAAGTGCATGTAAGTACGTGTAAGTGTGTGTAAGTGCGTGCAAGTGTGGGTAAGTGTGTGTAAGTATGTGTAGGTGCGTGTAAGTGCATGTAAGTGCATTTATGTGTATGTAAGTGCGTGTAAGTGCGTGTAAGTGCGTGGAAATGCATGTTAGTATGTGTAAGTGTGTGTAAGTATGTGCAAGTGTGTGTAAGTGGGTGTTAGTGCGTGTGAGTACATATAAGTGTGTATAGGTGTGTGTAAGTACGTGTAAGTGTGTGTAAGTGCGTGTAAGTGCGTGTAAGTGCGTGTAAGTATGTATAAGTGCATATAAGTATGTGTACGTGTGTGTAAGTGCATGCATGTGTTTGTAAGTGCATAGAAGTGCATGTAAGTGCATATAAGTGCGTGTAAGTACATGTCATTGCGTGTAAGTGCGTGTAAGTTCGTGTTAGTGCGGGTAAGTGCATCTAAGTGGGTATAAGTGCGTGTTAGTGCCTGTAAGTGCGTGTAAGTCTGTGTAAGTACGGGCAAGTGTGTATTGGTACGTGTAGGTGCGTGTAAGTGCGTGTAACTACGTGTAAGTGTATCTATGTGTGTGTAAGCATGTGCAAGTGTGTGTAAGTGGTTGTAAGTGCGTGTTAGTACATATAAGTATGTAAAGGTGTGTGTAAGTACGTGTAAGTGCGTGTAAGTGCGTGTAAGTGCGTGTAAGTGCGTGCAAGTGCGTGTAAGTACGTGTAAGTGCATATAAGTATTTGTAAGTGTGTGTAAGTGTGTGCATGTGCGTGTAAGTGCGGAGAACTGCATGTAAGTGCGTATAAGTGTGTGTACGTATATGTCATTGCGTGTAAGTGCGTGTAAGTTTGTGTTAGTGCGGGTAAGTGCGTCTAAGTGGGTATAAGTGTGTGTCAGTGCCTGTAAGTGGGTGTAAGTCTGTATAAGTACGGGTAAGTGTGTGTTGGTATGTGTAGGTGCATGTAAGTGCATGTAAACACGTGTAAGTGTATGTAAGTACATGTAAGTGCGTGTAAGTGCGTGTAAGTACATGTAAGTGCGTGTACGTGCGTGTAAGTGTGTCTAATTGCGGGTAAGTACGTGTAAGTACGTGTAAGTGGCTGTTAATATGTGTAAATGCGTGTTAGTGTGTGTGAGTGTAGGTAAGTGCGTGTATGTGTGTGTAAGTGCGTGTACGTGCGTGTACGTGCGTGTACCTCCGTGTAAGTGTGTGCAAGTGTGTGTAAGTGCGTGTAAGTGCGTGTACGTATATATAAGTGCGTATAACTGTATGTAAGTGCGTGTAAGTATGTGGAAGTCTGTGTAAGTGCATGTAAGTGTGTGTAAGTTTGTGTAAGTGCGTGTAAGTTTGTGTAAGTGCGTGTAAATGTGTGTAAGTTCGTGTAAGTTCATGTACGTACGTGTAAGTTTGTTTAAGTGTGTCTAAGTGCATGCAAGTACGTGTAGTTGCTTGTAAGTGCGTATAACTGCGTGTAATTGCTTGTAAGTGCGTGTAAGTGCGTGTAAGTGCGTATAGGTACGTGTAGGTGCATGAAAGTTTGTATAAGTACGTGCAAGTGCGTGAAAGTGCATGTAAGTTTGGTTAAGTGCGTGTAAGTGCGTGTAAGTACGTAGAAGTACGTGTAAGTGCGTGTAAGTGTGTGCAAGTTCGTGTAAGTGTGTATAAGTGTGTGTAAGTGCGTGTAAGTTTGTGTAAGTGTGTATAAGTGTGTGGGGGTACGTATAAGTGTGTGTAAGTTGTCAGAAGAATGTGGACACGAGGACAAGAGCAGCAAAAGCATGCAGAAGCGTTGGGACATGCAAGTGTACGTTAGCGGAGTGACGTAAGCCAGAGCGGTCCGAGGAGTTAGTCACGGAGGCTAGTAGACGCTGAGACGTGAGATAGCCGAGGTAGACAAGTTGATGTAAGAGAATACTGGCGAGATAAGTGATGGATGCCAGAGTAGGAGAGCTGAGCAAATGAGTAAGAGTGACGGAGCGAAGAGCTAAGAGAGGCTGGCGACGAAAGGGAATGCGAAGAGCGAGTAGAGCGAAGACACGGCGGAGAAGCCGCGAAACAAAAGGGGAACAGGATAGGAAGAACTGTTCTGGTCAACTGAACAGGGAATGAACATCCTCCATATGTACTCAAGAACAGGAGGAATGGGTAAAATAGATAACGGCTTCTTGAGCACTAGCCGGACGTGCTTGCAATGATTTGGCATATTAGGGGATGTCACGGTAGGAAGGCCGTTGGTCGGTTAGGGACCGTTAACGGCTAGTGAGTGATGCCGAAGGTGGTTTTGCCCAGAGTTGAACCATTCTTGAGAGCTCGGAGTATCCGAGGGGTGAGATGTACCTTGTCGCAGTCATATTTTCTGACATAAGTGTGTGTAAGTGCGTGTAAGTACGTGTAAGTACGTGTAGGTACGGGTAAGTGCGTGCAAGTGCGTGTAAGTACATGTAAGTGCGTGTATATTCAGTTTAAGTGAGTGTAAGTACATGTAAGTTCGTGTAAGTTTGTGTAAGTGCATGTAAGTGCATGTGAGTGCGTGTAAGTGCGTGTAAGTATGTGTTAGTTTGTGTCAGTGCGTGTAAGTGTGTGTAAGTTTGTGTAAGTGTGGGTAAGTGCGTGTAAATATGTGTAAGTGCGTGTAAGTGCAAGTATGTGTATGTAAGAACGTGTAAGTACATGTAAGCACGTGTAAGTGCGTGTAAGTACATGTAAGTGGGTGTAAGTGGGTGTAAGTGTTTGCAAGTGCAAGTAAGTACATGTAAGTACATGTAAGTGTATGTAAGTATGTGTAAGTGCGTGTAAGTGTGTGTAAGTGAGTGTAAGTGCATATAAGTGTATGTAAGTGCGTGTAAGTATGTGTAAGTTTGTGTAAGTGCGTGTAAGTACATGTAAGTGTGTGTAAGTGTGTGTACGTGTGTGTCAACGCGTGTAAGTGTGTGTGAGTTCATGTAATTACATGAAAGTGCGTGTAAGTGCGTGTAAGTGCGTGTAAGTACGTGTAAATAGTGTAAGTGCGTGTAAGTTCTTGTAAGTACATTTAAGTACGTGTGAGTACGTGTAAGTGTGTGTAAGTGCGTGTAAGTGTGTGGAAGTACATGTAAGTGCGTGTTTGTGCGTGTAAGTGCATGTAAGTGCGTGTACGTTTGTGTGAGTGCATGTAAGTGCGTGCAAGTGCGTGTAAGTGCTTGTACGTTCAAGTAAGTGTGTGTATGTGCGTGTAAGTGTGTCCGTGTAAGTACGTGTAAGTGTGTGTTAGTGCGTGTAATTGTGTGTTAGTGCATGTAAGTGCGTGTAAGTGCGTTTAAATGCATGTAAGTGCATGTAAATGTGTTTAAGTCCATATAAGTTTGTGTAAGTACGTATAAGGTTGTTTAAGTGTGTGTAAGTGCGTGTAAGTGCGTGTAAGTATATGTAAGTACTTGTAAGTATGTGGGAGTGCATGTAAGTACATGTAGGTGTGTGTAAACTCGTGTGAATCCGTGGAAGTATGTGTAAGCACGTGTAAGTGCGTATAAGTGCGTGTAATTGCCTGTAAGTGTGTGAAAGTGCGTGTAAGTGTGTATAAGTATGTGTAAGTGCATGTATCTTTGTGTAAGTGCGTGTAAGTACGTGTAAGTGTGTGTTAGAGCATGCAAGTGCATGTAAGTGCGGTTTATGTACGTGTAGTTACGTGTAAGTTTGTACAAGGGTATTCAAGTGCGTGGAAGTGAGTGTAAGTGTGCATAACTGCGTGTTAGTGCGTGTAAGTACGTATAAGTTTGTGTAAGTACGTATAAGTGCGTGTAAGTGCGTTTAAGTGCGTGTAAGTGCATGTAAGTGTGTGTTAGTGCGTGTTAGTGGGTGTAAGTGTGTGTAGCTGCGTCTAAGTGCGTGGAAGTGCGTGTAAGTGCGTGTGAGTGTGTGTAGGTATGTGTAATTGCGTGTAAGTACGTGTAAGTACATGTAAGTGCGTGTAACTGCATGTAAGTACGTGTAAGTGCGTGTAAGTGCGTGCAAGTGCGTGTAAGTGTGTGTAAGTGGGTGTAATTATTTGTAAGTGTGTGTAAGTTTGTGTAAATTCTTGTAAGTACGTGTACGTGCGTGTAAGATCGTGTAAGTGCGTGTAAGTGCGTGAAATGCGTGTACGTGCGTATAAGATTGTTTAAGTGTGTGAAAGTGCATATAAGTGCGTGTATGTGCGTGTAAGTGTATGTAAGTGTGGTTTAAGTTCGTGTATGTGTGTGTAAGTGCATGGAAGTACGTGTACGTTTGTGTCAGTGCGTGTAAGTATGTGTAAGTGTATGCTAGTGCGTGAAAGTTAGTGTAAGTGCATGTAAGTGCGTGCAAGTGTGTGTAAGTACTTGTAAGTGCATGTTAGTGCGTGTTAGTGCATATAAGTGTGTGTAAGTACATGTAAGTGCGTGTACGTTTGCGGAAGTGTGTGTAAGTGTGTGTAAGTATGTGTAAGTGCGTGTAAGTGCGTATAAGTGGGTGTAAGTGTGTGTAGGTACGTGTAAGTTGGTGTAAGGGCGTGTAAGTTCGTGTAAGTGCCTGTAAGTGTGTGTAAGTGTATGTAAGTGCGTGTAAGTGCGTGTAAGTGTGTGTAAGTGTGTATAAGTACGTTTAAGTGCGTGTAAATGCGTGTGAGTGTGTGTAAATGCATTTTAGTGTTTGTGAGTGTGTGTTAGTGCGTGTAAGCATGTATAATTATGTGTAAGTGCATGGAAGTATGTGTAAGTGTGTGTAAGTGTATGTAAGTGGATTTAAGTGCGTATACGTACATGTAAGTGCGGGTAAGTGTGTGAAAGTGCATGTAAGTGAGAGTAAGTGCGTGTAAGTTTGCGTACCTGCGAGGAAGTACGTGTTAGTGCATGCAAGTGTGTGGAAGTACGTGTAAGTGCGTGTAAGTGTGTGTAATTATGTGTAAGTGCGTGTAAGTGCGTATAAGTTTGTGTAAGTGCGTGTAAGTACGTTTAAGTGTGTGTAAGTGCGTATAAGTGCGTGTACATGTATGTAAGTTTGTTTAAGTGCGTGTAAGTGTATGTAAGTGTCTGTGAGTACATGGAAGTACGTGAAATTGTGTGTAAGTGCGTGTAAGTGTATGTGAGTGCGCGTAAGTGCATGTAAGTACGTGTAAATGCGTGTAGGTGCGTGTAGGTATGTGGAAGCTTGTGGAAGTTTTTTTTTGTAAGTGCGTGTAAGTGCGTGTAAGTGTCTGTAAGTGTGTGTAAGTACGTGTAAGTACGTGTAAGTACGTGTAATTGTGTGCAAGTGCGTGTAAGTGTGTATAAGTGTGTGTAAGTGCGTGTAAGCGCGTGTAAGTGCGTGTAAGTGCGTGTAAGTGCGTGTAAGTTTGTTTAAGTAGGTGTAACTGCGTGTAGATACGTGTAAGTGTGTGTAAGTGCGTATAAGTGTATGTAAGTGTGTGCAAGTGCGTGTAAGTGCGTGTAAGTGCGTGTAAATGCGTGTAAGTGTACGTTTGTCTAAGTGCGTGCAAGTGCATATAAATACGTGTAAGCACATGTATGTACGTCTAAGTAGGTGTAAGTGCAAGTAAGTGCGTGTCAGTACATGTAAGTGCATATAAGCATGTGTAAGTGCGTGTAAATGTGTGTAAGTGCGTGTAAGTGTGTGTAAGTGCGTGTAAGTGCCTATACGTACGTGTAAGTACGTGTAAGTACGTGTAAGTGCAAGTAAGTGTGTGTAACTACGTGTAAGTGCATGTAAGCACGTGTAAGTACGTAAAAGTGCGTGTAAGTGCATATAAGTGGGTGTAAGTGCGTGTAAGTGCGTGTAAGTGCTTGTACGTGCGTGTAAGTGCGTGTAAGTGCGTCTAAGTACGTGTAAGTGCGAGTAAGTACGTTTAAGTATGTGTAAGTTTGTGTAAGTGCGTGTAAGTGTGTCTAAGTGCGTGCAAGTGCGTGTTAAGTGCATGGAAGTATGTCTAAGTGCGTGTAAGTTCATTTGAAGTGCGTATAAGTTCGTGTAAGTTTGTGTAAGTGCGTGAGGTGCATAGAAGTTTGTGCAAGTGCGTGTAAGTGTGTGTAGGCATGTGTAGGTGCGGTTAATTGTGTGCAAGTGTTTGTAAGTGCGTATAAGTGCGTGTAAGTACAGTTTAAGTGCGTGTGGGTACGTATAAGTTCAGTTTAAGTACGTGTAAGTTCCTGTAACTTCATGTAAGTGCATGTAAGTACGTGTAAGTGCGTGTAAGTACGTGTAAGTATGTGTTAGTGTGTGTTAGTGTGTGTAAGTGTGTATAACTGCGTGTAAGTGGGTGTAAGTACGTGTAAGTGTGTGTAAGTACGTGTCAGTTCATATAAGTATGTGTATGTGTGTGTAAGTACGTGTAAGTACGTGTAAGTGCGTGTAAGTATGTGTAGGTGCGTGTAAGTACGTGTAAATGTGTGTAAGTACGTGTAATTGCATGTAAGAATGTGTAAGTGTGTGTAAGTGCGTGTAAGTGCATGTAAGTATGTGTAAGTATGTGTAAGTGTGTATAAGTGCGTATAAGCGCAAATAAGTATGTGTAAGTATGTGTAAGTGTGCGTAAGTGCGTGTTAGTGCGTGTAAGTGTGTTTAAAGTGTGTGTAAGTGGATGCAAGTGTGTGTAAGTTTGTGTAAGTTTATGTAAGTGCATATAAGTGCGTATAAGTGCGTGTAAGTAAGGTTTAAGTTTGTGCAAGTGTGTGTACATGCATAAAAGTGTGCATAAGTGCGTGTAAGTGCGTATAAGTGCGTTGAAGTGCGTGTAAGTGCATGTAACTTCAGTTGAAGTGCGTGTAAGTTTGTGTAATTCATTGTAAGTACGTGTAAGCACGTGTAAGTGTGTGTAGGTGCGTGTAAGTGCGTGTAAGTGCGTATAGGTGTGGGAAAGTGGGTGCAAGTGCGTGTAAGTACGTGTAAGTGCGTGTAAGTCCAGTTTAAGTGCGTGTAAGTGCTTGTAAGGGCATGTAAGTTCGTGTACGTTTGTGTAAGTGCATGTAAAAGTGTCTGAGTGCATGTAAGTGCGTATAATTGTATGTAAGTGCGTGTAAGTACGTGCAATTGCGTTTAAGTGTGTGTAATTACGTGTAAGTCCGTGTAAGTATGTGTAAGTGCAAGTATGTGGATGTAAGTACGTGTAAGTACATGTAAGCACGTGTAAGTGTGTGAAAGTGTGTGGAAGTGTGTGTAAGTGGGGTAAAATGTTTGCAAGTGCAAGTGAGTGCGTGTAAGTATGTGTACGTGCGTGTAAGTGCATGTAAATGCATGTAACTGTGTATAAGTACATGTAAGTGTGTGCAAGTAAGTGTAAGTGCGTGTAAATGAATGTATTAGTGCGTATACGTTCGTATGTGTGAGTGCATGTAAGTGCGTGTAAGTGTCTGTAAGTGCCTGTAAATGTGTGTAAGTACGTGTAAGTTTGTGTAATTTTGTGAAAGTGCGTGTAAGTGCGTGTGTACGTGCAGAAGTGGATACGTGCGTGTAAGTGTGTATAAGTACGTGTAAGTGCGTGTAAGTACGTGTAAGTTCATGTAAGTGCGTGTAAGTGCGTGTTAGTTTGTGGAAGTGCGTGTAAGTACGTGTAAGTTCATGTAAGTGTGTGTAAGTGCGTGTAAGTGCATGTAAGTGTGTGTAAGTGTGTGTAAGTGTGTATACATGTGTGAAAGTGCGTGTAAGTGCATGTAAGTACGTGTAACTGCGTGTAAGTGCGTGTTAGCACCTGTAAGTTTGTATGAGTGCATGTAAGTGCGTGTACGTTCGTGTAAGTATGTGTAAGTGCGTGTAAGTACTTGTAAGTGCATGTAAGTTCCTGTAAGTGCGGGTAAGTATGTGTAAGTGCATGCAAATGCGTGTAAGTGCGTGTACGTTCGTAGAAGTGTGTGTATGTACGTGTAAGTGTGTCCGTGTAAGTATGTGCAAGTGTGTGTTAGTACGTGTAACTGTGTGTAAGTACGTGTAAGTGTGTGTGTAAGTGTGTGTAAGTACGTGTAAGTACATGTAAGTGTGTGAAAGTGCATGTAAGTGCTTGTAAGTGTGTGTAAGTGTGTATAAGTGTGTTTGAGTGCATGGAAGTGTGTGTAATTGTGTGTAAGTGCATGTAAGTGCGTGTAATTGTGTGTAAGTGTTTGTAAGTGTGTGTGTTAGTATGTGTAAGTACGTGTAAGTGCGTGTAGGTATGTGTAAGTGCGTGTAGGTGCGTGTATGTTTGTGTAAATGCGTGGAAGTATGTGTAAGCACGTGTAAGTGCGTGTAAGTGCGTGTAAGTGCGGATAAGTACGTGTAAGTGCGTGTAAGTTTGCGTACGTGTGTGTAAGTGCGTGTGTGTTTGTGTAAGTGTGTGTGAGTGCGTGTAAGTGTGTGTAAGTGCGTGTAAGTCATGTTAGTGCATGTAAGTGCGTGTAGTTATGTGTAAGTTTCTACAAGGGCGTTCAAGTGTCAGGAAGTGTGTGTAAGTGCATGTAAGTCTGTGTAAGTGTGTGTAAGGGCATTCAAGAGAGTATTAGTGCATGTAAGTCTGTATAACCTCGTGTAAGTACGTATAAGTGCATGTAAGTGTGTGTAAGTGTGTGTAAGTGTGTGTTAGTGCGTATTAGTGCTTGTTAGTGTGTGTAAGTACGTCTAAGTGCGTGTAAGTGCATGTAAGTGCGTCTAAGCATGTGTAGGTGTGTGTAAGTACGTGTAAGTGTGTGTTAGTGTGTGTAAGTGCATACAAGTGCGTGTAAGTATGTGTAAGTATGTGTAAGTGTGTGTACATACGTGTAAGAACGTGAAAGTGCATATAAGTGCATGCAAGTACGTGTAAGTACGTGTAAGTGCGTGTAAGTGCGTGTAAGTTTGTGTAAGTGTGTGTAAGTGCGTGTCAGTGTGTGTAAGTGCGTATACATGCGTGTAAGTTTGTGTAAGTGCGTGTAAGTGTGTGAAATCCATGTACGTACGTGTAAGTTTGTTTAAGTGCGTGTAAGTGCATGTAAGTGCGTGTAAGTGCGTGTAAGTACTTGAGAGTTTGGTTTGAGTTTGTTTAAGTGCGTGTAAATGTGTGGAAGTATGTGTGAGTTTGTGTAAGTGCGTGTATGTATGTGTATGTGCTTGTTAGTGCGTGTAAGTGTGTGTAAGTGTGTGTAAGTGCATGTAAATATGTGTAAGTGCGTATAAGTGCGTGTAAGTGCGTGTAAGTTTGTGTAAGTGCGTGTAAGCACGTGTGAGTATGTGTAAGTGCATGTAAGTGCGTGTTAGTGTGTGTCAATGCGTGTAAGTGCATGTAAGTGCGTGTAAGTGCGTGTAAGTGCGTGTAAGTGTGTATAAGTACGTGGAAGTGTGTGTAAGTATGTGCAAGTGCGTGTAAGTACGTGTAAGTACGTATAAGTGTGTATAGGTGTGTGTAAGTACGTGTAAGTGCGTGTAAGTGCGTGTAAGTGCATGTAAGTGCGTGTAAGTGGGTGTAAGTGTGTATAGGTGCATGTAAGTGCGGGTTAGTGTGTGTAAGTGCATGTAAGTGCGTGTAAGTGCGTGTACGTTTGCGTACGTGTATAAAAGTGTGTGTACACTTGTCTAAGTGTATGAAAGTGCGTGTAAGTGTGTGTAAGTGCGTGTAAGTACGTGTAAGTGTGTGTAAGTGTATGTAAGTGCGTGTAAGTATGTGGAAGTACGTGAAGTACGTGTCAGTGTGTAGAAGTGGGTGTAAGTGCGTGTAAGTGCGTGTAAGTGCGTGTAAGTGTGTGTAAGTTTGGGTAAGTGTGTGTAACGTCGTGTAAGTATGTATAAGTGCGTGTAAGTATGTGTACGTGTGTGTACGTTTGTGTAAGTGCGTGTAAGTACTCCTTAGTGTGTGTAAGTGTCTGTAAGTGCGTGTAAGTGCGTGTAAATGTGTGTAAGTAGATGTAAGTGCGTGTAAGTGCGTGGAAGTGCGTGTAAGTGTGTTTAGGTGCATGTATGTGTGTAAATGTTTGTGTAAGTATGTATAAGTGTGTGTACGTGCATGTGAGTGCGTGTAAGTACGTGTAAGTGCGTGTAAGTGCGTGTAATTATGTGTAAGTGCGTGTAAGTGCGTGTAAGTGTGTACAAGTGCGTGTAAGTGTGTTTAAAGTGTGCGTAACTGGGTGTAAATGCATGTTAGTAAATGTAAGTTCGTGTTTGTACGTGTAAGTGTGTGTAAGGGCGTGTATGTGTGGTTTACGTTTGTGTAAGTGTGTGTAAGTGCATGTAGGTGTGTGTAATTGTGCGTAAGTGCGTGTAAGTGTGTGTAAGTACTTGTAAGTGCGTGTAGGTGCGTGTAAGTGTGTGTAGGTGCGTGTAGGTGTGGGTAAGTGCGTGCAAGTGCATGTTAGTACGTGTAAGTGCATGTACATTCCGTTTAAGTAAGTGTAAGTACGTGTAAGTTTGTGTAAGTTTGTGTAAGTGCATGTAAGTGTGTCTAAGTGCGTGTAAGTGTGTGTAAATATGTGTTAGTGCGTGTTAGTGCGTGTAAGTGTGTGTAAGTGCATGTAAGTGCGTGTTAGTGTGTGCAAGTATGTGTAAGTGCGTGTAAGTACGTGTAGGTACAAGTATGTGCGTGTAAGTACGTGTAAGGACATGTAAGCACGTGTAAATGTGTGTAAGTGCATGTAAGTGTGTGTAAGTTGGTGTAAGTGTTTGCAAGTGCAAGTAAGTGCATGTAAGTACGTGTAAGTGCGTGTAAGTATGTGTAACTATGTGTAACTTCGTGTAAGTGTGTGTAGATGTGTATAAGTGTGTGTAAGTACATGTAAGTACTTGAAAGTTTGTGTAAGTGCGTGTACGTGCATGTAAGTGCATGTAAGTGTGTGTACCTGCCTGTCAATGCGTGTAAGTGCATGTGAGTTTGTGTAATTGCATGAAAGTGTGTGTAAGTGCGTGTGAGTACGTGTAAGTGTGTGTAAGTGCGTGTCAGTGTGTGTCAGCACCTGTAGGAGCATGTAGGTGTGTGTAAGTACGTGCAAAAATGTGTAAGTACGTGTAAGTGCGTTTAAGTTTGTGTAAGTACGTGTAAGTTTGTGTAAGTTCGTGTAAGTGTGTGTAAGTGTGTGTAAGTTTGTGTAAGTGCGTGTAAGTGCTTGTAAGTGCGTGTAAGTGCGTGTAGGTGCGTGTAAGTATGTATACGTGTGTGAAAGTGCGTGTACGTGTATGTAAGTGATTGTAAGTATGTGTAAGTGTGTATAAGCATGTGTAAGTTTGTGTAAGTGCGTGTAGTTGCATGTACGTTTGTGTAAGTACGTGTAAGTGCGTGTAAGTGTGTTAGAGTGCGTGTAAGTGCGTGTACGTTTGTGTAAGTGTGTGTATGTGGGTTTAAGTGTGTTCGTGTAAGTGCGTGTATGTGTGTGTTAGTGAGTGTAAGTGTGTATAAGTACGTGTAAGTACATGTATGTGCGTGTAAGTGTGTGTAAGTGCATGCAAGTTTGTGTAAGTGTATGTAAGTACGTGTAAGTTTGCGTAAGTGTATGTAAGTGTGTTTAAGTGCATGGATGTGTGTATAAATGTGTATGAGCGTGTATAAGTGTGTGTATGTATGTGTAAGTACGTGTAAGTGCGTGTAAGTGTGTGTAAGTGCGTGTCAGTGTGTATAAGTACGTGTAAGTACGTGTAAAATTGTGTAAGTGTGTGTAAGTGCGTTTTAGTGCGTGTAAGTGTATGTAAGTGCATGTAAGTATGTGTAAGTGCGTGTAAGTACGTGTATGTGCGTGTAGGTGCGTGTACCTGTGTACAAGCGCGTGTATATTTGTGTAGATGTGAAGAAGTATGTGTAAGCATGTGTAAGTGCGTGTAAGTTGGAGTAAGTGTGTGTAAGTACGTGTAAGTATGTGTATGTGCATGTAAGTGCATGCAACTTTGTGTAAGTGCGTGTACGTGCGTGTAAGTGCATATAAGTGCGTGTAAGCGCGTGTAAGTGCGTGTAAGTGTATGTAAGTACATGTAAGTACGTGTAAGTGGGTGTAAGTGCGTATATGTGCGTGTAAATGGGGGTAAGTACGTATAAGTGCGTGTAAGTGCGTGTAAAAGCGTGTACGTTCGCATACGTGCGTGTAAGTGCGTGTACATTTTTGTAACTGTGTGTGAGTGCGTGTAAGTGTGTAAGTGCGTGTAAGTTTTCTAAGTGCATATAAGTGCGTGTAAGTGCATGTAAGTACGTGTAAGTGCGTGGCAGTACGTGTAAGTACGTGTAAATATGTGGAAGTGTGTATAAGTGCGTGTAAGTGTGTGTAAGTGTGTCTATGTGCGTGTAAGTGCATGTAAGTGCGTGTAAGTGCATGTTAGTACGTATAAATGTGTGTAGGTGCGTGTAGGTGTGTGAAAGTTTCTGTAAGTGTGTATAAGTGCGTTTAAGTGCATCTAAGTGCGTGTATGTACGTGTAAGTGCGTGTAAGTGCGTGTAAGTGCGTGTAAGTATGTGTAAGTGTGTGTACATGTGCTTAAGTGCGTATAAATACGTGTAAGTGTGTCTAAAGTGTGCGTATGTGGGTGTAAATGCATGTAAGTAAATGTAACATCGTGGTAGTACGTGTAAGTGGGTGTAAGTGCTACTTAAGTTTGTATAAGTGTGTATAACTGCGTGTAAGTGTGTGTAAGTGCGTGTAATTGCGTGTACGTACGTGGAAGTGTGTGTTAGTGCATGTAATATCAGTTGAAATGCGTGTAAGTTCGTGTAAGTTCTTGGAAGTGTGTGTAAGTGTGTGTAAGTGCGTGTAGGTGTGTGTAAATGCGTGTAGGTGCACGTAAGTTCAGTTTAAGTGCGTGTAAGTACGTTTAAGTTCGTGTAAGTTTGTGTAAGTGTATGCAAGTGTGTGTAAGTGCGTGTAAGTGCGTGTGAGTATGTGTTAGTACGTGTTAGTGCGTGTAAGTGCGTGTAAGTGCGTGTGAGTACATGTAAGTATGTGTAAGTGAGTGTAAGTGCGTGGAAGTACGTGTAAGTGCAAGTATGTGTGTGTAAATACATGTAAGGACATGTAAGCACATGTAAGTGCGTGTAAGTGCGTCTAAGTGTGTGTAAGTGGGTGTAAGTGTTTTCAAGTGCAAGTAACTGCATGTAAGTACGTGTAAGTGCCTGTAGGTACGTGTAAGTATGTGTAAGTACGTGTAAGTGTGTGTAAGTGCGTGTAAGTGTGTGTAAGTGCGTGTAAGCACGTGTAAGTTTGTGTAAGTGCGTGTAAGTGCATGTAAGTGTGTGTAAGTGTGTGTACGTGTGTGTCAATGCGTGTAAGTGTGTGTAAGCTTGTGTAATTGTGTGAACAAGCATTTAAGTACGTGAAGTGCGTGTAAATGCGTATAAGTACGTGTAAGTCCGTGTAAGTGCATGTTGGTTTGTGTAGGTTTGTGTAAGTGTGTGTAAGTGCGTGTAAGTGCGTGCAAGTGCGTGTAAGTGCGTGTAAGTGTATGTAAGTTTGCGTAAGAACGTGTAAGTTTGTGTAAGTTTGTGTGTGTGTGAGTAAGTGTAAGTTTTTCTAAGTGCATGTAAGTGTGTGTAAGTGCGTGTAAGTGCGTGTAAGTGTGTGTAAGTGTGTATATGTGTGTGAAAGTGCGTGCACGTACATGTAAGTGTGTGTAAGTGCGTATAAGTGTGTATAAGCGCGTGTGAATTCTTGTGAGTGTGTGTAAGTGCGTGTACCTTCGTGTAAGTGCATGTAAGTGTGTATAAGTGCATGTAAGTGTGTGTAAGTTCATGTAAGTTTGTGTAAGTGTGTGTATGTGCGTTGAAGTGCTTCCGTCTAAGTGCGTGTATGTGTGTGTTAGTGCGTGTAAGTGTGTGTAAGCACGTGTAAGTGCGTGTATGTGCGAGTAAGTGTGTGTGAGTGCATGCAAGTTTGTGTAAGTGCATGTAAGTACGTGTAAGTGCGCGTAAGTGTGTGTAAGTGTGTTTAAGTGCATGTAAGTGTGTGTAAATGTGTGTGAGCGCGTGTAAGTGTGTGTAAGTATGTGTAAGTGCATGAAAGTGCGTGTAAGTGTGTGTAAGTGCCTGTCAGTGCGTGTAAGTGCGTGTAAGTGTGTGTAGGTTTGTGTAAGTGTGTGTAAGTATGTGTAAGTACGTGTAAGTGTGTGTAAGTACGTGTAAGTGCATGTAGGTGCGTGTAAGTGTGTGCAGGTGCATTTCGAATTTGTGTAAATGCGTGGAAGTATGTGTAAGCGTGTGTAAGTGCATGTCAGTTGGTGTAAGTGCGTGTAAGTACGTGGAAGTATGTGTCAGTGCATGTAAGTTTGAATAAGAGTGTGTAAGTGCGTGTAAGTGCGTGTAAGTGTGTGTAAGTGCGTGGAAGTGTGTATAAGTATGTGTAAGTGTGTAAGTGCCTGTAAGTACGTATAAGTGTGTATAAGTGCGTGTTAGTTTGTTTAAGTGCGTGTAAGTGCGTGTAAGTGCGTGTATGTACGGGTAAGTACGTGCAAGTGCGTGTAAGTGCGTGTAAGTGTGTGTAAGTTTGCGTATGTGCGTATAAGTGCGTGTACGTTTATGTAAGTGTGTGTGAGTGCGTGTAAGTGTGTGTAAGTGCGTGTAAGTCATGCAAGTGCGTGTAAGTGTGTGTAAGTGCGTATAAGTGTGTGTAAGTACGTGTAAGTGCATGTAAGTGCATGTAAGTGCGTGTAAGTGCGTGGAATTATGTGTAAGTGCGTATAAGTGTGTGGACGTGCGTGTAAGTGCGTGTAAGTATGTGTAAGTGCGTGTAAGTGCGTGTAGGTGCGTATAAATGTGTTTACGTGTGTGTTAGTGCATGTAAGTGCGTGTAAGTGCGTGTAAGTGCGTGTAAGTGCGTGTAAGTGCATGTAAGTGCATGTAAGTGCATGTAAGTGCGTGTAAAAGTGTGTAAGTGGGTGTAGTTGTGTGTAGGTGTGTGAAAGTACGTGTAAGTGGATGTAAGTATGTGTAAGTGCGTGCAAGTATGTGTAAGTGTGTGTAAGTGCATGTAAGTGCATATACGTGCATGTAAGTGTGTTTAAAGTGCGTGTAAGTGGGTGTAAGTGCATGTTAGTAAATGAAAGTTTGTGTAAGTGCATGTAAGTGCGTGTAAGTGCGTGTAAGTGCGGTTTACGTTTGTGTAAGTGTGTGTAAGTGCATGTAAGTGTGTGTAAGTGCGTGTAAGTGCGTGTAAGTACGTGGAAGTGCATGTAAGTGTATGTAACTTCAGTTGAAGTGCGTGTAAGTTTGTGTAAGTTCTTGTAACTACGTGTAAGTGCGTGTAAGTGCGTGTTGGTGCGTGTAAGTGTGTGTAGGTGCCTGTAGGTGCGGGTAAGTGCGTGCGAGTGCGTGTAAGTACATGTAAGTACGTGTAAGTTCAGTTTAAGTGCGTGTAAGTACGTGTACGTTTGTGTAAGTTTGTGTAAGTGTATGTAAGTGCATCTAAGTACGTGTAAGTGCATGTAAGTGTGTGTTAGTGCGTATTAGTGCGTGTCGGTGTGTGTAAGTGCTTGTAAGTGCGTGTAAATACGTGTAAGTGCAAGTATGTCTGTGTAAGTATGTGTTAGTACATCTAAGCATGTGTAAGTGTGTGTAAGTTCGTGTAAGTGTGTGTAAGTGGGTGTAAGTGTTTGCAAGTGCAAGTAAGTGCGTGTAAGTACGTGTAAGTGTGTGTAAGTACGTGTAAGTCTGTGTAAGTGTGTGTAAGTGTGTGTAAGTGCGTGTAATTGTGTGTAAGTGCGTGTAAGTATGTGTAAGTTAGTGTAAGTACGTGTAAGTGCATGTTAGTGCGTGTAAGTGTGTGTAACTGCGTATCAATGCGTGTAAGTACGTGTAAGTTTGTGTAATTGCATGAAAGTGCATGTAAGTGCTTGTAAGTGCATGTAAGTGCGTGTAAGTAGTGTAAGTGCATGTAAGTTTGTGTAAGTGCGTGTACGTCCGTGTAAGTGCGTGTTGGTTC
>SZWC01000009.1:285946-327064 GCA_023375785.1 Penium margaritaceum | reverse complement strand
AATTCTTCCAAGTGATTATGTCACATCTGTACCCGGGTACTGGAGTTAGGACTTGTACTTTATTTGAGTTATCGCATGCTAGGAGTTCCTGATGAACAAGACATCTGTGTTGGGACTTCAGAGCTGAATTGCGATTGGTTGCGTTGTTCTTGATCACAGTCAACTACGTTTCAACGATCTCAATTTATAACAAGAAGTGCCTGTAAGTGCATGTAAGTACGTGTAAATGCGTGTAACTGCGTGTAACTGGTACAAGTGCGCTTAAGTACGTGTAAGTATGTGTAAGTGCGTGCAAGTCCGGATAAGTGCTAGTAAGTGCATGTAAGTGCGTCTAAGTGGGTGTAAGTGCGTATAAGTTCGTGTAAGTGTGGGTAAGTGCGTGTAAGTGTGTTTATGTACGTATAAGTACGTGTATGTTTGCGTACGTGCATGTAAGTGCGTGTACGTTCGTGTAAGTGTGTGTATGTGCGTGTAAATGCGTGTAAGTACGTGTATGTCGTGTAAGTAGGTGTAAGTGCGTATAAGTGTGTGTAAGTGCGTGTAAGTGTGTGTAAGTGCCTATAAGTACATGTAAGTGCGTGTAAGTGTTTGGAAGTATGTGTAAGTGCGTGTAAGTGTGTGGAAGCACGTGTAAGTACGTGTAAGTTTGTGTAAGTGCATGTAAGTGCCAGTGTTGCCTTTGATGCTCGTTGCAGGACCCCTGCAACGTCCTCGGCATATCGAGGCACATCGATGTAGCCTCGATGTGGTGTAGGGTCGTAGGGGCGACCGGGACCTACCGGCGCCCAATTCTTCAACACTGCCGAGACGACCAAGCACAAATCCCAGTCACCGCGAGTAGCCCGGTTCGGCTTCGGACACCTCGCAAGCACTTCACATGCACGCATCATGCCATACTTAGAAGTGCTGGCAATGACAGTGACATGTGGCATGACTCAGCTTAGATTTGACCAATGGGGAGGTTAGATAGCAAGGACTCGTATGACAGCCTGGAATGAAAGGGACTACTTAGCTTCATCCTGAGCGGACATTCTAAGGGCCAGTCACATGCGGTGTATTGGAATCTTTTAAAATCTCTTATCGATAAGCATAGAGTACAGTTTGGTAAAATTTTGTGGAAAACTTTAACGTCAAAAATGTCTTTCCATACCCGTAGTTTGAACGTCAAATACATGACGACAACATTTTCATCATTTTAGTTGCAACGGTAGGAGGTTTTACTAAATCTCTCTCAATTCAAATCTTGTTTGTTAGTAAGTCCGAACATGCAAACTGATTGTTTGCATGTTCGGACTTGTGCATCGATTTGCCGACAGATCATGTACCGTCGATCGGTGAATCGTGTGCCATCGATTTGCCGATGGATCATTTACCGCCGATCGTGAGAACGCTCGTACACCGTCCATTTGGCAACTCATCGGATGTGCATTTGCGGTGGCAGAGTCGGCGTCTGGAAAGACGCGGACGCCGACACTGGATAATCCGCCACTCTATTCTCCCAGTAACACACCAACGCTGTGTTCAATGATGGCGTGAGCACTTCACCGCCGGGAGTAGCCCGGCGGTCGTCTCACCATGGCTTCGCAACCAAGCTCTCAGCCAAGCACCAACAGAGGCTCCACTGGTGCCTCAAGCCCCTCGGTTACCCCAGCGCCTGCCGTGCCCGGCCAGTTTGACGCCAGCAAGTGGAACCCACCAAGGAGGCGCAGGCTCACTGGAGATTTCCTCACCAAGGAGCTTTCAAAACACTGCCAAGCATGGGCGACGCCGGCGAAGAAGGCTGGCTTCATCTGCGGAGCATGTGCCAAGAAAGTGACCAGAACGTGTGACCGCATCCGCGGGCACTTCGCATCCAACAATCCAAACGTGGACAAGTGTCCACATCCTCCACCAACATGTCATGACGCTCTCGGCCTTGAGCGCATGCCTCCTCCTCCAGCGGGATGGCAGCCGCATAACGTGAAGCTCTACAAGGGAGAAGGTGCTGAATGGGGAACCAAGGACAAGCCAGTTGTGTGGATGAAGTTGGCGGAGGCACAGGAGAAGGAGGTGACAACAGCAGTTGGGGGGATGGTGTTGAACTTAGACTCCAGCAATGAGGAGGCACAGTAGCAGCAGAAGGCAGTGGGTCCTAGCAGGCCGGCAGCTTCAAGGACGCTTGAGGGTGGGATACCGCTCTTTGACATCAACAAAGCTGCTTCATTTCGCCAGACCACCATGGTTGAGCACACTGACAAGCAGAAGAACGACCGCTGCCAGCTGGACATCGTCAAACTAATGTGCATCACCGCATCCCCTATCTCTTTCTGTAGAGAACCACTTCTCATGGAAGTCACCAGGTCGGCCAGGAAAACTACTCCAAGTTTCAGGCTTCCAAGCAGGGACACAGTGACTTGGTGAGCTGTTGCCCAGGCTAGACACTGAGCTGGTCGAGCTGGACGCTCCCTTGATGCAGGGTTGGTCGACATACGACACCAGCCTTGCTGTTTACAAGTTGTCTGACAGGCAGGTTAGGCCTGTGTACAATGCCATGGCAGTGAATGCCATGGGGGCTGTTCACCTGTTTTCTCGTGATGCATGCAGCTTGACTAGAGACGCGGATGACATAGCAAGCATGATTGTTGGAGCAATTGAGACTGTGGGCGAGCACAAAGTCATTTCAGTCATCTGTGACAATGCTTCTGTGAACAAAAAGGCCTTTTCAGACCTGAGAGTGCGGTACCCGAAGCTATTCTTCCAAGGTTGTTGTGCCCACAACATTGATCTCATTATGAAGGATGTTGGCAATTCTGCATGGGGTACGGGGATCACTGGGAAGTGTGAGAAGATCATTGCATTTTTCA
The DNA here is from genome assembly GCA_023375785.1 of Penium margaritaceum. Lineage (NCBI taxonomy): Eukaryota > Viridiplantae > Streptophyta > Zygnematophyceae > Desmidiales > Peniaceae > Penium > Penium margaritaceum. The sequence continues at coordinate 324,221 of SZWC01000009.1, read as the reverse complement.
GGAACAACGCCATGCCCAAGACATGGCTGAAGGAAAAAACGGGAGGCAAGGTGCTGAAGACCAGGAGTGACACCCGCTTCGCCTCTGTCTTTGACATGGTGGAGAGGCTCTTGGAGCTGAGAGCAGAGGTGGAGGAGTTTGTGCAGCTGCCTCTGTGGAAGCTGACTGGTTCAACCAGGGATGCAGGATTCAGAAGCAGGAAGAAGGAGGTGAGGGCGCTCATTCGTCGCAAGGTTTTTTGGTTGTAGGTGCGTCAGTTGAAGGATGTGCTGTTGCCACTGGTGAAGGTGCTGCGGGTGGCTGACGCCCCTGGTGGGGGGGCAGGGCAGATTTACAAGGGACTGCTGGAGTGTGCTGAGCAGCTGAAGGCCCTGGCTGAGAAGAAAGGGAGGAAGCCGAGTAAGGTGGCAGAATGCCATGTCAACTACGTTGTGGGGAGGCTAGACCAGCGGTGGTCAAGGGACATGTCTTGTCCCCTCTATGCAGCTGCCTGCCGTCTGCATCCTGAACACTTCGGGAATGATCTGTCAACTGAATCCACCACCTTGGAGGCCTGGCAGGCTGTCATAGAGGCCCTGGTTCCAGAAGAGCAGCAGGATGTCATCATGAAAGAAATGGGAGCCTTCCAGCTGGGACAGTCTAGCGTAGTCCAGGATCCGATGGTGTCTGCACGCAGGAATGCCAAGGCTCTCGCAACTATTGCAAGGGTGCAATGTGGTACCATGACTGTTGTCGAGTGGCATGTAAACTACATGTGTGCATTGCCTTTGCTCAGGGATCTGGCTCTGAAGATCCTGTCTCAACCTTGCTCATCATCAGAGTGTGAACGCATTTTCTCTGTGCATGAGCTCATTCATACCGCCAAGAGGAACCGGCTCAAGGTGGCAACCTTAGAGCTCCTCATGCGGTGTCACGTGCGTTTGCGCAAACACTATGGCACAAATGGACACAGAGCAGCGAGGGACCTGGTGAGGGCTGGAGCAGCTGAAGCAGAAGCAGAGGCAGAAGCAGATGCCAGCGAGGATGACGGAGAGGTGGTGGAGGAGGAAGGTGTGTTGAGTGAGCCCGAGGAGGATTGGGAGACTGAAGATGAGGGTGAGGAGGAGGAGGAGCTTGTGGAGGAGGTGGGAGAGGATGATGTGGTGGAGGTCATGGCCTCCGTGCGTGTCATGAATGATACCCCTGGTCTGCCTCATGCACGGCCAGTGCGTGTTCGTGTACAGGAGAAGTCAGCAAGCACCAGGGCAGCGGCAGGTGGGGGAGGAGCAAGCACCAGGAGGGCACCGGCAAGTGGGGGGGGAGCAAGCACGAGCAGGGCAGCGGCAGATGGAGGAGGAGCAAGCACCAGCAATGCATCTGCTGATGGAGCAGAAGGTGGGATGGATGTAGGGGAGGGAGGAGTGGAAGGTGAGCAAGGTGGAGGAGGAGGAGTAGGAGAACAGGGTGCTGGAGAGGGAGGAGCAGGAGAACAGGGTGTTGGAGAGGGAGGAGCAGGAGAAGAGGGTGCTGGAGAGGGTGGATCAGGAGAACAGGGTGCTGGAGAGGATGGAGCAGGAGAGCAGGGTGCTAGGGAGGGAGGAGCAGGGGGTGATCATGCTTCAACTGCTACCCCCCGCACTGGCGGTGCAAAGAGCAGCTCCAAGTGTGCTGCTCTAGCTGCCCTAGCAGCATCTAGGGTGTCCAAGCGTCGGGCAGGTGGCACTTTAGCAGCAGCTGTAGCAGCTAGGAATTTGGCGGCAAAGCGCAGAGCTGCTGCTGCTACAAAGAAGTACAAGTAGATTCTGTCGTTCTTTACTTGTGATCAATGCAATCTGTGACTTTTCAAAATGTATGAGGTTCTTTGCAATGTGTGTTTCCTTCGTTTGAATATTCATTGAAATACGTAACCATAATGAAAGTGTCATAGTGACAAAGTAACACAGTAACATGGTGACATGGTGACATGGTGACATGGGTACATTGTATGGTTGTNCGCATTGGCGGTGCAAAGAGCAGCTCCAAGCGTGCTGCTCTAGCTGCCCTAGCAGCATCTAGGGTGTCCAAGCGTCGGGCAGGTGGCACTTTAGCAGCAGCTGTAGCAGCTAGGAATTTGGCGGCAAAGCGCAGAGCTGCTGCTGCTACAAAGAAGTACAAGTAGATTCTGTCGTTCTTTACTTGTGATCAATGCAATCTGTGACTTTTCAAAATGTATGAGGTTCTTTGCAATGTGTGTTTCCTTCGTTTGAATACTCCTTTAAATACATGACCATACCGAAAGTGTCATAGTGACAAAGTAACACAGTAACATGGTGACATGGTGACATGGTGACATGGGTACATTGTATGGTTGTATGCTATTTCACAATGGTGCAAAATGAAAGGTTTTTTAGAGTTCACGTTTTTAGCACTTTGAATACACATGCTGGAAATGTACTTCATATCTCTTTTTTGCAAATCTCCACACACATGCGGCCAGGATGTGGCCATAATCCCCAAACCCGGCTTCACCCACATCGATGTGGTCCATTGTGGCTACATCGATGTTCTGAGGTGGACATTAATGTACCGAGGTTCGAGGGATCAAGGTCAACACTGGTAAGTTCGTGTAAGTACGTGTAAGTACATGTAAGCGTGTGTAAGTGCGTGTAAGTGCGTATAAGTGTGTGTAGGTACGTGTAAGTGCGTGTAAGTGCGTGTAAGTGTGTGTAAGTGCGTGTAAGTGTGTGTAAACACGTCTAAGTATGTGTAAGTACGTGTAAGTGTGTGCAAGTGCATGTAAGTGTGTATACGTATGTGTAAGTGTGTGTAAGTGCATATAAGTGTGTGTAAGTGCGTGTAAGTGCGTGTTAGTGTGTGTAAGTGTGTGAAACTGCATCTAAGTACGTGTAAGTACGTGTAAGTGTGTGTAGGTGCGTGTAAGTGCGTGTAAGTGCGTGTAAGTGCGTGCAAGTACGTGTAAGTGCGTGTAAGTATGTGTAAGTGCATGTTAGTGTGTGTACATGCGTGTAAGTGTAGGTAAGTGCGTGTAAGTACGTGTAAGTGCATACAAGTGTGAGCAAGTGTGTGTAAGTGCATCTAAGTGTGTGTAAGTGCGTGTAAGTGTATGTAAGTTTGTATAAGTATGTGTAAGTGCGTGTGAGTGTGTGTATGTGCGTGTAAGTACGTGTAAGTGTGTGTAAGTACGTGTAAGTGCGTGTAAGTGTGTGTAAGTTCATATAAGTACGTCTAAGTGTGTGTAAGTACATGAAAGTGTGTATAAGTGTGTGTAAGTATGTGTAAGTGTTCGTAAGTACGTGTAAGTGCAAGTAAGTGTGTGTAAGTGCGTGTAAGTGTGTGTTAGTTCATGTATGTGCATGTAAGTGCGTGTAAGTTCCTGTAAGTGCGTGTAAATATGAGTAAGTGCCTGATAGTGTGTGTAAGTGAATGTCAGTGCGTGTAAGTGTGTGTAAGTGCGTGTAAGTGTGTGTAAGTATGTGTAAGTGCGTGTAAGTACCTGTAAGTACGTGTAAGTGTGTGTACATTCGTGTAAGTGTGTGTAAGGATGGGTAAGTGTGTGTAAGTGCGTGTAAGTACGTGTAAGTGCGTACAAGTGCGTGTAAGTGCGTGGAAGTGCATGTAAGTGTGTGTAAGTACGTGTAATTGCGTGTAAGTACGTGTAAGTACGTGTAAGTGCGTGTAAGTATGTGTAAGTACGTGGAAGTCTGTGTAAGTGCGTGTAAGTACGTGTCAGAGCACGTAAGTACTTGTGAGTACGTGTAAGTGCGTGTAAGTACGTGTAAGTGCGTGTAAGTGCGTGTAAGTGCGTCTAAGTGCATCTAAGTGGGTGTAAGTGCGTCTAAGTATGTGTAAGTGTTTGTAAATGCACGTAAGTACGTGTAAGTGCGTGTAAGTTTGTGTACGTTTGTGTAAGTGTGTGTATGTACGTGTAAGTGCGTGTAAGTCGTGTAAGTGTGTGTAAGTACGTGTAAGTGCGTATAAGAGCGTGTAAGTGTGTGTTAGTGTATGTAAGTACGTGTAACGGTGTGGAAGTACGTGTTAGTGTGTGTAAGTGTGTGGAAGTGCGTGTAAGTGCGTGTATGTGTGTGTACGTGCATGTAAGTTTATTTAAGTACGTGTAAGTGTGTGTAAGTGCGTGGAAGTACGTGTAAGTGCGTGTAAGTGTGTGGAAGTGCGTATACGTGTATGTCAGTACGTGTAAGTGTGTGTAAGTGTGTGTACGTTTGGGTAAGTAGGTGTAAGTACGTGTAAGTATGTGTAAGTGCGTGTAAGTTCGTGTACATGTGTGTAAGTTTGCTTAAGTGCATGTAAGTGCATGTTAGTACATGTAAGTGCGCATAAGTGTGTGGAAGTGTATGTAAGTGCGTGTAAGTGCATGTAAGTGTGTGTACGTGCGTGGAAAAATGTGTAAGTGCGTGTAAGTGTGTGGAAGTGTGTGTAAGTGCGTGTAGGTACGTGTAAGTATGTGTTAGTGCGTGTAAGTGCACGTAAGTACGTGTAAGTACGTGTAAGTGTGTTTAAAGTGTGTGTATGTGGATGTAAGTACTTGTGAGTAAATGTACGTTTGTGTAGAAGGGTGAAAGTACGTGTAAGTGCAGTTTATGTTTGTGTAAGTGTGTGTAATGGCGTATAAGTGGGTGTAAGTGCGTGTAAGTGTGTAAGTGCATGGAAGTGCGTGTAAGTGCATGTAACTTCAGTTGAAGTGCGTGTAAGTTCGTGTAAGTTCTTGTAAGTGCTTGTAGGTGCGTGTAAGTGCATGTAGGTGTGTGTAAGTGCGTGTAGGTGTGTGTATGTGTGGGTAAGTGCGTGCAAGTGCGTGTAAGTACGCGTAAGTGCGTGTACATTCAGTTTAAGTGCGTGTAAGTGATTGTAAGTTTGTGTAAGTTTGTGTAAGTGCATGTTATTGTGTCTAAGTGTGTGTAGGTGCGTGTAAGTATGTGTTAGTGCGTGTTAGTGCGTGTAAGTGTTTGTAAGTGTGTGTAAGTGGATGTAAGTACGTGTAAGTGCATGTAACTGTGTGTAAGTGCGTGTAAGTACGTGTACGTATGTGTAAGTGCGTGTACATATGTGTAAGTGCACGTATGTACGTGTAAGTACGTGTAAGCATATATAAGCAAGCGTAAGTGTGTGTAAGTGCATGTAAGTACGTGTAAGTTTGTGTTAGTGTGTGTAAGTGCATGTAAGTATGTGTAAGTGCGTGTAAGTGCCTGTAAGTATGTGTAAGTGCGTGTAAGTGTGTGTCAATGTGTGGAAAAGTGTATACGTCCGTGTAATTGCGTGAAAGTCCGTGTAAGTGTGTTAAAGTGCATGTAAGTGTGTGTAAGTCTGTGTAAGTGTGTGTAGGTTTGTGTAGGTTCGTGTAAGTGTGTCTAAGTGCGTGTAAGTGCATGTAAGTGTGTGTAGGTGCGTGTTAGTGTGTGTTAGTCATGTCAATGTGTGTAGGAGCTTATAGGTGCGTGTAAGTGCGTGTAAATACGTGTAATCACATTTAAGTGCGTGTAAGTAGGTGTAAGTTTGTGTAAGTGGGTCTAAGTGCGTGTAAGTTTGTACAAGTGTGTGTAAGTACGTGTGATTTCATGTAAGTGCGTATAAGTGCGTGAAAGTGCATGTAAGTGCGTGTAAGTACATGTAAGTGTGTGTAAGAAAGTGTTAGTTTGAATAAGTACGTGTAAGTGTGTGTACGTTTGTGTAAGTGCGTGTAAGTGCGTGTAAGTTCGTGTAAGTGTGTGTATGTGCGTGTAAGTGCATCTGTGTAAGTGCGTGTAAGTTTGTGTTAGAGCGTGTAAGTGTGTGTAAGTGCGTATAAGTGTGTGTAAGTGCGTGTAAGTGTGTGTAAGTGCATGCAAGTTTGTGTAAGTACATGTAAGTACGTGCAAAAGTGTGTAAGTGTGTGTAGGTGCATTTAAGTGCATATAAGTATGTGTATGTACGTGTAAGTACGTGTAAGGGCATGTAAGTATATATAAGTGCATGTAAGTGTGTGTGAGCACGTGTAAGTACGTATAAGTATGTGTAAGTACGTGTAAGTAGGTGCAAGTGCGTGTAAGTGCGTATCAGTGCGTGTAAGTGCGTGTAGGTGCGTGTAAGTTCGTGTAAGTGCATGTAAGTGCGTGTAGGTGCATGTAAGTGTGTGTAAGTACGTGTAAGTATGTGTAAGTACGTGTAAGTGTGTGTAGGTACGTGTAAACTTGTATAAATACGTGGAAGTACATGTAAGCAAGTGTAAGTGCGTGTAAGTGGGTGTAAGTGCGTCTAAGTGCGTGTGCGTATGTCTTTGTGCATGTAAGTGCGTGTAAGTTCCTGTAAGTGCGTGTAAGTACGTGTAAGTGCATGTAAGTGTGTGTAAGTGTGTTTAAATTTGTGTACCTGTGTAAGTGCATGTTAGTTCGTGTGAGTGCGTGTAAGTGCGTGTAAGTTTGTGTAAGTGCGTGTAAGTACGTGTTAGTGTGTGTAAGTATGTGTAAGTGTGTGTAAGTGTGTGTATGTGTGTGAAAGTGCGTGTAAGTGCATGTAAGTGCGTGTAAGTGCGTGTAAGTGTGTGTAAGCGTGTGTAAGTTTGTGTTAGTGTGTGTAAGTGCGTGTACATTCGTGTAAGTACGTGTAAGTGTATGTGAGTGCGTGTAAGTGCGTTTAATTGGGTGGAAGTGCGTGTAAGTGTAAGTGAGCACGTTTAAGTGCATGTAAGTATGTGTAAGTGCGTGTAAGTGCATGTAAGTACGTGTAAGTGCTTGTCAGTGTGTGTAAGTGCGTGTAAGTGCGTGTAAGTTTGTGTAAGTGTGTGTAAGTGTGTGTAAGTGCGTGTAAGTGCGTCTAAGTATGTGTAAGTGCCTGTAAGTACGTGTATGTGCGTGTAGGTGTATGTAAGTGTGTAGGTGCCTGTAAATTCGTGTAAATGTGTGGAAGTATGTGCAAGCACGTGTAAGTGCGTGTAAGTGCGTAGATGTGCGTGTAAGTGCGTGTTATTATGTGTAAGTGCATGTAAGTGTTTGTAAGTTCGTGTAAGTGCGTGTAAGTGTGTGTAAGTGCCCGTAAGTGTGTGTAGGTTGGTGAAATTGCGTGTAACTACGGTTTATGTGCGTGAAGTTTTGTGTAAGTATGTGCAGATGTGTTCAAGTGCATATAAGTGTGTATAAGGTCGTGTAAGTGCATATAAGTGCGTGTAAGTGTGTGTAAGTGCCTGTTAGTGCGTGTAAGTGTGTGTAAGTGCGGTTTATGTACGTGTAGTTTTGTGTAAGTTTGTGTAAGTGTGTTCAAGTGCGTGTAAGTACGTGTAAGTACGTGTAAGTATGTATTAGTACGTGTTAGCACGTGTAAGTGTGTGTTATTACGTCTAAGTGCTTGTAAGTGTGTGTAAGTATGTGTAAGTACATGTAGGTGCGTGTAAGTGTGTGTGATTGCGTATTAGTGCGTGTAAGTGCGTGTAAGTGTGTGTAAGTACGTGTTAGTTCGTGTAAGTGTGTGTAAAAACGTGTACGTGCATGTAAGTGCGTGTTAGTGCATGTAAGTGCGTGTAAGTGCGTGCAAGTGCGAGCAAGTGCGTGTAAGTGCGTCTAAGTGTGTGTAAGTACATGTAAGTGCGTATAAGTGCGTGTACATTTGTGTAAGTATTTGTAAGTGCGTGTGAGTGTGTGTAAGTATGTGTAAGTAACTGTAAGTGCGTGTAAGTACGTGTAAGTGCGTGCAAGTGTCTGTAAGTTTGTGTAAGTGCAAGTAAGTACGTGTAAGTGTGTGTAAGTGTATTCATGTGCGTGTAAGTACGTGTAAGTATGTGTAAGTGCGTGTAAGTGCGAGTAAGTGCGTGTAAGTACATGTAAGTGTGTGTAAGTACGTGTAAGTGCATGTAAGTGCGTGTAAGTTTGTATAAGTGCGTGTAACTTTGTGTAAGTGCGTGTAAGTGCATGTAAGTGCGTGTCAGTGCGTGTAAGTGTGTGTAAGTGGGTATAAGTACGTGTAAGTACGTGTAAGTGCATGTAAGAGCGTGTAAGTACGTGTAAGTGTGTGTAAGTACGTGTAAGGTTGTGTAAGTACGTGTAAGGACGTGTATGTGCAAGTACGTGTAAGTATGTATAAGTGTGTTTAAGTGCGTGTAAGTGCGTGTAAGTGTATGTAAGTGCGTGTAAGTGCGTGTAACTGCGGGTAACTGCGTGTAAGTACGTGTAAGTGCGTGTAAGTATGTGCAAGTGCATTTAAGTCTGTAAGTGCATGTGAGTGTGTGTCAGTGCGTATAAGTGCGTGTAAGTATGTGTAATTGTGTGTAAGTACGTATAGATGCGTGTAAGTGCGTGTACGTGCGTGTAAGTGAATGTAAGTGCGTGCAAATATGTGTAAGTGTGTGTGAGTACGTGTAAATGCGTATTAGTGCGTATAAGTACGTGTCAGTGTGTGTAAGTACATGTAAGTATGTGTAAGTGCGTGTAAGTGCGTGTAAGTGCGTGAAAGCACGTGTAAGTTTGTGTAAGTGCGTGTTAGTGCGTATAAGTGCGAATAAGTGAGTGGAAGTGTGTGTAAGTGAGTGTAAGTGCGTTTAAGTACGTGTAAGTACGTGTAAGTACGTGTAAGTGTGTGTAAGTACGTGTAAGTATGTATAAGTGGGTGTAAGAACGTGCAAGTACGTGGAAGTGCATGGAAGTGCGTGTGAGTGCGTGTATGTTCGTGTAAGTGTGTGTAAATGCATATAAGTACGGGCAAGTACGTGCAAGTTGTATAAGTGCGTGTGATTGCGTGTGAGTGCGTGGAAGTGTGTGTAAGTGCGTGTAAGTACGTGTAAATACGTGTAAGTGTATGTGAGTTTGTGCAAGTGCATGTAAGTGCGTGCAAGAGCGTGTAAGTTTCTCTAAGTGTGTTTAAGTGCGTCTAAGTACGTGTAAGTACGTGTAAGTACGTGTAAGTGCGTGTAAGTGCATATAAGTATGTGCAAGTGTGTATAAGTACGTTTAAGTGTGTGTAAGTGCCTATAAGTGTGTGTAAGTACATGTAAGTGCGTGTAAGTGTGTGTAAGTGCATGTAAGTGCGTGTCAGTGCATGTCAGTGCACGTCAGTGCGTGCTAGTGCGTGTAAGTTTGTGGAAGTGCGTGTAAGTGCATGTAAGTTGGTGTAGGTGCGTGTAAGTGCATGTAAGTGAGTGTAAGTGCATGTAAATGCGTGTCAGTGCGTGTATGTGTGTGTAAGTTTATACAAGTGCGGGTAAGTGTGTCTAAATGTGTGTAAGTGTGTGTAAGTGCGTGTAAGTATGTGTAAGTGCATGTAAGTGCGTGTAAGTATGTGTAAGTGCATGTATGTGTGTGTAAGTGTGTGTAACTGCATGTAAGTACGTACAAGTGCGTGTTAGTTTGTGTAAGTGTGTGTAAGTGCGTGTAAGTGCATACAAGTGCGTGTAAGTGCGTGTAAGTGCGTGTAAGTGCGTAAAAGTTTGTAAACGTGTGTGTAAGTACGTGTAAGTGCGTGTAAGTGTGTGTAAGTTTGCATAAGTACGTGTACATTTGTGTAAGTGTGTGTAAGTGTGTGTACTTGCGTGTAAGCACGTGTAAGTTTGTGTAAGTTTGTGTAAGTGCGTGTAAGTGCATGTAAGTGTGTATAAGTATGTGTAAGTGCGTGTAAGTATGTGTAAGTGCGTGTAAGTGCGTGTAAGTTTTTGTAAGTGCGTGGAAGTACGTGTAAGTCCGTGCAAGTATATGTAAGTGCATGTAAGTGCGTGTAAGTGCATGTAAGTGTGTATAAGTACGTGTAAGTAAGTGTAAACTTGTGTAAGTGCGTGTAAGTGCGTGTAAGTGCGCGTAAGTGTGTAAAAGTGCGTATTAGTGCGTGTAAGTGCGTGTGAGTATGTGTAAGTTTACGTAAGTGTGTGTACGTTCGTGTAAGTGTGTGTAAGTGCGTGTAATTGCGTGTAAGTGCGTGTAAGTTCTTGGAAGTGCGTGTAAGTGCATGTATGTGTGCATAAGTGTGTTCAGTACGTATAACTACGTGTACGTGCGTGTAAGTGTGTGTAAGTTTGTGTAAGTGCGTGGAAGTACGCATAAGTGTGTGTAAGTGTGTGTAAGTGTGTGTAAGTGTGTGTAAGTGCGTGTAAGTGCGTGTAAGTGTGTGTAATTGCGTATTAGTACGTGTAAGTATGTGTAAGTGCACGTAAGTGCATGTAGGTGTGTGTAGGTGCATATAAGTGTGTGAAAGTGCATGTAATTACGTGTGAGTGCGTGTAAGTGTGTGTGTGTGTGTGTGTGTGTTAGTGTGTGTAAGTGTGTGTCAGTGTGCCTCACTGTGTGTAAGTGCACGTAAGTGCGTGTAAGTGCGTGGAGGTACGTGGAAGTGTATGAAAGTGTGTGTAAGTGCGTGTAAGTGCATGTAAGTTTGTGTAAGTATGTGGAAGTACGTATAAGTGCATGTAAGTACGTGTAAGTATGTGTAAGTGCACGTAAGTGCATGTAAGTGCATGTAGGTGCGTGGAAGTGTGTGAAAGTGTGTGTAAGTGCGTGTACGTACATATAAGTTCGTGTAAGTGCGTGTAAGTGTGTGTAAGTGTGTGTAAGTGCACTTTAAGTTTGTTCAAGTGTGTGCAAGTCCATGTAAGTGTGTATAAAAGTGTGTAAGTGTGTGTAAGTACGTGGAAGTGTGTGGAAGTACATGTAACTTCAGTTGAAGTGCGTGTAAGTTTTGTAAGTGTTTGTAAGTACGTGTAAGTGCGTGTAGGTGTGTGTGAGTGTATGTAGGTGCGTGTAGGTGCGGGTAAGTGCGTGCAAGTGTGTGTAAGTGTGTGTAAGTACGTGTAAGTTCAGTTTAAGTGCGTGTAGGTGCGTTTCAAATCGTGTAAGTTCGTGTAAGTTCCTGTAAGTACATTATAGTGCGTCTAAGTGCGTGTAAGTGTGTGTAAGTGTGTGTTAGTGTGTGTTAGTGCGTGTAAGTGTGTGTAAGTGTGTGTAAGTGTGTGTAAGTACGTGTAAGTGTGTGTAAGTGCATTTAAGTACGTGTAAGTGTATGTAAGTGTGTATAAGTGCGTGTAAGTGTGTGTGAGTGCATGTAAGTATGTGTAAGTGCGTGTAAGTGTGTGTAAGTGGGTGTAAGTGTTTGCAAGTTCAAATAAATGGGTGTAAGTACGTATAAGTGTGTGTAAGTGAGTGTAAGTGCATGTAAGTACGTGTAAGTGTGTATAAGTGTGTGTAAGTGCATGTAAGTGCGTGTAAGTACGTGTAAGTTTGTGTAAGTGCGTGTAAGTGCATGTAAGTACGTGTAAGTGTGTGTAAGTATGTGTTAATGTGTGTAAGTGTGTGTAAGTTTGTGTAATTGTGTGAAAGTGTGTGTAAGTGCGTGTGTAAGTACGTGTAAGTATTGTAAGTGTGTGAAAGTTCATGTAAGTGCGTGTAAGTCCGTGTATGTGCCTTGTAGGTTTGTGTAGGTTTGTGTAAATGTCTGTAAGTGCATATACGTGCGTGGTAGAGTGTATAAGTGTGTGTAATTATGTTTCAGTGCGTGTCAGTGCGTGTAGGAGCGTATAGGTGCATGTAAGTGTGTGTATGTACGTGTAAGTGCGTGTAAGTGCGTGTAAGTTTGTATAAGTGCTCGTAAGTGTGTATAAGTGTGTGTAAGTGTGTGTAATTACATGCAAGTGTGTATATGTGTGTGAAAGTATGTATAAGTGTATGTAAGTGCATGTAAGTATGTGTAAGTGTGTGTAAGCATGTGTAAGTGCGTGTAAGTGCGTGTAAGTGCGTGCACATTCTTGTAAGTGCATGTAAGTGCGTGTAAGTGCGTACACGTGCGTGTAAGTGCATGTACGTTTGTGTAAGTGTGTGTATGTGCATGTATGTGTATCTGTGTAAGTGCGTGTAAGTGTGTGAAAGTGCATGTAAGTGTGTCTAAGTGCATGTAAGTATGTCTATGTGCGTGGAAGTATGTGTGAGCACATGTGATTGCGTATAAGTATGGTTAAGTGCGTGTAAGTGTGTATAAGTGCGTATAAGTACGTGTAAGTATGTGTAAGTTTGTGAAAGTGCGTGTATGTGCGTGTAAGTATCTGTAAGTGTGTGTAACTGCGTGTAAGTATGTGTAAGTGTGTAGAAGTGCAAGTAAGTTTGTGTAAGTGCGTGTAGGTGCGTGTAAGTTTGTGTAAATGCGTGGATTTTTGTGTAAGCGCGTGTAAGTCCGTGTAAGTGGGTGTAAGTGTGTGTAAATCCGTGTAAGTGCATGTAAGTACGTGTAAGTTGGTGTAAGTGCGTGTAAGTGCATGTAAGTACGGTTTGTATTTGTATAGTTTTGTGAAAGTGCGTGTAGGTGTGTGTAAATTCGTGTAAATGCGTGGAAGTGCGTGTAAGTCGTGAAAGTGCATGTAAGTGTATGTAAGTGCGTGTAAGCATGTGTAAGTGCATGTAAGTGCGTGTAAAATTGTGTAAGTGCGTGTAAGTGCATGTAAGTACGGTTCATGTGCGTGTAGTTTTGTGTAAGTTTGTGGAAGTGCGTGTAAGTGCGTATAAGTGCATGTAAGTATGTCTAAGTGTGTGTAAGTGTGTGTAAATGCGTGTAAGTGCCTGTAAATACGTGTAAGTATGTACAAGTGCATGTTCGTGCGTGTTAGTACATGTAAGTGTGTGTAACTGCGTCTAAGTGCATGTAAGTTCGTGTAAGTGTGTGTTAGTGCGTGTAGGTGCGTGTAAGTGAATGTAAGTGCGTGTAAGAGCGTGTAATTACGTGTAAGTGCGTTTAATTGCGTGTAAGTATCTTTTAGTGTGTGTAAATGTGTGTAAGTACGTGTAAGTGCGTGTACATGTGTGTAAGTGCGTGTAAGTGCGTGCAAGTGCTTGCAAGTGCAAGCAAGTGCGTGTAAGTGCGTGTTAGTGTGTGTAAGTACGTTTAAGTGCGTGTAAGTGTGTGTTAGTGCGTCTACGTGTGAGTAAGTCCGTGTAAGTATGTTTAAGTGTTTGTAAGTGCGTGAAAGTACATGTAAGTGTGTGTAAGTTTGTGTAAGTGTGTATAACTATGAATAAGTACATGTAAGTGTGTGTAAGTGTGTATGAGTGCATGTAAGTGTATGTAAGTGCATGTAAGTGCATGTAAGTGCGAGCAAGTGCGAGCAAGTGCGTGTAAGTTTTTATAAGTGCGTGTAAGGACGTGTTAGTCCGTGTAAGTGCATGTAAGTACGTGTAAGTGCGTGTAGGTACATGTAAGTGCGTGGGAGTGCATGTTAGTGCCAGTAAGTGTGTGTAACTATGAGTAAGTGCATGTTAGTGCGTGTAAGTAAGTGTAAGTATGTGTAAGTGCATTTAAGTCCGTATAAGTGTGTGTAAGTGTGTGTCAATGCACGTAAGTGCATGTAAGTGCATGTAAGTACGTGTAAGTGCGTGTAAGTGTGTGTAAGTACGTATAAGTGCGTGTGAGTGCATGTCAATGCATGTTAGTGCGTGTAAGCACGTGTAAGTGTGTGTAAGTGCATGTAAGATTGTGTAAGTAGGTGTAAGTGCGTGTAAGTACGTGAAAGTGCGTGTAATTGCGTGTAAGTGCATGGAAGTGGGTATAATTGCGTGTGTGTGTGTGTGTGTGTTAGTACGTGTAAGTGCGTGTAAGTGTGTGCAAGTACGTGTAAGTGTATATAAGTGTGTGTAAGTGTGTGTAAGTGTGTGTAAGTTCGTGTAAGTTCGTGTAATTGTGTGTAAGTATGTGTAAGTGTGTGTTCGTGCATGTAAGTGTGTGTAAGTATGTGTAAGTACGAGTAAGTGCGTGTAAGTGCGTGTAAGTTTGTGTAAGTGCGTGTAAGTGTGTGTAAGTGCATTTTAGAATATGGAAGTGCGTGAAAGTGCGTATACGTGCGTGTTAGTGCGTGTAAGTGCGTGTACGTGTGTGTAAGTGCGTGTAAGTACGTGTAAGTACACGTAAGTACGTGTATGTGCGTGTAAGTACGTGTAAGTATGTGTCAGTGTGTGTAAGTGTGTGTAAGTGCATGTAAGTGCGTGTCCGTGCGTGTCAGTGCATGTACGTGCGTGTAAGATTGTGTAAGTGCGGGTAAGTGTGTCTAAGTGTGTGTCAGTGCGTGTCAGTGCGTGTCAGTGCGTGGAAGTGCGTGTATGTTTGTGAAAGTGTGGGTAAGTGCGTGTAGGTACGTGTAAGTACATGTAAGTGGGTGTAAGTTTGTGTAAGTGCGTGTAAGTGTGTGTAAGTGCGTGTAAGGGTGTGTAACTGGATGTAAGCATGTGTAAGTGTGTCTCATTTTGTGTATGTGGGTGTAAGTGCGTATAAGTGCGTATAAGTGCGTATAAGTGTATGTAAGTGCGTGTACGTTTGTCTAAGTGTGTGTAATTGCATGTAAGTACCTGTAAGTACGTGTAAGTGCGTTCAAGTATGGAAGGGCGTGTAAGTGCGTGTAAGTGCATGTAAGTGCGTGTAGGTTTGTGCAAGTGTGTGTAAGTGCGTGTAAGTATATATAAGTGCGTGTAAATGTGTGTCAGTGGGTGTAAGTGTGTGTAATTTCGTGTAAGTGTGGGTAAGTGTGTGTAAGTGCGTGTAAGTGTGTGTAAGTGCTTGTAAGTGCGTGTAAGTGCGTGTAAGTGAGTGTAAGTGTGTGTAAGTATGTGTAAGAGCGTGTATATACATGTATGTGTATGTAACCGCGTGTAAGTACGTGTAAGTCCGTGTAAGTTTGTGTAGGTGTGTGTAAGTGTGTGTAAGTGCATGTAAATGCGTGCAAGTGCATGTAAGTGCATGTAAGTGCGTAAACGTGTTTGTAAGTACATATAAGTGCGTGTAAGTTTGTGGAAGTGCGTGCACATTTGTGTAAGTGTTTGTTAGTGCGTATAACTGCGTGTAAGTACGTGTAAGTTTGTGGAAGTGCGTGCACGTTTGTGTAAGAGTGTGTTAGTGTGTATAATTGTGTGTAAGTGCGTGTAAGTTTGTGTAAGTACATGTAAGTGCGTGTAAGTGCATGTAGGTGTGCGCAAGTGCGTGTTAGTACGTGTAAGTACGTGTAAGTGCATATAAGTGGGTGTAAGTTTGTGTAAGTACGTGGAAGTACACGTAAGTATGTGTAAGTGCGTGTAAGTACATGTAAGTGTGTGTAAGTGTGTGTAAGTGTGTGTAAGTACGTATAAGTTTGTGTAAGTGTGTGTAAGTGCATGTATGTGTGTGTAAGTGTGTGAAAGTGCGTGTTAGTACGTGTACGTGCATGTTAGTTGTGTAAGTGTGTGTCAATGTGTGTAAGTGCATGTGAGTGCGTGCATGTGCATGTAAGTGTGCGTAGGTTCATATAAGTGCATGTAAGTCCATGTAAGTGCTAGCAAGTACATGTAAGCTTGTGTATGTGCGTGGAAGCACACATAAGTGCATGTAAGTGTGTGTAAGTGCATGTAAGTTTGTGTAAGTGCGTGTAACTGCATGTAAGTGCGTGTAAGTGCGTGTAAGTACGTGTAAGTGCATGTACATACGTGTAAGTTCGTGTAAGTGCGTGTAAGTACACGTAAGTACGTGTAAGTACGTATAAGTGTGTTTTAGTGCATGAATGTACGTGTAAGTGTGTGTAAGTGTGTGTAAGTGCATGTACGTACGTGTAAATGTATGTAGGTGCGTGGAAGTGTATGAAAGTGTGTGTAAGTGTATGTAAGTGCATGTAAAATTGTGTAAGTGCGTTGAAGTGTGTGTAAGTACGTGTAAGTGCGGACAAGTATGTGTAAGTTCATGTAAGTATGTGTACGTGTGTGTAAGTGCAGGTAAGGACGTATAAGTGCATGTAAGTACGTGTACGTGCATGTTTGTTTGTGTAAGTGCGTGTAAGTACGTGCAAGTGCGTGTACTTGTGTGTTAGTGCGTGTAAGTGCGTGTAAGTACATGTAAGTGCATGTAAGTGTGCGTAGGTACGTGTAAGTGTGTGAAAGTGCGTGTAACTGCGTGTAAGTGCGTGTAAGTTCGTGTAAGTGCATGTAAGTGCCTGTAATGGCATGTAAGTGCGTGTAAGTGCGTGTAAGTGTGTGTATGTATGTGTAAGTGCGTGTTAGTGCATGTAAGTACGTGTAAGTGTGTTTACGTGCATTCAAGTTTATGTAAGTATGTGTAAGTGCGTGTTAGTGTGTGTAAGTGTGTGTAAGTGCATGTAAGTGCTTGTAGGTACGTGTAAGTATGTGCAAGTATGTGTAAGTATGTGGAAGTGCTTCTAAGTGTGTGTAAGTGCGTGTAAGTGTGTGTAAGAATGTGTAAGTGCATGTAAGCATGTGTAAGTGCGTGTGTGTACGAGTATGTGTGTGTAAGTTTTTGTAAGTGCGGGTAAGTGCGTGTAAGTGTGTGTAAGTGCGTATAAGAATGTGTGAGTGTGTGTTAGTGCATGTACGTGCGCGTAAGTACGTGTATGTGCGTGTAAGTGCATATAGGTGCGTGTAAGTGCTTGTAAGATTGTCTAAGTGTGTGTATGTGCGTGTATGTGCGTGTACGTTCATATAAGTGTGCGTAAGTACGTGTAAGTGTGTGTAAGTGCGTCTAAGTGTGTGTAAGTGCGTGTAAGTGCATGTAAGTGCGTGTAAGTACGTGTAAGTATGTGTAAGTGCGTGAAAGTGCGTGGAAGTGCATGCAAGTGCGTGGAAGTGAATGTAAGTGTGTGTAAGTACGTATAAGTTTGTGTAAGTGTGTATAAGTTTGTGTATGTGCCAGTAAGTGCGTGTAAGTACGTGTAAGTACGTATATGTTCGTGTAAGTGCGTGTGAGTACGTATAAGTACGTGTAAGTGCGTGTATGTGCCTGTAAGTACATGTAATTTTGTTTAAATGCGTGTAAGTGCATGTAAGCATGTGCAAGTGCATGTAAGTACGTTTAAGTGCGTGTAAGTGCGTGTAAGTGCGTGTAAGTGCATGTAAGTGCGTGTAAGTGCATGTAAGTGTGTGTAAGTGTGTGCAAGTGTGTGTAAGTGTGTGTAAGTGCATATACATTGGTGTACGTGTGTGTATGTGCATGTAAGTGCATTTGTGGAAGTGCGTGTAAGTGTGTGTAACTGCGTATAAGTGTGTGTAAGTACGTGTAAGTGCGTGTAAGTGCGTGTAAGTATATGTGAGCACATGTAAGTGCGTGTAAGTGCGTGTAATTACGTGTTAGTGCGTGTAAGTGTGTGTAAGTATGTGTAATTTTGTGTAAGTGCGTGTATGTGGGTGTAAGTACGTGTAAGTGTGTGTAAGTGCGTGTAAGTATGTATAAATGCGTATAAGTATGTTTAGGTGTGTGTAGGTACGTGTAAGTGCGTGTAGGTGCATGTAAACTCGTGTAAATGCGTGGAAGTATGTGTAAGTGCGTGTAAGTGCGTGTAAGGGGGTGTAAGTGCGTGCAAGTGCGTGTAAGTATGTGTAAGTGCATGTACGTGCATGTAAGTTCATGTAAGTCCGTGTACGTATGTGTAAGTACGTGTAAGTATGTGTAAGTGTGTAAAAGAGCATGTAGGTGTGTGTAAGTATGTGTAAGTATGTGTAAGTGCATATAAGTGTGTGTAAGTTTGTGTAAGTATGTGTAAGTGTGTGTGATTATGGTTTATGTTCGTGTAGTTTCTTGTAAGCTCGTGTAAGTGCGTTCAAGTACGTGGAATTGCGTGTAAGTGCGTATAAGTGTGTGTAAGTGTGTGTAAGTGCGTGTAAGTGCGTGTAAGTGCGTCTAAGTGGTGTAAATGCGTGTAAGTGCGTGTAAGTGCATATTAGTGCGTGTTAGTATGTGTAAGTGTGTCTAACTGTGTCTAAGTGCATGTAAGTGCGTGTTAGTGCGTGTATGTGCGTGTAGGTACGTGTAAGTGCGCGTGTGGGTAAGTGCGTTTAGGTGCGCATAAGTGCGTGTAATTGCGTGTAAGTTTGTGTTAGTGTGTGTAAGTGTGTGTAAGTACGTGTAAGTGCGTGTCAGTACGTGCAAGTGCGAACAAGTGCGAACAAGTGCGTATAAGTGCATGTAAGTACGGGTAAGTTCATGTAAGTACGTGTAAGTGTGTGTAAGTGCGTGTAATTGTGTGTAACTACATGTAAGTGCGTGTTAGTGTGTGTAAGTGCATGTAAATGCAAGTAGGTGCGTGTAAGCATGTGTAAGTGTGTGTATGTGCGTGTAAGTGCATGTAAGTACATGTAAGTTCGTGTAAGTGCATATAACTATGTGTACATGCGTGTAAGTGCGTGTAAGTGCGTATGAGTGCATGTAATTGTGTGTAAGTATGTGTAAGTGTGTGTAAGTATGTGTAAGTGTGTGTAAGTGTGTGTAAGTACGTGTAAGTGCGTGTAAGTTTGTGTATGTGCATGTAAGGCAGATTAGTGCGTATAAGTGCATGTGAGTACGTGTAAGTGCGTGTAAGTACGTGTAAGTGTGTGTGAGTGCATATAAGTGCGTGTAAGTGCGTGTAACTGCGTCTAAGTACGTGTAAGTACGTGTAAGTGCGTGCAAGTATGTGTAAGTGCATGTAAGTCCGTGTAAGTGCCTATCAAGGCATGTCAGTGCGCGTAAGTGCGTGTAAGTGCGTATAAGTGCTTGTAAGTGATGTAAATGCGTGTAAGTGCGTGCGAGTACGTGTAAGTGCATATACGTACGTGTAAGTGCATGTAAGTGCGTGTGAGTGCATGTCAATGCGTGTTAGTGCGTGTATGTGCGTGTCAGTACATGTAAGTGGGTGTATGTTCATGTAAATGCGTGTAAGTGCATGTAAGTGGGTGAAAGTGTACGTAATTGCGTGAAAGTGCATGGAAGTGTGTGTAAGTGTGTGTATGTGTGTGTAAGTGTGTGTAAGTGTGTATATGTGCGTGTAAGTGCGTGGAAGTGCGTGTAAGTGCGTGTAAGTGCATTTAAGTATGTCTAAGTGTATGTAAGTGCGTGTAAGTGCATGTAAGTGTGTATAAGTGTGTGTAAGTATGTGTAAGTACGTGTAAGTGCGTGTACGTGCGTGTAAGTACGTGTATGTTCACGTAAGTACGTGTAAGTACGTGTACATTTGTTTAAGTGTGTGTAAGTATGTGTAAGTACTGCTAAGTGCGTGCAAGTCGTGTAAGTGCGTGTAAGTGGGTGTAAGTACATGGAAGTGCATGTAAGTACGTGTAAGTACACATAAATGTGTGTAAGTGCGTGTAAGTATGTGTGAGTTCGTGTAAGTGTATTCAAGTGCATGTAAGTGTGTGTAAGCATGTGTAAGTATGTGTAAGTGTGTGTAAGTGTGTATAAGTAGGTGTAGGTACGTGTGGGTACGTGAAAGTTGGTGTAAGTATGTGTAAGTGCATATAGGTACGTGTAAGTGCGTGTAAGTGCGTGTAAGAGCATGTCAGTGCGTGTAAGTGTGTGTAAGTGTGTGCAAGTACGTGTAAGTGCGTGTGAGTGCGTGTAAGTGTGTACAAGTGTGTGTAAGTACGTGTAAGTTTGTGTAAGTGCGTGTAAGTATGTGTAAGTACTTGTTAGTGCATGTAAGTGCGTGTAAGTACCTGTAAGTGCGGGTAAGTGCCTGTAAGTGCGTGTAAGTTTGTGTAAGTGCGTGTAAGTGCGTGTTAGTGCATTTAAGTGCATGGAAGTGCGTGTAAGTGCGTGTAAGTGCGTGTTAGTGCGTGTAAGTGCATTTAAGTACGTGTAAGTGCGTGTAAGTGTTTATAAGTGCATGTAAGTGCGTGTAAGTGTGTATAAGTATGTGTAAGTTTGTGTAAGTGTGTATAAGTGTGTGTAAGTGCATGTAAGTGGGTGTCAATGCGTGTCACTACGTGTATGTGCGTGTAAGTTTATGTAAGTGCAGGTAAGTGCGTGTAAGTGTGTATAAGTGTGTGTCAGTGTGTGTAAGTGCGTGTAAGTTTGTGTAAGTGTTGGCAAGTGCATGTAGGTATGTGTAAGTGTGTGTAAGTGTGTGTACGTTTGTGTAAGTACGTGTAAGTGCGTGTAAGTACGTGTAAGTGCGTGTTAGTGTGTGTAAGTGCGTGTAAGTGGGTGTACGTTTGTGTAAGTGCGTGTAAGTGCGTGTACGTACGTGTAAGTGTGTATAAATGCGTGTAAGTTCATGTACGTTTGTCTAAGTGTGTGTAAGTGCGTGTAAGTGTGTGTACGTATGTGTAAGTGCGTTGAAGTGTGGAAGGGCGTGTAAGTGCGTGTAAGTGCGTGTAAGTTTGTGTAAGTGCGTGTAAGTGCGTGTAAGTGTGTGTAAGTGCGTGTAAATGCGTGTCAGTGGGTGTAAGTGTGTATAAGTTCGTGTAAGTGTGGGTAAGTGTGTGTATGTGCATGTTAGTGCGTGTAAGTACGTGTAAGTTTGTGTACGTTTGTGCAAGTGTATGTTAGTGCGTGTATGTGCGTGTAAGTGTGTATAACTGCGTATAAGTACGTGTAAGTGCGCGTAAGTTTGTGTAAGTGTGTATAAGTGTATGGAAGTGCATGTAAGTGCGTCTAAGTGCGTGTAAGTGCGTGTAAGTGTGTGTAAGTGCGTGTAAATGCGTGTCAATGGGTGTAAGTGTGTATAAGTTTGTGTAAGTGCGGGTAAGTTTGTGTAAGTACGTGTTAGTGCGTGTAAGTGTGTGTAAGTTTGTGTACGTTTGTGCAAGTGTGTGTTAGTGCGTGTATGTGCGTGTAAGTGTGTATAACTGTGTATAGGTACGTGTAAGTGCGCGTAAGTTTGTGTAAGTGTGTATAAGTGTGTGGAAGTGCATGTAAGTGCGTGTAATTGTGTGTAAGTGCGTGTAAGTGCGTAAAAGTGTGCAAACATATGTATAAGTACGTGTAAGTGTGTGTAAGTTTGCGTAAGTGCGTTCACATTTGTGTAATTGTCTGTTAGTGCATGTAATTGCGTGTAAGTACATGTAAGTTTGTGTAAGTACGTGTAAGTGGGTGTAAGTGCATGTAAGTGTGTGTAAGTGCGTGTAAGTGCGTGTAAGTGCGTGGAAGTGTGCGTAAGTGCGTGTAAGTGTGTGTAAGTGTGTATAAGTGTGTGTAAGTGCGTGTAAGTGTCTGTAAGTGCGTGTAAGTGCATGTAAGTATGTGTAAGTGCGTGTGTGTGTGTAAGTGTGTGTAAGCTTGTGTAAGTACGTGTACGTGCATGTTAGTTTGTGTAATTGTGTGTTTGTAGGTACATGTAAGTATGTGTAAGTGCGTGTAAGTGTGTGTAAGTGCGTCAAAATGCGTAAAAGTGCATGTTAGTGCGTGTTAGTGCGTGTAAGTGTGTGTAACTTTGCGTAAGTGTGTATACAATTGCATAAGTGTATGAAGGTGTGTGTAATTGCGTGTAAGTACGTGTAGGTTCTTGTAAGTGGGGGTAAGTACTTGTCAGTACATGTAAGTGCTTGTAAATGCGTGTAAGTGTGTGTAAGTGCATGAAAGTGCGTGTAAGTGTGTGCATATTCGTGTAAGTGTGTGGAAGTGCGCATACGTGCGTGTACGTGCGTGTAAGTGCGTGTAAGTGCATGCAAGTGTGTGTAAGTGTCTGTAAGTGCGTCTAAGTGCATGTAAGTGCATGTAAATGTATGTAAGTGCGTGTAAGTGCGTGTAAGTGCGTGTAAGTACACGTAAGTGCGTGTAAGGATGTGTAAGTGCGTGCTAGTGCATGTAAGTGCGTGTAAGTACGTGTAAGTGCATGTACGTATGTGTAAGTGCGTGTAGGTAGGTGGAAGTGTATAAAAGTGTGTGTAAGTATTTAAAAGTACATGTAAGTTTGTGTAAGTGTGTGGCAGTGCACGTAAGTAGGTGTAAGTGCGTGTAAGTATGAGCAACTATGTGTAAGTTTAAGTAAGTACGTGTAAGTGTGTGTAAGTGCATGTAAGTGTATGTACGTGCGTGTACGTGCGTGTAAGTTTGTGTACGTGCGTGTAAGTACATGTAAGTGCGTGTAAGTGCATGTAAGTGCATGTAAGTGTGTGTAAGTGCGTGTAGGTGCGTGTAAGTATGTGAAAGTGTGTATAAGTGTGTGTAAGTACGTGTAAGTGCGTGTAAGTGCATGTAAGTGCGTGTAATGGCGTGTAAGTACGTGTAAGTGTGTGTAAGTGCATGTAAGTGCGTGTAAGTGCGTGTAAGTGTGCGTTAGTACGTGTAAGTGTGTGTAAGTTTGTGTAAGTGCGTGTACGTATGTGTAAGTGCGTGTTAGTGCATGTCAGTGCGTGTAAGTGTGTTTAAGTTCATTCAAGTTTATGTAAGTACGTGTAAGTGCGTGTAAGTGTGTATAATCACGTGTATGTACGAGTAAGTACGTGGAAGTGCATCTAAGTACATGTAAGTGCGTGTAAGTATATGTAAGAGTGTGTAAGTGCATGTGAGCGTGTGTAAGTGTGTGTCAGTATGTGTATGTGCGTGTAAGTTTGTGTAAGTATGTGTAAGTGCGTGTAAGTGTATGTAAGTGTGTGTAAGTGCGTGTAAGTGCGTGTATGTGCACGTAAGTGCGTAGAAGTGTGTGGAAATGCATGTAAGTGCGTGGATGTGCATGTTAGTGCGGAGTACGTGTAAGTGCGTATAAGTGCGTATAAGTTTGTTTAAGTACGTGTAAGTGCGTGTAAGTGCGTTTAAGTACGTGTAAGTTTGTGTAAGTGCGTATGGGTACGTTCAAGTGCTTGTAAGTGCGTGTAAGTGCGTGTAAGTATGTGTAAGTTCGTTTAAATGTGTGTAAGTGCATGTAAGTACGTGCAAGTATATGTAAGTGCGTTTGAGTGGGTGTCAGTGTGTGTAAGTGCGTGTAAGTACGTGTAGGTGCGTGTAAGTGTGGGCAGGTGTGTGTAAGTGTGTGTAAGTGCGTGTAAGTGTGTGTAAGTGCGTCTCAGTGTGTATAAGTTCATGTAAGTATGTGTAAGTGTGTGTGAGTGCGTGTAAGTGTGTGTAAGTGCGTGTAAGTGCGTGTAAGTGTGTATAAGTGGGTGTAAGTTTGTGTAAGTGCATGTAAGTGCATGTAAGTGCAAGTAAGTGTGTGTAAGTGCGTATAAGTTTGTGTAAGTGCGTGTAAGTACGTGTAAGTATGTGTAAGTTTGTGTAAGTACATGTAAGTATGTTTAAGTGCGTGTTAGTGCATGTAAGTGCGTGTAAGTGCGTGTAAGTGTGTGTAAGTGCGTATAAGTGAGTGTAAGTTCATGTAAGTGCGTGTAAGTGCGTATAAGTGTGTGTAAGTGCATGGAAGTGCGTGTAAGTGTGTGTAAGTGCGTGTTAGTTCATGTAAGTGTGTGTAAGTGCGTGTAAGTACGTGTAAGTGCGTGTAAGTACGTGTAAGTGCGTGTAAGTGCGTGTATGTGCATGTAAGTGTGTGTAAGTGCGTGTAAGTGTGTTTAAGTGCATGTAAGTGCTTGTCAGTGTGTGTCAGTGGGTGTAAGTGCGTGTAAGTTTGTGTAAGTGCGGGTAAGTGTGTGTAAGTTTGTGTAAGTGTGTGTACGTGTGTATAAGTGCGTATAAGTTCGTGTAAGTGTGGGTAAGTACGTGTAGGTGCGTGTAAGTGTGTGTAAGTACGTGTAAGTTAGTGTAAGTGCTTATAAGTGATTTCAAGTGTGTGTAAGTGCATGTAGGTTTGTGTAAGTACGTGTGAGTGCTTGTAGGTGCGTGTAAGTACCTATAAGTGTGTGTAAGTACGTGTAAGTTCGTCTAAGGATGTGCAAGTGCGTGTAAGTATGTGTAAGTGCGTGTAAGTGCGTGTAAGTGTGTGTAAGTGCGTGGAAGTATGGAGGGGCGTGTAAGTGTGTGTAAGTGTGTACAAGTGCGTGTACATTTGTGCAAGTGTGTGTAAGTATGTGTAAGTGCTTGTAAGTACGTGTAAGTGTGTATCAGTGCGTGTAAGTGCGTAAAAGTGCGTAAAAGTGTGTCAAAGTGCGTGTACGTGCGTATAAGTGTGTGTAAGTGTGTGTAAGTTCATGTAAGTGCGTGTACGTGCGTGTAAGTGCGTGTAAGTGTGTGTAAATGCGTGTCAGTGTGTATAAGTGTTTGAAAGTGCGTGTAAGTGCGTGTAAGTGCGTGTAAGTGCGTGTATGTACGTGCAAGTGTGTGTATGTGCGTATAAGTATGTATACGTGCGTGTTAGTTTGTGTAAGTGCATGTAAGTGCGTATAAGTGCTTGTAAGTGCAGATAAGTGTGTGTAAGTGCGTGTAAGTGTGTGTAAGTTGTTGAAAGTACGTATACATTCGTGTAAGTGTGTGTAAGTACATGTAATTGCGTGTAAGTAGGTGTCAGTTCTCGTAAGTGTGTGTAAGTGCGCGTAAGTATGTGTAAGTGCATGTACGTTCATGTAAGTGTGTGGAAGTATGGATAAGTGCGTGTATGTATGTGTAGGTGGGTGAAAGTGCGTGTAAGTGCGTGTCAGTGCATGTAAGTACGTATAAGTGTGTCTTAGTGTGTGTAAGTGCATGTAAGTGCGTGTAAGTGCGTGTAAGTGTATGTTAGTGCGTGTAAGTGTGTTTAAGCTTGCGTAAGTGCGTATACGTTTGTGTAAGTGTGTGTATGTGCGTGTAATTGCTTGTAAGTACGTTTAAGTTCTTGTAAGTGCGAGTAAGTGTGTGTAAGTGCATGTAAGTGTGTGTAAGTGCGTATACGTGCGTGTATGTGCGTGTAAGTGCATGTAAGTGCATGTAGGTACGTGTAGGTGCGTGTACGTGTGTGAAAGTGCATGTAAGTATGTGTAAGTGTGTGTAAGTGCGTGTTTCTGTGTGTAAGTGTGTGTAAGTACGTGTAAGTGTGTGTAAGTACACATGCATGTGTATAAGTACGTGTAGGTGCATGGAAGTACGTTTAAGTGCGTATCCGTGTATGTAAGTGCATGTAAGTTTGTGTAAGTGTGCGTAAATGTGTGTAAGTAGGTGTAAGTGCGTGTAAGTGTGTGTAAGTGCGTTTACGTGTGTGTAAGTTTATGTAAGTGCATGTAAGTACATGCAAGTATGTGTAAGTGTGTATAAGTGTGTGTAAGTGCGTGTCAGTACGTGTAAGTGCATGTAAGTACGTGTAAGTACGTGTAGGAATGTGTGAGTGTGTGAAAGTGCGTGTAAGTACGTGTAAGTGCGTGTAAGTATGTGTAAGTCCGTGTTAGTGCATGTCATGGCGTATAGGTGCGTGTAAGTGGGTGTAAGTGTGTGTAAGTGCGTGTAAGTACGTGTGAGTGCGTGTAAGTACGTTTAAATGCGTGCAAGTGTGTGTATGTGTGTATAAGTATGTGTAAGTACGTGTAAGTGTGTGTAAGTGCGTGTAAGTGCGTGGAAGTACGTGTAAGTATGTGTAAGTGCGTGTAAGTGTGTGTAAGTGCGTGTAAGCACGTGTAAGTGCGTGTTAGTACGTGTATGTGCGTGTAAGTTTGTGTAAGTGTGGGTAAGTGCGTAAAAGTGTGTGTAAGTGCGTGTAAGTGTGTGTAAGTGTGTGTAAGTGTGTATAGGCATGTGTAACTGCGTGTAAATGTGTGTAAGTACGTGTAAGCATGTGTAAGTACGTGTAAGTGCATGTTAGTATGTAAAAGTGCGTGTAAGTACCTGGAAATGCATGGAAGTGCGTGTAACGTGTGGAATGCATGTAAGTGCGTGTAAGTACGTGTATGTGTGTGTAAGTACGTGTAAGTTTGTGTAAGTACGTGTAAGTGCGTGTAAGTACGTGTAAGTACGTGTAAGTTTGTGTAAGTGTGTGTGAGTACGTGTAAGTGCGTGTAAGTGCGTGTAATTACGTGTAAGTTGGTTTTAGTGCATGTAAGTGCATGTAAGTGTGTGTAAGTACGTCGAAGTACGTGTAAGTACGTGCAAGTGCATGTAAGTGCGTGTAAGTGTGTGTAAGTGTGTGTAAGTGTGTCTAAGTGCGTGTAGGTATGTGTAGGTACGTGTAGGTGCGTGAAAGTTTTTGTATGTACATTTAAGTGTGTTTAAGTATGTGTAAGAGCGTGTAAGTGCGTGTAACTGCGTGTAAGTATGTACAAGTGGATGTAAGTGCGTGTAATTACGTGTAAGTACGTGCAAGTATGTGTATGTACGTGTAAGGTTATGTAAGTATGTGTAAGTGCGTGTGAGTACGTGTAAGTGCAAGTAAGGACGTGTAAGTGTGTGTAAGTGTGTATAAGTGGGTGTAAGTTCGTGTAAGTGTGTGTAAGTGCGTACAAGTGTATGCAAGTGCATGTAAGTGTGTGTAAGTGCATGTAACTAAGTGTATGTGCGTGTAAGTACATGTAACTGCATGATAGTGTGTGTAAGTGTGTGTAAGTGCGTGTAAGTGCGTGTAAGTATGTGCAAGTATGTGTAAGTGTGTATAAGTACGTGATAGTGCGTGTAAGTGCGTGTAAGTATGTGAAAGTTTGTGGAAGTGCGTGTAAGGACATGTAAGTGCGTGTAAGTGCATGTAAGTATGTGTAAGTGCGTGTAAGTGTGTGTAAGTGCGTGTAACTGTGTTTAAGTACGTGTAAGTGCATGTAAGTACGTTTAAGTGCGTGTAACTACGTGTAAGTACGTATAAGTGCGTGTAAGTACATGTAAGTATGTGTAGGTGCGTGTAAGTGCATGGAAGTGCATGTAAGTGCGTGTGAGTACGTGTAAGTATGTGTAAGTGCGTGTAAGTGTGTGTGAGTACGTGTCAATGTGTGTTAGTGTGTGTAAGTGCGTGTAAGTGCGTGAAAGTCCGTGTAAGTTTGTGTAAGTGTGTGTAAGTGCGTGTAAGTGTGTGAAAGTGCGTGTAAGTATGTGTCAGTGTGTGGAAGTGTGTGTAAGTACGTATAAGTGCGTGTAAGTGTGTGTAAGTGCGTATAAGTGCATGTAAGTGCGTTGATTTACGTGTAAGTACGTGTTAGTATGGTTAAGTATGTGTAGGTGCGTGTAAGTGCGTGTAAGTCCGTATAAGTTCATGTAAGTGCGCATAAGTGTGTGTGTAAGTGTGTGTAAGTGCGTGTAAGTGTGTGTACGTTTGCGTAAGTACGTATAAGTGCGGGTACATTCGTGTGAGTGTGTGTAAATGCGTGTAAGTGCATGTAGGTATGTGTAAGTGCACATAAGGGCATATTGGTGTTTGTAGGTGCGTGTAAGTGTGTGAAAGTCCGTGTAAGTGCATGTAAGTACGTGTAAGCACGTGTCAGTGTGTGTAAGTGCGTGTAAATACGTGTTAGTGTGTGTAACTTTGTGTTAGTGCGGGTATGTGTGTATAGGTACGTGTAATTATGTGTAAGTGCGTGTAAGTTTGTGTAAGTACGTGTAAGTGCGGATAAGTAGGTGTAGGTATTTGTAATTGCGTATAAGTGCGTATATGTTTGTGTAAGTGCGTGTAAGTGCGTGTAAGTGTGTGTAAGTGCATTGAAGTGCGTCTAAGTGCTTATAAGTACATGTAAATACAAGGAAGTGTGGTAGTGCGTGTAGGTGCATGTAAGTTTGTGTAAGTGCGTGTAAGTTCATGCAAGTGTGTGTTAGTGCGTGTAAGTGTGTGTAAGTGCGTGTAAATGCGTATCTGTACGTGTAAGTGTGTGTAAGTTTGTGTAAGTGAAGGTAAGTGCGTGTAAGTACGTGTAAGTGCGCATAAGTGCGTGTAAGTGCATGTAAGTGCGTGTAAGTGCGTGTAAGTGTGTTTAAGTATGTGTATGTGCGTGTAAGTGTGTGTAAGTGCGTGTAAGTACGTGTAAGTGTGTGTACGTTTGTGTAAGTACGTGTAAGTATGTCTAAGTGCATGTAAGTGTGTGTAAGTACGTGTAAGTGCGTGTAAGTGTGTGTACGTTTTGTGTAAGTGCGTGTACGTTTGTGTAAGTGCATGGAAATGTACGTAAGTGTGTATAAGTGTGTGTAAGTACATGTAAGTATGTGTAAGTGCGTGTAAGTGTGTGTCAGTACATGTAGGTGCATGTAAGTGTGTATAAGTGCGTGTATGTGCGTGTAAGTGTGTGTAAGTACGTGTAAGTATGTGTAAGTGCGTGTTAGTTCGTGTAAGTGCGTGTAAGTGCATGTAAGTGCATGTGAGTATGTGTAAGTGCGTGTAAGTGCATGTAAGTGCCTAACAGTACCTTAACGTGCGTGTAAGTGCATGTGAGTACATGTAAGTGTGTGTAAGTGTGTGTAAGTTTGCGTAAGTGCGTGTAAGTGGGTGTAAGTGCATGTAAGTGTGCGTAAGTACCTATAAATGCATGTGAGTGCGTGTAACTACGTGTAACTGCGTGTAAGTTTGTGTAAGTATGTGGAAGTGTGTGTAAGTGTGTGTTAGTACGTGTAAGTGCATATAAGTGCGTGTGTGTACGTGTAAGTACGTGTAAGTGTGTTTAAGTGCCTGTAAGTACGTATAAGTGTGTGTAAGTGCAGGTAAGTATGTGTAAGTGCGTGTAAGTGCATGTAGGTATGTATAGGTGCGTGTAAGTGTGTGAACGTGCATGCAAGTGTATGTAAGTGCTTGTATGTGTGTGTAAGTACGTGTTAGTGCGTGTAAGTGTGTGTAAGTACTTGTAAGTGCATGTAAATGCATGTAAGTGTGTGTAAGTTTGTGTAGGTATGTGGAAGTGTGTGAAAGTGCATGTAAGTGTGTGTAAGTACATGTAAGTTTGTGTAAGTGCATGGAAGTGTGTGTAAGTGCGTTTAAGTGAGTGTACGTTTGTGTAAGTGCGTGTCAGTGTGTGTAAGTGCGTATAAGTGCGTGTAAGTACATGTAAGTACGTGTACATGCATGTACGTTTGTGTGAGTATGTGTAAGTATGTGCAAGTGTGTGTATGTCCGTGTAAGTGCGTGTAAGGGCGTGTAAGTGCGTGTAAGTACGTGTAAGTGCACATAAGTGCATGTAAGTACGTGTAGGTGCGTGTAAGTGTGTGAAAGTATGTGTATGTACGTGTAAGTACGTGTAAGTGCATGTAAGTGCGTATAACTGCATGAAATGGTGTGTAAGTACGTGCAAGAGCGTGTAAGTGCGTGTAAGTGTGTGTAAGTGCATGTAAGTACGTGTAAGGGCGTGTAAGTTTGTGTAAGTGCGTGTATGAATGTGTAAGTGCATGTTAGTGTATGTTAGTGCATGTAAGTGCGTGTAAGTATGTTCAAGTACATTCAAGTTTATGTAAGTACATGTAAGTACATGTAAGTGTGTGTAAGTGCATATAAGTGTGTGTAAGTACGTGTAAGTGCGTATAAGTGCGTGTAAGTGTTTGAAAGTGCGTGTAAGTATGTGTAAGTGCGTGTAAGTGCGTGGAAGTGCATGTAAGTACGTGTAGGTGCATGTAGGTGCGGGTAAGTGTTTGGAAGTACGTGAAAGTGTCTGGAAGTGCGTGTAAGTGCGTGGAAGTGCATGTAAGTGGGTGTAAGTGTGTGTAAGTGTGTGGAAGTACGTGTAAGTTTGTGTAAGTGGGTGTAAGTATGTGTAAGTGCGTGTAAGTGCGTGTAAGTTTGTGTAATTGTATGTAAGTGCGTCTAAGTGTGTTTAAGTACATGTAAGTGCGTGTAATTGTGTTTAAGTTTGTTTAAGTGTGTGTAAGTGCATGTACGTATGTGCAAGTACGTGAAAGTGCGTGTAAGTGCGTGTAAGTACGTATAAGTGCATACAAGTGCGTGTAAGTGCATGTAAGTATGTGTAAGTGCATGTAGGTACGTGAAAGTTTGTGTATATGCGTGTAAGTGCGTATAAGTACGTATAACTACGTGTACGTACGTCTAAGTGCATGTGTGTGTATGTGTGTGCATGAGAGTGTAAGTGGGTGTAAGTGAGTGTAAGTGTGTGGAAGTACGTGTAAGTGTGTGTAAGTGCGTGTAATTTTGTGTAAGTACGTGTAAGTTTGTGTAAGTGCGTGTTAGTGCATGTAAGTTTGTGTAAGTACGTGTAGATGCGTGAAAGTATGTGTAAGTGTGTGTAAGTTTGTATAAGTGCGTGGAAGTGTGTGTAAGTACGTCTAAGTGTGTGGAAGTGCGTGTAAATGCGTGTAGGTAGGTGTAAGTGTGTGTATGTGTGTGTAAGTACGTTTAAGTACGTATAGGTGCGTGTAAGTGCGTGTAAGTGCGTGTACGTGTGTGTAAGTGCGTGTAAGTGTGTCTAAGTCCTTGTAAGTATGTGTCAGTATGTGTCATTGCGTGTAAGTGCATGTGAGTTTGTGTAAGTGGGGATAAGTGTGTGTAAGTGCGCGTAAGTGTGTGTGAGTGCGTGTAAGCGCGTGTAAGTTTCTGTAAGTGCGGGTAAGTGCATGTAAGTGCATAGAAGTGCGTTTAAGTGTGTGTAAGTATGTGTAAGTATGTGTATGTACGTGTACGTGTATGTAAGTGTGTATAATTGTGTGCAAGTGCGTGTAAGTATGTGTTAGTGTGTGTAAGTGCGTGTAAGTGCGTGTAAGTGTGTGTTAGTGCATGTAAGTTTATGTAAGTGCGTGTAAGTATGTGTAAGTGCGTGTTAGTGCATGTAAGTGTGTGTAAGTGTATGTAATTGCGTGTTAGTGTGTGTAAGTGCATGTAAGTTTGTGAAAGTGCGTGTAAGTACGTGTAAGTGTCTGTAAGTGTGTGGAAATGCGTGGAAGTGCGTGTAAGTGCGTGTAAGTGTGTGTATGTGCATGTAAGTGCGTGTAAGTGTCGGTAAGCGTGTGTAAGTGCGTGAAAGTGCGTGTAAGTGCATGTAAGTATGTGTAAGTGTGTGTAAGTGTGTGGAAGTGCGTGTAAGTACGTGGAAGTGCATGTAAGAGCATGTAAGTGCATGTATGTGTGTGTAAGTACATATAAGTTCATGTAAGTGCGTGTAAGAGCGTGTAAATGTATGTAAGTGCGTATAAATGCATGTAAGTGTCTGTAAGTACCGGTAAGTTTGTTTAAGTACGTATAAGTTCATGTTAGTGTGTGCAAGTGCGTGTAAGTACATGCAAGTGCATGTAAGTTCGTGTAATGGCGTGTGAGTGTGTGTAAGTGTGTATAAGTGCATGTAAGTGCGTGTAAGTGCGTGTATGTACGTGTAAATTCGGGTAAGTGTGTGTTAGTATGTGTAAGTACGTGTAGGTACGTATAGGTGCGTGTAGGTGTGTGAAAGTTCGTGTAAGTGCATGTATGTGCATATAAGTGTGTGTAAGTGCATGCAAGTGCGTGTAAGTGCGTGTAAGTGCGTGTAAGTGCGTGTAAGTGTGAGCAAGTGCGTATAAGTACGTTTAAGTATGTGTAAGTACGTATAAGTAAGTGTAAGTACGTGTGAGTTCGGGTAAGTGCGTGTAAGTATGTGTAAGTGCGTGTTAGTGCAATGAGTGCGTGTAAGTGCATGTAACTGTGTGTAAGTGTGTGTAAGTGCGTGTAAGTTTGTGTAAGTATGTGTAAGTATGTGTATGTGCATGTAAGAGTGTGGAAGTATGTGTAAGTGTCTGTAAGTACGTGTACGTATGTGTAAGTGCGTTTGAGTACGTGTAAGTGCGTGTAAGTGTGTGTAAGTGCTTGCAAGTGCGTGTAAGTAGGTAAAAGTGAGCGTAAGTGTGTTTAAGCATGTGTAAGTGTATGTAAATGCGTGTAAGTGCGTATCAGTGTGTGTCAGTGTGTGTATGTGCGTGTAAGTTCATATAAGTGCGGGTAAGTGTGTGTGACTGCGTGTAAGTACGTGTCAGTTCGTGTAAGTGCATGTAATTTCGTGTAAGTGCGGGCAAGTGCGTGAAAGTACATGTAAGTATGTGTAAGTGCGTGTAAGTACGAGAAAGTGCGAGCAAGCGAGTGTAAGTGTGTGGAAGTGTGTGGAAGTGCGTATAAGTACGTGGAAGTGCATGTATAGCGTGTAAGTGCATGTAAGTGTGTGTACGTGTGTGTAAGTTCATATAAGTGCATGTAAGTGCATGTACGTGCATGTAAGTTTGTGTAAGTGCGTGTAAGTGCGCGTAAGTGCGTGTAAGTACGTTTAAGTGCGTGTGAGTGCGTGTAAGTATGTGTAAGTACGTGTCAGTGCGTGTAAGTCCGTGTAGGTGCGTGTAGGTGTGTGAAAATTTGTGTTAGTGCGTGTAAGTGCGTAACCTGGTTGGTCATTGTGCATGGTAGCCACACGGTTCCACTACTTGTTCAAAGTCTTTGTACTTGCTAGTCAATAACTAGCAAAAGGTTTCTCCCTTTGACACAAGGTCAGTTTTTTTTTATTTGTTATGCGTAGGTGCCTTCACTGGAATACTCCCTCCCATCCCCCTACAGGGATGTTCCGTGGACGACCTGGAGGACAGATTTGCGACCGCATTATGATACCCCCCTACCCCCCCACGGCTTAGGCTCGAAGGTAGAGTTGAGGTATCACAACATGGCCGCCCCCTCCCCCCCCTCCCCCAGGTCGCGAGCCTCTTCTATATTGCGCGTACGAGGATTCAAACCCAAGACCTACCGCTCCAGAATCTAACTCTATAAGCACTAATCCAACTCACATGGTGCTCTTATGATGTCCAGATGACATTACAAGGGTTCCTATGGGTAAAGGGCAAAAAACAAGGGGGTGTAAGATTAGAGGGTAGTTTTCAAAAGTATTAATGATAAAAAAGTCAGTTTAATCATACAAATTTGATGCAGACCGCATTTCAAAAATTGCCACTTTGAGCTTGAATAACCTTTCAACCATTGCTTCGTTTTACTAGCCGTAAGAAGGAGAGTTGAGTACACACAGTGAAACTCTTTTTATGATATCAAGTGATACAAGCATACTTTGTTTGGTTATTGTGCATGGTGGCCACACCGTGCCACCACTTATCGAAGGTATTGTACTTGCTAGTCGATACCGAGTATTCCCAAACCATTGTTTCTCCCTCTGTCCATTTTTTACTTGTCTTATGAGTTGTGAACGTTGACCACACACACTAAACTTCTTTGGTCATGAGCAGTGATGTATGCCTACTTGGGTAGGTCATTGTGCAAGGTAGCCACACTTTGTCAATACATCAAAAGATCCTTGTACTTGCTAGAAGATACATAGTATTTTGTAACCATACTTGTGACTCATGTTATCGGTTGTGAATGTTGACCACCCATATTGAAATTATTTGGCCATGGTTAGTGACATATGCCTACTTTGGTTTGACACTGTCCGTGGTTACCACGCCGTGTCACTACGTATTGAAGATATTTGGGCTTTCTAGTTGATAGCTAGTGTTCCCAAACCATTGTTACTCCCCATCTAACTATCAGTGACTCGTGTTGTGAGTTGTCAACGCTGACCACATGAAGTGAAATTCGTTGGTCATGGTCACTGACATATGCATACTTTGGTTGGTCACTGTGCATGGTAGCCACGCTGTGCCACTACATATTGAAGGGTTTTGTACTTGATACTCGATACCATTGTGCATGGTAGCCACACCGTGTTTATACTGATTGAAGGTCGCTGTACTTGCTAGTTGAGAACTGATATTCCAAGACCATTGTTTCCTCTTCTGACCGCTTGTGACTCGTGTTATGGTTGGTGAAACTTGACCATTTATAT
Organism: Penium margaritaceum; assembly: GCA_023375785.1. Taxonomy (NCBI): domain Eukaryota; kingdom Viridiplantae; phylum Streptophyta; class Zygnematophyceae; order Desmidiales; family Peniaceae; genus Penium; species Penium margaritaceum. The sequence goes on along the minus strand of SZWC01000009.1, from coordinate 291,033 downwards.
TGAATTTTTTTCATCATGGTCGGTGACATATGCCTAGTTTGGTTGTTTGGTGTGCATAGTAGCCACACCGTGCCACTACACATTGAAGTTCTTCGTCCTTTCTAGTCAATGCATAGGGTTCCCAAACCATTGTCTCTCCCTCTGACCATTTGTGACTCGTGTTATGAGTTGTCAATGTTAACCATACATAGTGGACATCTTCTGTCATAGTCAGTGACGTGTGCATCCTTTGGTTGGTCACTGTGCACGCTAGCCACACCGTGCCACTACTTGTTGAAAATTTTTCTACTTGCTAGTTGATAACTAGTGTTCCCAACCCATGGTTTCCCCCACTGACCATTTGTGACTCGTGTTATGAGTTTTTAACGTTAACCACACACTGTGACATCCATCTGGTCATGGTTTGTTACATATGCCTACTTTGGTTTGTCACTGTACATGGTTACCACGCCGTGTCATTACGTATCGAAGGTCTTTGTGCTTTCTTGTTGACAGCTAGTGTTCCCAAACCATTGTTAGCCCCCTCAGACTATCTGTGACCCGTTTTGTGAGTTGTAAATGTTGACCACATGAAGTGAAATTCTTTGTTCATGGTCAGTGACATATGCATACTTTGGTTGGTCACTGTGCATTGTAGCCACACTGTGCCACGACATATTGAGGGAATTTGTACTTGCTAGTGGATCACTAGTATTCACAAACCATTTTCTTCCACCTTGACCATTTGTGACTCGTGTTATGAGTTGTCAATGTTGACCACACGTAGTGACATTATTTCGTCATTGTCAGTGACATATGCCTACTTTGGTTGGTCATCGTGCATGGTATCCACACCGTGCCACAACGTATTGACGCTCTTTGTGCTTGCTATTTGATACTTGGTGTTCCCAAACCATTGTTTCCCCCTCTGACCATTCGTGACTCGTATTATGAGTTGTGAATGTTGACCACACACGGTGGATTTCTTTGGTCAAAGGCAGTATATATGCCTACTTTGGTCAGTCATTGTGCATGGTACCCTCACCATGCTACTACTGACTGAAGGTCATTGTACTTGCTAGTTGGTATCTAGTATTCCCAACCCATTGTTTCCCCCTCTGACAATTCGTGACCCATATCATGGGTTGTCAACGTTGACCACACATAGTAAAATGATTTTGTCATGGTAAGTGGCACATGCCTAATCTGGTTGGTCATTGTGCATGGTAGCCAAACCGTTCCACTACATGTTCGAAGTCTTTGTGCTTGCTAGTCAATACATGGCAAAAGGTTTTTCCCTTTGACACCAGGTTTGTTTTTTGGTTATTTGTTACGCGTAGGTGCCTTCACTGGAATACGCCCTCCCACCCCCCTAGAGGGATGTGCCGTGGATGACCTGGAGGACAGATTTGCGACCGCATTTTGACACCCCCCCTACCCCCCCACGGCTTAGGCTCAAAGGTAGAGTTGAGGTATCACAACACCGCCGCTCCCCCCCTCCCCCCCAAGGTTGTGAGCCTATTCTATATTACACGTACGAGGACTCAAACCCAGGACCTACCGCTCCAGAATCTAACTCTATAAGCACTAAGCTAGCTCACATGGTGTTCTTATGATGTCCAAATTACATTACAAGGGTTCTTATGGGTAAAGGGCATAAAAAAAGGGGATGTAAGATTAGAGGGTAGTTCTCAAAAACATGAATGATAACAAAGTTAGTTTAATCATACAAGTTTGATGCAGACGGCATTTCAAAATTTGCAACTTCGAGCTTGAATAACATTTCAACCATTGCTCCGATTGACCAGCCCTAAGAAGGAAAGTCGACTACACACACTGAAACTCTTTTCATGATATCCAGTGACACAAGCATACTTTGGTTGGTCATTGTACATGGTGGCCACACCGTGCCACCACTTATCGAAGGTATTGTACATGCTAGTCAACACCGAGTATTCCCAAACCATTGTTTCTCCCTCTACCCATTTTTAACTTGTGTTATGAGTTGTAAACGTTGACCATACACACTAAACTTCTTTGGTCATGAGCAGTGATGTATGCCTCCTTGGGTAGGTCATTGTGCAATGTAGCTACACCGTGCCGATACATCCGAAAAATCCTTGTACTTGCTAGAAGATACATAGTGTTCTGAAACCATGTTTTCCCCCTCTGACCATTTGTGACTCATGTTATGGGTTGTGAACGTTGACCACCCATATTGAAATTCTTTGGTCATGGTTAGTGACATATGCCTACTTTGGTTTGACACTGTACATGGTTACCACGCCGTGTCACTCCGTATTGAAGGTCTTGGTGCTTTCTAGTTGATAGCTAGTGTTCCCAAACCACTGTTACCCCCCATCAGACTATCTGTGACTTGTGTTGTGAGTTGTCATTGCAGACCACATGAAGTGAAATTCGTTGGTCATGGTTAGTGACATATGCATACTTTGGTTGGTCACTGTGCATGGTAGCCACGCTGTGCCACTACATATTGAAGGTATTTGTACTTGATACTCGATACCATTGTGCATGATAGCCACACCGTGCTTATGCAGATTGAAGGTCGCTGTACTTGCTAGTTGAGAACTGATATTCCAAGACCATTGTTTCCTTCTCTGACTGTTTGTGACTCCTATTATGGTTGGTGAATGTTGACCACTTATAATGAAATTTTTTCATCATGGTCGGTGACATATGCCTAGTTTGCTTGTTTGGTGTGCACAGTAGCTACACCGTGCCACTATGTATTGAAGTTCTTTGTCCTTTCTAGTCAATGCATAGGGTTCCCAACCCATTGTCTCTCCCTCTGACCTTTTGTGACTCGTGTTACGAGTTGTCAATGTTAACCATACATAGTGGACTTCTTCGGTCATAGTCAGTGACGTGTGCATCCTTTGGTTGGTCACTGTGCACGCTAGCCACACCATGCCACTACTTGTTGAAAATCTTTGTACTTGCTAGTTGATAACTAGTGTTCCCAACCCATGGTTTCCCCCCACTGACCATTTGTGACTCGTGTTATGAGTTTTCAACATTGACCACACACTGTGAAATCCGTTCGGTCATGGTTTGTGACATATGCCTACTTTGGTTTGTCACTGTACATGGTTACCACGCCGTGTCATTATGTATCGCAGGTCTTTTTGCTTTCTTGTTGACAGCTAGTGTTCCCAAACCATTGTTAACCCCCTCTAACTATCTCTGACTTGTGTTGTGAGTTGTAAATGTTGACCACATGAAGTGAAATTCTTTGTTCATGGTCAGGGACATATGCATACTTTGGTTTGCCACTGTGCATTGTAGCCATGCTGTGCCACTACGTATTGAAAGTATTTGCACTTGCTAGTTGATAACCAGGGTTCACAAACCATTGTCTTCCACCATGACCATTTGTGACTTGTGTTATGAGTTGTCAATGTTTACCACACTTAGTGACACTATTTGGTCATGGTCAGTGACATATGCATACTTTGGTTGGTCACTGTGCATGGTAGCCACGCGGTGCCACTACATATTGAAGGTATTTGTACTTGATACTCGATACCATTGTGCATGGTAGCCACACCGTGCTTATACTGATTGAAGGTCGCTGTACATACTAGATGAGAACTGATATTCCCAGACCATTGTTTCCTCCTCTGACCGTTTGTGACTCGTGTTATGGTTGGTGAATGTTAACCACTTGTATTCAAATTCTTTCATCATGGTCGGTGACATATGCCTAGTTTGGTTGTTTGGTGTGCATAGTAGCCACACCGTGCCACTATGTATTGAAGTTCTTTGTCATTTATAGTCCATGCATAGGGTTCCCAAACCATTGTCTCTCTCTCTGACCTTTTGTGACTCATGTTATGAGTTGTCAATGTTAACCATACATAGTGGACTTCTTTGGTCATAGTCAGTGACGTGTGCATCCTTTGGTTGGTCACTGTGCACCCTAGCCACACCGTGCCACTACTTGTTGAAAATCGTTCTACTTGCTAGTTGATAACTAGTGTTCCCAACCCATGGTTTCCCCCACTGACCATTTGTGACTCATTTATGAGTTTTCAACATTGACCACACATTGTGACGTCCGTTCGGTCATTGTTTGTGACATATGCCTACTTTGGTTTGTCACTCTACATGGTTACCACGCCGTGTCATTACGTATCGAAGGTCTTTGTGCTTTCTTGTTGACAGCTAGTGTTCCCAAACCATTGTTAGCGCCCTCTGACTATCTGTGACTCGTGTTGTGGGTTGTAAATGTTGACCACATGAAGTGAAATTCTTTGTTCATGGTCAGTGACACATGCATGCTTTGGTTTGTCACTTTGTATTGTAGCCACACTGTGCCACTACATATTGAAGATATTTGTACTGGCTAGTCAATAACTAGTATTCACAAACCATTGTCTTCCACCCTGACCATTTGTGACTCGTGTTATGAGTTGTCAATGTTTACCACACTTAATGACATTATTTGGTCATGGTCAGTGACATATGCCTGCTTTGGTTGGTCATCGTGCATTGTATCCTCACCGTGCCATAACTTATTGAAGCTCCTTGTGCTTGCTATTTGATACTTGGTGTTCCCAAACCATTGTTTGCCCCTCTTACCATTTGTGACTCGTAATATGAGTTGTCAACGTTGACCACACATGGTGGATTTCTTTGGTCAAAGGCAGTACATATGTCTACTTTGGTCAGTCATTGTGCATGGTAGCCTCACCATGCTACTACTGACTGAAGGTCGTTGTACTTGCTAGTTGGTATCTAGTATTCCCATACCATTGTTTCCCCCTCTGACAATTCGTGACCCATGTTATGGGTTGTCAACATTGACCACACATAGTAAAATTATTTGGTCATGGTAAGTGGCACATGCCTAATCTGGTTAGTCATTGTGCATGGTAGCCACACCGTTCCAGTACTTGCTAGTCAATAACTAGGAAAAGGATTATCCCTTTGACACCAGGTCGGTTTGTGTCTATTTGTTACGCGTAGGTGCCTTCACTAGAATACTCCCTCCCACCTCCCTAGAGGGATGTTCGGTTGACGGCCTGGAGGACAGATTTGCCACCGCATTATGACACCCCCCCCCCCCCCCCCCCCCCCCCCCCCCC
>SZWC01000009.1:226447-260280 GCA_023375785.1 Penium margaritaceum | reverse complement strand
CCCAGGTCGCGAGCCTATTCTATATTGCGCATACGATGATTCAGACCCAGGACCTACCACTCCAGAATCTAACTCTATAATCACTAAGCCAACTCACATGGTGTTCGTATGATGTCCAAATGACATTATAAGGGTTCCTATGGGTAAAGGGCATAAAGTAAGGGGATGTAAGATTAGAGGGTAGTTTTCAAAAGTATGAATGATAACAAAGTTAGTGTAATCATAAAAAATTGACGCAGACAGAATTTCAAAGTTTGCAACTTTGAGCTTGAATAACCTCTCAACCATTGCTCCAATTGACCAGGCGTAAGAAGGAAAGTTGACTATACACAGTGAAACTCTTTTTATGATATTCAGTGACACAAGCATACTTGGTTGGTCATTGTGCATGGTAGGCACACCATGCAACCACTCATCGAAGGTCTTTGTACTTGCTAGTCGATACCGAGTATTCCCAAACCATTGTTTCTCCCTCTGCCCATTTTTTACTTTTGTTATGAGTTGTGAATGTTGACAACACACACTAAAATTCTTTGGTCTTGGAAAGTGATGTATGCTTTCCTGGATAGGCCATTGTGCACGCTAGCCACACCGTGCAAATACATACAAAAAATCTCTGTACTTGCTAGAAGATACATAGTGTTTTGAAACCATGTTTTCCCCCTCTGACCATTTGTGACTCATGTTATGGGTTGTGAACGTTGACCACCCATACTCAAATTCTTTGATCATGGTTAGTGGCATATGCCTACTTTGGTTTGTCACTGTACGTGGTTACCAAGCTGTGTCACAACGTATGGAAGGTCTTTGTGCTTTTTAGTTGATAGCTAGTGTTCCCAAACCATTGTTACCCCCCTCTGACTATCAGTGACTCATGTTGTGAGTTGTCAACACTTACCACATGAAGTGAAATTCGTTGGTCATGGTCAGTGACATATGCATACTTTGGTCGGTCACTGTGCATGGTAGCCACGCTGTGCCATATGTATTGAAGGTATTTGTACTTGCTACTCGATGACTAGTATTCACAAACCATTGTCGTCCACTCTGACAATTTTTGACTTGTGTTATGAGTCGTCAACATTTACCACACTTAGTGACATTTTCTTGGTCATGGTCAGTGTTATATGCCTACTTTGATTGGTCATCGTGCATGGTATCCACACTGTGCCACAGCTTATTGAAGGTCCTTGTGCTTGCTAGTTGATACCTGGTGTTCCCAAACCATTGTCTCCCCCTCTGACCATTTGTGACTCCTATGATGAGTTGTCAACGCTGACCACACACAGCGGGTTTCTTTGGTCAAAGGTAGTACATATGCCTACTTTGGTGGGTCATTGCGCATGGTAGCCACACCGTGCTTATACTGATTGAAGGGCGTTGTACTTGCTAGTTGAGAACTCATATTCACAGACCATTGTTTCCCCCTCTGAAAAGTTGTGACTTGTTTTCTGGTTGGTAAATGTAGACCACTTATATTGAAAGTCTTTCATCATGGTCAGTGACATATGCCTAGTTTGGTGGTTTGGTGTGCATTGTAGCCACACCGTGCGACTACGTATTGAAGTTCTTTGTGTGTTCTAGTCGATACATAGGGTTCCCAAACCATTGTCTCTCCCTCTGATCATTTGTGACTCGTGTTATGAGTTGTCAATGTTGACCATACATAGTGGACTTCTTCGGTCATAGTCAGTAACGTGTGCATCCTTTGGTTGGTCACTGTACATGCTAGCCACACCGTGCCACTACTTGTTGAAAATCCTTCTACTTGCTAGTTGATAACTAGTGTTCGCAACCCGTGGTTTCCCCCACTGACCATTTGTGACTCGTGTTATGAGTTTTCAACGTTGACCACACTGTATAATCCGTTTGGTCATGATCAGTGACATATGCCTCCTTTGGTTTGTCACTGTACATGGTTACCACGTCGTGTCGTTACGTGTCAAAGGTCTTTGTGCTTTCTTGTTGACAGCTAGTGTTCCCAACCCATTGCTAGCCCCCTCTGACTATCTGTGACTCGTGTTGTGAGTTGTAAACGTTGACCACATTAAGTGAAATTCTTTGATCATGGTCAGTGACATATGCATACTTTGGTTGGTCACTGTGCATTGTAGCCACACTGTGCCACTACATATTGAAGGTATTTGCTCTTGCTAGTCGATAACGAGTATTCACAAAGCATTATCTTCCACCCTGACCATTTGTGACTTGTGTTATGAGTTGTCAAAGTTTACCACACTTAGTGACATTTTTTGTCATGGTCAGTGACATATGCCTACTTTGGTTGGACATCGTGCATGATATCCACACGGTGAGAAAACGTACTGAAGCTTCTTGTGCTTGCTACTTGATACTTGGTGTTCCCAAGCCATTGTTTCCCCCTTCTGACCATTTGTGAATCGTATTATGAGCTGTCAACGTGGACCACACACAGCGGATTTATTTGGTCAAAGGCAGTACATATGCCTACTTTGATCGGTCATTGTGCATGGTAGCCACACCGTGCTACTACTGACTGAAGGTTGTTGTACTTGCTAGTTGAGAACTGATATTCACACACCATTATTTCCCTCTCAGACCGTTTGTGACTCGTTTTATGGTTGGTGAATGTTGACCACCCATATTGAAATTCTTTCATCATGGTCAGTGACATGTGCATAGTTTGGTTGTTTGGTGTGCATAGTAGCCACACCTTTCCACTACGTATTGAAGTTCTTTGTCCGTTCTAGTCGATACATAGGGTTCCCAAACCATTGTCTCTCCCTCAGATCATTTGTGATTCGTGTTATGAGTTGTCAATGTTGACCATACATAGTGGACTTCTTCTGTCATATTCAATGACGTGTGCATCCTTTGCTTGGTCACTGTGGACGCTAGCCACACGGTGCCACTACTTGTTGAAAATCGTTCTACTTGCTAGTTAACAAATAGTGTTCCCACCCCATGGTTTCCCCCACTGACCATATGTGACTTGTGTTATGAGTTTTCAACGTTGACCACACACTGTGAAATCCGTTTGGTCATGGTCAATGACATATGCCTAATTTGGTTTGTCACTGTACATGGCTACCACGTTGTGTCGCTACGTGTCGAAGGTATTTGTGCTTTCTTGTTGACAGCTAGTGTTCCCAAACCATTGTTAGCCCCCTCTGACTATCTGTTACTCGTGTTGTGAGTTGAAAATGTTGACCACATGAAGTGAAATTCTTTGTTCATGGTCAGTGGCATATGCATACTTTGGTTGGTCACTGTGCATTGTAGCCACACGTTGCCACTATACATTGGAGGCATTTGTACTTGCTAGTCAATAACTAGTATTCACAAACCATTATCTTCCAACCTGACCATTTGTGACTCGTGTTATGAGCTGTCAAGGTTTACCACGCTTAGTGACATTATTTGGTCATGGTCAGTGACATATGCCTCCTTTGGTTGGTCATCGTGCATGGTATCCACACCATTCCACAACATATTGAGCCTCCTTGTGCTTGCTATTTGATACGTGGTGTTCCCAAACCATTGTTTCACCCTTCTGACCATTTGTGAATCGTGTTATGAGCTGTCAATATTGACCACGCACAGATTGTTTTCTTGGTCAAAGGCAGTACATATGCCTACTTTGGTCGGTCATTGTGCATGGTAGCCACATCGTGCTACTCTTGACTTAATGACGTTGTACTTGCTAGTTGAGAACTGATATTCCCATAGCAATGTTTCCTCTCCTGACCGTTTGTGACTCGTGTTATGGTTGGTCAACTTTGACCACCCATATTGAAATTCTCTGGTCATGGTAAGTGACATATGCCTAGTTTGGTTGTTTGGTGTGCATATTAGCCACACCGCTCCACTACGTATTGAAGTTCTTTGTCCTTTCTAGTCAATACAAAGGGTTCCCAAACCATTGTCTCCCCCTCTGACCATTTGTGACTCGTGTTATGAGTTGTCAATGTTGACCTTACATAGTGGACTTCTTCGGTCATAGTCATTGACATATGCATCCTTTGGTTGGTCACTGTGCACGCTAGCCACACCGTGCCACTACATGTTGAAAATGTTTCTACTTGCTAGTTGATAACTAGTGTTCCCAACACATGTTGTCCCCCACTGACCATTTGTGACTCCTGTTATGCATTCTCAACGTTGACCACACACTGTGAAATCCGTTTGGTCATGGTTAGTGACATATGCCTACTTTGGTTTGTCCTTGTACATGGTTACCACACCGTGTCATTGCGAATCAAAGGTCTTTGTGCTTTCTAGCTAATAGCTAGTGTTCCCAAACCGATGTTAGCCCCTTTGTATACCTGTGACTTGTGTTGTGAGTTGTCAACATTGACCACATGAAGAGAAATTCTTTGGTCATGGTCAGTGACATATGCATTCTATGGTTGGTCATTGTGCATTGTAGCCACACTGTGCCACTACATATTGAAGGTATTTGTACTTGCTACTCTATAACTAGTATTCAGAAACCATTGTCTTCCACTCTGACCATTTGTGACTCGTATTATGAGCTGTCAAATTTACCACACTTAGTGATATTATTTGGTCATGGTCAGTGCCATATGCCTACTGTAGTTGGTCATCGTGCATGGTATCCATACTGTGCCACAACGTATTCAAGCTCCTTCTGCTTGCTATTTGATACGTGGTGTTCCCAAACCATTGTTTCCCCCTCTGACCATTTGTGACTCGTATTATGAGTTGTCAACGTTGACCACACACGGTGGATTTCTTTGGTCAAATGCAGTACATATACCTACTTTGGACGGTCATTGTGCATGGTAGCCACACCGTGCTACTACTGACTGAAGGTTGTTGTACTTGCTAGTTAATAACTGATATTCACAAACCATTGTTTCCCCCTCTGACCGTTTGTGACTCGTGTTATGGGTCGTGAATGTTGACCACCCATTTTGAAATTGTTTCATCATGGTCAGTCACATATGCATAGTTTGGTTGTTTGGTGTGCATAGTAGCCACACCGTGCCACTATGTATTGAAGTTCTTTGTCCTTTTTAGTCGATAGATATGGTTCCCAAACCATTGTCTCTCCCTCTAACCATTTGTGACTCGTGTTATGAGTTGTCAATGTTGACCATGCATGGTGGACTTCTTCGGTCATAGTCAGTGACGTGTGCATCCTTTGGCTGGTCATTGTGCACGCTAGCCACACCGTGCCACTACTTGTTGGAAATCTTTCTTCTTGCTAGTTGATAACTAATGTTTACAACCCATGGTTTCCTCCACTGACCATTTGTGACTCGTGTTTGAGTTTTCAACGTTGACCACACACGCTTAAATCCGTTTGGTCATGGTTTGTGACATATGACTTCTTTGGTTTGTCACTGTACATGGTTACCACGCTGTGTCATTACGTATCCAAGGTCTTTGTGCTTTCTTGTTGACAGCTAATGGTCCCAAACCATTGCTAGCACCCTCTGACTATCTGTGACTCGTGTTGTGAGTCGTAAATGTTGACTACATGAACTGAAATTCTTTGTTCATGGTAAGTGACATATGCATACTTTGGTTGGGCACTGTGCATTGTAGCCACACCGCCACTACACATTGAAAGTATCTGTACTTGCTAGTGGATAACTAGTATTCACAAACCATTATCTTCCACCCTGACCATTTGTGACTCGTGCTATGAGTTGTCAACGTTTACCACACTTAGTGACATTATTTGGTCATGGTGAGTGACATATGCCTACTTTGGTCGGTCATCATGCATGGTATCCACACCGTGCCACAACGTATTGAAACTCCTTGTGCTTGCTATTTGATACATGGTGTTCCCAAATCATTGTTTCAACCTTCTGACCATTTGTGCATTGTATTATGAGCTTTCAACGTTGACCACAGACAGCGGATTTGTTTGGTCAATGGCAGTACATATGCCTACTTTGATCGGTCATTGTGCATGGTAGCCACCCCGTGCTACTACTGACTAAAGGTCTCTGTACTTGCTAGTTGATAACTGATATTCCCATAGCATTGTTTCATCCCGTGACCGTTTGTGACTCATGTTATCGTTGGTCAACATTGACCACCCACATTGAAATTCTCTGGTCATGGTCAGTGACGTATGCCTAGTTTGCTTGTTTGGTGTGCATATTAGCCACACCGTGCCACTACGTATTGAAGTTCTTTGTCCTTTCTAGTCGATACATAGGGTTCCCAAACCATTGTCTCTCCCTCTGACCATTTGTGACCCGTGTTATGAGTTGTCAATGTTGACCACACATAGTGGACTTCTTCGGTCACAGTCAGTGACATATGCATCTTTTGGTTGGTCACTGTGCACGCTAGCCACAGCGTGCCACTAATTGTTGAAAATATTTCGTCATGCTAGTTGATAACTAGTGTTCTCAACCCATGGTTTCCCCCACTGACCATTTGTGACTCATGTTTTACGTTTTTAACGTTGATCACACACTGTGAAATCCGTTTGGTCATGGTTAGTGACATATGCCTACTTTGGTTTGTCTTTCTACATGGTTACCATACTATGTCACTGCGTATTGAAGGTCTTTTGGCTTTCTAGTTGATAGCTAGTGTTTGCAGACCGTTGTTAGCCCCTTTGAATATCTGGGACTTGTGTTGTGAGTTGTCAACATTGACCACATGAAGTGAAATTCTTTGGTCATGGTCAGTGACATATGCATACTTTGGTTGGTCACTGTGCATTGTAGCCACACTGTGCCACCACATACTGAAGGTATTTGTACTTGCTTCTCGATAACTAGTATTCACAAACGATTGTCTTCCACTCTGACCATTTGTGCCTCGGGTCATGAGTTGTCAAAGTTTACCACACTTAGTGACATTATTTGGTCATGGTCAGTGACATATGCCTTCTGTGGTTTGTCATCGTGCATGATATCCACACTGTGCCACATCGTATTGAAGCTCCTTGTGCTTGCTATTTGATACTTGGTGTTCCAAAACCATTGTTTTTCCCTCTGACCATCTGTGACTCGTATTATGAGCTGTCAATGTTGACCACACACGGTGGATTTCTTTAGTCAAAGGCAATACATATGCCTACTTTGGTCCGTCATTGTGCATGGTAGCCTCACCGTGCTACTACTGACTGAAGGTCGTACTTGCTAGTTGGTATCTAGTATTCCCAAACCATTGTTTCCCCCTCTGACAATTCGTGACCCATGTTATGGGTTGTCAACGTTGACCACACATACTAAAATTATTTTGTCATGGTAAGTGGCACATGCCTAATCTGGTTGGTCATTGTGCATGGTAGCCACACCGTTCCACTACTTGTTGAAAGCCTTTGTACTTGCTAGTCAATAACTAGCAAAAGGTTTCTCCCTTTGACACCAGGTCAGTTTTTGTTTATTTCTTATGCGTATGTGCCTTCACTTGAATACTCCCTCCCACCCCCCTAGAGGGATGTTCCGTGGACGACCTGGAGGACAGATTTGCGACCGCATTATGAAACTCCCCCCCACCCCCCCCCCCCCCACCCCCCCCCCCCCCCCAGGTCGCGAGCCTATTCTATATTGCGCGTACGAGGATTCAAACCCAGGACCTATTGCTCCAGAATCTAACTCTATAAGCACTAAGCCAACTCACATGGTGTTCATATGATGTCCAAATGACATTATAAGGGTTCCTATGGGTAACGGGCATAAAATAAGGGGGTGTAAGATTAGAGGGTAGTTTTCAAAAGCATGAATGATTACAAAGCTAGTTTAATCATACAAAATTGACGCAGACGGAATTTCAAATGTTGCAAATTTGAGCTTGAATAACCTTTCAACGATTGCTCTGATTGACCAGCCGTAAGAAGGAAGTTTGAATACACACAGTGAAACTCTTTTTATGATATCCAGTGACACAAGCATACCTTGGCTGGTCATGGTGCATGGTTGCCACACCGTGCCACCACTTATCGAAGGCATTGTACTTACTAGTCAATACCGAGTATTCCCAAACCTTTGTTTCTCCCTCTGCCCATTTCTGACTTGTATTATGAGTTGTGAACGTTGACCACACACACTAAACTTCTTTGGTCATGAGCAGTGATGTATGCCCACTTGGGTAGGTCACTGTGCACGCTAGCCACACCGTGCCAATACGTCCAAAAAATCTTTGTACTTGCTAGTAGATACATAGTGTTTTGAAACCATGTTTTCCCCCTTTGACCATTTGTGACTCATGTTCTGGGTTGTGAACGTTGACCACCCATATTGAAATTCTTTGGTCATGGTTAGTGACATATGCCTGGTTAGGTTTGTCACTGTACGTGGTTACCACGCCGTGTCACTACGTATTCAAGGTCTTTGTGCTTTCTAGTTGATAGCTAGTGTTCCAAAACCATTGTTACCCCCCATCTGCCCATCAGTGACTTGTGTTGTGAGTTGTCAACACTGACCACATGAAGTGAAATTCGTTGGTCATGGTCAGTGACATATGCATACTTTGGTTGGTCACTGTGCATGGTAGCCACGCTGTGCCACTACATATTCAAGGTTTTTGTGCTTGCTAGTCAATAACTAGTATTCACAAACAATTATCTTCCACCATGACCATTTGTGACTCGTGTTTTGAGTTGTCAAAGTTTATCACACTTTGTGACATTATTTGGTCATGGTCAGTGACATATGCCTACTTTGGTTGGTCATCGTGCATGGTATCCACACCGTGCCACAACGTATTGAAGCTCCTTGTGCTTGCTATTTGATACGTGGTGTTCCCAATCCATTGTTTCCCCCTCTGACCATTTGTGACTCGTATTATGAGTTGTCGACGTTGACTAGACACAGCGGATTTATTCTGTCAAAGGCAGCACATATGCCTACTTTGGTCGGTCATTGTGCATGGTAGCCACACCGTGCTACTACTGACTGAAGGTCGTTGTACTTACTATTTGAGAACTGATATTCCCAAACCATTGTTTCCTGCCCAGACCGTTTGTGACTCCTGTTATGGTTGGTCAACATTGACCACCCATATTGCATTTCTCTGGTTATGATCAATGACATATGCCTAGTTTGGATGTTTGGTGTGCATACAAGCCACACCGTGCCACTACGTATTGAAGTTATTTGTCCTTTGTAGTCCTTGCATAGGGTTCCCAAACCATTGTATCTCCCTCTAACCATTGGTGACTCGTGTTATGAGTTGTCAATGTTGACCACACATAGTGGACTTCTTCCGTCATAGTCAGTAACGTATTCATCCTTCGATTGGTCACGGTGCACGCTAGCCACACTGTGCCACTACTTGTTGAAAGTCTTCCTACTTGCTAGTTGATAACTAGTGTTCCTAACCCATTGTTTCCCCCTCTGACCATTTGTGACTCGTGTGATGAGTTTTCAACGTTGATCACACACTGTGAAATTTGTTTGGTCATGGTTAGTGATATAAGCCTACTTTGGTTTGTCACCGTACATGGTTACCACGCCGTGTCACTACGTATTGAAGGTATTTGTGCTTTCTAGTCAATAGCTAGTGTTCCCAAACCAATGTTATCCCCCTTCGACTATGTGTGACTCGTGTTGTGAGTTGTAAATGTTGACCACATGAAGTGAAATTCTTTGTTCATGGTCATTGAAACATGCATACTTTGGTTGGTCACTGTGCATTGTAGCCACACTGTGCCACTACATATTGAAGATATTTGTACTTGCTAGTCAATAACTAGTATTCACAAACCATTATCTTCCACCCTGACCATTTGTGACTTGTGTTATGGGTTGTGAAAGTTAACCACTCTTAGGGACATTATTTGGTCATGGTCAGTGACATATGCCTACTTTGGTTGGTCATCGCGCATGGTATCCACACCATGCCACAACCAATTGAAGCTCATTTTGCTTGCTATTTGACACTTGGTGTTCCCAGATCATTGTTTCCCCCTCTGAACATTTGTGACTCGTATTATGAGTTGCCAAAGTTGACCACACACGGTGGATTTCTTTGGTGAAAGGCAGTACATATGCCTACTTTGGTCGGTCATTGTGCATGGTAGCCTCACCGTGCTACTACTGACTTAAGGTCGTTGTACTTGCTAGTTGGTATCTAGTATTCTCAAACCATTGTTTCCCCCTTTGACAATTCGTGACCCATATTATGTATTGTCAACGTTGACCACACATGATAAAATTATTTGGTCATGGTAAGTGGCACATGCCTAATCAAGTTGGTCATTGTGCATGGTAGCCACACCGTTCCACTACTTGTTGAAAGTCTTTGTACTTCCTAGTCAATAAATAGGAAAAGGTTTCTCCCTTTGGCACCAGGTCGGTTTTTGTTTGTTTTTTACGCGTAGGTGCCTTCACTCAAATAGTCCCTCCCACCCGCCTAGAGGGATGTTCCGTGGACGACCTGGAGGACAGATTTGCGACCGCATTCTGACACCCCCCCTACCCCCCCACGGCTTAGGCTCGAAGGTAGAGTTGAGGTATCACAACACGGCCATCCCCCCCCCCCCTCCCAGGTCGCGAGCCTATTCTATATTGCGCGTACGAAGATTCAAACCCAGGACCTACCGCTCCATAATCCAACTCTATAAGCACTAAGCCAACTCACATGGTGTTCATATGATGTCCAAATGACATTACAAGGGTTCCTATGGGTAAAGGGCATAAAATAAGGGGATGTAAGATTACAGGGTAGTTTTCAAAAGTATGAATGATAACAAAGTTAGTTTAATCATAAAAACTTGACGCAGACGGAATGTCAAATTTTGCAACTTCGAGCTTGAATATCCTTTCAACCATTGCTCCGATTGACCAGCCGTGAGAATGGAAGTTTACTACACAGAGTGAAACTCTTTTTATGATATCCAGTGACACAAGCATACTTTGGTTGGTCATTGTGCATGGTAGCCACACCGTGCCACCACGTATCAAAGGTATTGTGCTTGCTAGTCGATACCGAGCATTCTCAAACCATCGGTTCTCCCTCTGCCCATTTTTGACTTGTATTATGAGTTGTGAATGTTGACCACACACACAAAACTTCTTTGGTCATGAGCAGTGATGTATGCTTACTTGAGTAGGGCATTGTGCACGCTAGCCGCACCGTGCCAATATATACAAAAAATCTTTGTACTTCTATAACATACATAGTGTTTTGAAGCCATGTTTTGCCCTTTTGACCATTTGTGACTCGTGTTATGGGTTGTGAACGTTGACCACCCATACTAAAATTCTTTGGTTATTGTTAGTGACATATGCCTAGTTGGTTTGTCACTGTACGTGGTTACAATGCCGTGTCACTGCGTATAGAAGGTTGTTGTGCTTTCAAGTTGATAGCTAGCGTTCCCAAACCATTGTTACCCCCCCCTGACTATCAGTGACTCGTGTTGTGATTTGTCAACGCTGACCACATGAAGTAAAACTCATTGGTCATGGTCAATGACATATGCATACTTTGGTTGGTCACTGTGCATGATAGCCACCCTGTCCCACTATATACTGATGGTATTTGTACTTGCTACTTGATGACTAGTATTCACAAACCATTGTCTTCCACTCAGACCATTTGTGAGTCGTGTATGAGTTGTCAAAGTTTACCATACTTAGTGACATTGTTTGCTTATGGTCAGTGACATATGCCTACTTTGGTTGGTCATCGTGCATGATATCCACACCGTGCCACAACTTCTTGAAGGTCCTTGTGCTTGCTAGTTGATACCTGGTGTTCCCAACCCATTGTTTCCCCCTCTGACCATTTGTGACCCCTATTATGAGTTTTCAACGCTGACCACACGCAGGGGATTTCTTCGGTCAAAGATAGTACATATGCTTACTTTGGTCGGTCATTGTGCATGGTAGCCACACCATGCTTATACTGATTGAAGGTCGCTGTACTTGCTAGTTGAGAACTGTAATTCACAGACCATTGCTTCCCCCTCTGACCGTTTGTGACTGGTGTTATGGTTGGTGAAGATTGACTACTAATATTGAAATTCTTTCATCATGGTCAGTGACATGTGCCTAGTTTGGTTGTTTGGTGTGCATCGTAGCCACACCGTGCAACTACGTATTGAAGTTCTTTGTCCGTTCTAGTCAATACATAGGGTTCTTAAACCATTGTATTTCCCTCTGATCATTTGTGACTCGTGTTATGAGTTGTCAATGTTGACGGTACATAGTGGACTTCTTCGGTAATAGTGAGTGTCGTGTGCATCCTTTGGTTGGTCACTGTACATGCTAGCCACACCGTGCCACTGCGTGTTGAAAATCTTTCTACTTGCTAGTTGATAAATAGTGTTCCCAACCCATGGTTTCCCCCATTGACCACTTGTGACTCGTGTTATGAGTTTTCAACCTTGACCACACACTGTGAAATCCATTTGGTCATGGTCAGTAACATTTGCCTACTTAGGTTTGTCACTGTACATGGTTACCACGTCGTGTCGTTACGTGTCGAAGGTCTTTGTGCTTTCTTGTTGACAGCTAGTGTTCCCAACCCATTGTTAGCCCCCTCTGACTATCTGTGACTCGTGTTGTGAGTTGTAAGTGTTGACCACATTAAGTGAAATTCTTTGTTCATGGTCAGTGACTTAGGTATACTTTGGTTGGTTACTGTGCATTGTAGCCACACTGTGCCACTACATATTGAAGGTATTTGTACTTGCTAGTCAATAACTAGTATTCACAACCCAGTATCTTCCACCCTGTCCATTTGTGACTCGTGTTATGAGTTGTGAAAGTTAACCACACATAGTGACATTATTTGGTCATGGTAAGTGACATATGCCTACTTTGGTCGGTCATCGTGCATGGTATCCATACCGTGCCACAATGTATTGAAGCTCCTTGTGCTTGCTATTTGATACGTGCTGTTCCTAAACAATTGTTTCCCCCTTCTGACCATTAGTGACTCGTACTATGAGTTTTCAACGTTCACCACACACAACGGATTTATGTGGTCAAAGGCACTACATATGCCTACTTTGGTCAGTCATTCTGCATGGTAGCCACACCGTGCTACTACAGAATGAAGGTCGTTGTACTTGCTAGTTGAGAGCTGATATTCCCATAGCATTGTTTCCTCCCCTGACCGTTTGTGACTCGTGTTATGGTTGGTCATCGTTGACCATCCATATTGAAATTCTTTGGTCATGGTCAGTGACATATGCCTAGTTTGGCTGTTTGGTGTGCATAGTAGCCACACCGTGCCACTACGTTTTGAAGTTCTTTGTCCTTTGTAGTCGATACATAGGGTTCCAAAACCATTGTTTCTCCCTTTGACCATTTGTGACTCGAGTTATGAGTTGTCAATGTTGACCACACATAGTGGACTTCTTCCGTCATAGTCAGTGACATATGCATCCTTTGGTTGGTCACTGTGCACGCTAGCCACACCGTGCCACTACTTGTTGAAAATCTTTCTACTTGCTAGTTGATAACTAGTGTTCCAAACCCATGGTTTCCCCCACTGACCAATTGTGACTTGTGTTATGAGTTTTCAACATTGACTGGACACTGTGAAATCCGTTTGGTCATGGTAAGTGACAGATGCCTACTTTGGTTTGTCCCTGTACATGGTTACCACACCGTGTCACTGCGTATCAAAGGTCTCTGTGCTTTCTAGTTAATAGCTTGTGTTCCCAAACCGTTGTTACCCCCTTTCACTGTCTGTGACTTGTGTTGTAAGTTGTCAACGCTAACCACATAAAGTGAAGTTTGTTGGTCATGGTCGGTTACACATGCATATTTTTGTTGGTCACTGTACATGGTAGCCACGCTGTGCCACTACATATTGAAGGTATTTGTACTTGCTACTCAATAACTAGTATTCACAAACCATTGTCTTCCACTCTGACCATTCATGACTCGTGTTATGAATCGTTTACGTTTACCACACTTAGTGACATTATTTGGTCATGGTTAGTGACATATGCCTACTTTTGTTGGTCATTTTGCATGGTATCCACACCGTGCCACAACGTATTAAAGGTCCTTGCGCTTGCTAGTTAATACCTGGTGTTCCCAAACCATTGTCTTCCCCTCTGACCATTTGTGACTCCTATTATGAGCTGTCAACGTTGACTACACACAGTGGATTTCTTTTGTCAACGGCAGTACATATGCCTTCTTTGGTCCCTCATTGTGCACGGAAGCCATACCGTGCTTATACTGATTGAAGGTCTCTGTACTTTCTACTTGAGAACTGATATTCACAGAACATTGTTTCCCCCTCTGACAATTTGTGACTCGTGTTATGGTTGGTGAATGTTGACCACTTAGATTGAAATTCTTTCATCATGGTCAGTGACATATGCCTAGTTTGGTTGTTTGGTGTGCATAGTAGCCGCACCGTGCCACTATGTACTGAAGTTCTTTGTCCTTTCTAGTCGATGCATAGGGTTCCCAAACCATTTTCTCTCCCTCTCACCATTTGTGACTCGTGTTATGAGTTGTCAATGTTGACCATACATAGTGGACTTCTTCGGTCATAGTCAGTGACGTGTACATCCTTTGGTTGGTCACTGTGCACGCTAGCCACACCGTGCCACTACTTGTTGAAAATCTTTCTACTTGCTCGTTGATAACTAGTGTTCCCAACCCATGGTTTCCCCCACTGACCAATTGTGACTTGTGTTATGAGTTTTCAACGTTGACCGCACAATGTGAAATCCGTTTGGTCATGGTTTGTGACATATGCCTACTTTGGTTTGTCCCTGTACATGGTTACCACGCGGTGTTACTACACATAAAAGGTATTTGTGCTTTCTAGTTAATAGCTAGTGTTCCCAAACCATTGTTAGCCCCCTTCGACTATCTGTGACTCCTGTTGTGAGCTGTCATCGCTGACCACATGAAGTGAAATTCGTTTGTCATGGTCAGTTTCACATGCATACTTTGGTTGGTGACTATACATGGTAGCCACGCTGTGCCACTACATATTGAAGGTATTTGTACTTGCTACTCAATAACTAGTACTCACAAACCATTGTTTTCCACTCTGACCATTCGTGACTCGTGTTATGAATCGTCAAAGTTTACCACACTTAGTGACATTATTTGGTCATGGTCAGTGACATATGCCTACTTTGGTTGGTCATCGTGCATGGTATCCACACCGTGCCACAACGTATTGAACGTCCTTGTGCTTGCTAGTTAATACCTGGTGTTCCCAAACCATTGTCTCCCCCTCTGACCATTTGTGACTCCTATTATGAGCTGTCAACGCTAACCACAGATAGCGGATTTCTTTGGTCAAAGGCAGTACATATGCCTACTTTGGTCGGTCATTGTGCATGGAAGCCACAACATGCTTATAGTGATGAAAGGTCTCTGTACTTGCTAGTTGAGAACTGATATTCCCAGACCATTGTTTCCCCCTCTGACCATTTGTGACTCGTGTTATGAGTTTTCAACGTTGACCACACACTGTGAACCCGGTTTCGTCATGGTTAGTGACATATGCCTACTTTTGTTTGTCACTGTACATGGTTACCACGCCGTGTCACTACAAATTAAAGGTATTTGTGCTTTCTAGTTAATAGCTAGTGTTCCCAAACCATTGTTGACCCCCTTTGACTATATGTGACTCGTGTTATGAGTTGTCAACATTGACCACATGAAGTGAAGTTCGTTGGTCATGGTCAGTGACATATGCATCCTTTGGTTGGTCACTGTGCATGGTAGCCATGCTGTGCCACTTCATACTGAAGGTGTTTGTACTTGCTACTTGATAACTAGTGTTTACAATAAATTGTCTTCCACTCTAGACATTTGTGACTCGTGTTATTAGCTGTGAACGTTTACCACACTTAGTGACATTATTTGGTCATGGTCAGTGACATATGCCTACTTTGGTTGGTCATCATGCATGGTTTCCACACCGTGCCAAAACGTATTGAAGCTCCTTGTGCTTGCTAGTTGATACTTGGTGTTCCCAACCTATTGTTTCCCCCTCTGACCATTTGTGACTTGTATTTTGAGTTGTCAACGCTGAGCACACACGGTGTATTTCTTTGGTCAAAGGCAGTATATGTGCCTACTTTGGCCGGTAATTGTGCATGCTAGCGACACCGTGCTACTACTGACTGAAGGTCGTCGTACTTGCTAGTTGAGAACTGATGTTCCCAGCGCATTGTTTCCTCCCCTGACCGTTTGTGACTCATGTTATGGTTGGTCAACGTTGACAACCCATATTGAAATTCTTTGGTCATGGTCAGTGACATATGCCTAGTTTGGTTGTTTGGTGTGCATATTAGCCACACCGTGCCACTACGTATCAAAGTACTTTGTCCTTTCTAGTCGATACATAAGGTTCCCAAACCATTGTCTCTCCCTTTGACCATTTGTGACTCGTGGTATGAGTTGTCAATGTTGACCACACATAATGGACTTTCGGTCATAGTCAGTGACATATGCATCCTTTGGTTGGTCACTGTGCACGATAGCCACACCTTGCCACTACGTGTTGAAAATGTTTCTACCCGCTAGTTGATAACTAGTGTTCGCCACCAATGGTTTCCCCCACTGACCATTTGTGACTCGTGTTATGAGTTTTCAATGTTAACCACACTGTGTGAAATCCGTTCGGTCATGGTTAGTGACATATGCCTACTTTTGTTTGTCACTGTACATGGTTACCACGCCGTGTCACTACGCATTGAAGGTCTCTGTGCTTTCTTGTCGATGGCTTGTGTTCCCAAACCATTGTTACGCCCTCTGAATATCTGTGACTCGTGTTGTGAGTTGTCAACGTTGACCACATGAAGTGAAATTCTTTGTTCATAGTCAGTTACATATGCGTCCTCTGGGTGGTAACTGTGCATTGTAGCCACACTGTGCCACTACATATTGAAGGTATCTGTACTTGCTAGTCAAGAACTAGTATTCACAAACCATTATCTTCCACCCTGACCATTTGTGACTCGTGTTATGAGTTGTCAACGTTTACCACTCATGGTGACATTCTTTGGTCATGGTCAGTGACATATGCATACCTTGGTTGGTCATCGTGCATGGTATCCACACCGTGCCACAACGTATTGAACCTCCTTGTGCTTGCTATTTGATACTTGGTGTTCCCAAACCATTGATTCCCCCTTTGACCATATGTGACTCGTACTATGAGTTGTCGACGTTGACCAGACACAGCGGATTTCTTTCGTCAAAGGCAGTACATATGCCTACTTTGGACGGTCATTGTGCATGGTAGCCACACCGTGCTACTACTGACTGAAGGTCGTTCTACTTGCTAGTTGAGAACTGATATTCTCAAACCATTGTTTCCTCCCCTGACCGTTTGTGACTCGTGTTATGGTTGGTCAACGTTGACCACCCATATTGAAATTCTCTGGCCATGGTCAGTGACATATGCCTTGTTTGGATGTTTGGTCTGCATATTAGCCACACCGTGCCACTACGTATTGAAGTTATTTGTCCTTTCTAGTCCTTGCATAGGGTTCCCAAACCATTGTCTCTCCCTCTGACCATTTGTGACTCGTGTTATGTGTTGTCAATGTTGACCACACACAGTAGACGTCTTCGGTCATAGTCAGTGATGTATTCATCCTTTGGTTGGTCACCATGCACGCTAGCAACACCGTGCCACTACTTGTTGAAGTTCTTCGTACTTGCTAGTATATAACTAGTGTTCCTAACCCATTGTTTCCCCCTCTGACCATTTGTGACTCGTGTGATGAGTTTTCAACGTTGATCACACACTGTGAAATTCGTTTGGTCATGGTTAGTGACATAAGCCTACTTTGGTTTGTCACTGTCCATGGTTACCACGCCGTGTCACTGCGTATTGAAGGTATTTGTGCTTTCTAGTCAATAGCTAGTGTTCCCAAACCAATGTTATCCCCCTTTGACTCTCTGTGACTCGTGTTGTGAGTTGTAAATGTTGACCACATGAAGTGAAATTCTTTGTTCATGGTCACTGACATATGCATACTTTGGTTGGTCACTGTGCATTGTAGCCACACGGTGCCACTACACATTGAAGGTATTTGTACTTGCTAGTTGATAACTAGTATTCACAAACCATTATCTTCCATCCTGACCATTTGTGACTCGTGTCATGAGTTGTCAAAGTTTACCACACTTAGTCATATTATTGGTCATGGTCAGTGACATATGCCTACTTTGGTTGGTCATCGTGCATGGTATCCAAATTGTGTCACAACATATTGAAGCTCATTGTGCTTGCTATTTGATACTTGGTGTTCCCAAACCATTGTTTCCCCCTCTGACCATTTTTGACTCGTATTATGAGTTGCCATCGTTGACCACACACGGTGGATTTCTTTGGTCAAAGGCAGTACATATGCCTACTTTGGTCGGTCATTATGCATGGTAGCCTCACCGTGCTACTACTGACTAAAGGTCGTTGTACTTGCTTGTTCGTATCTAGTATTCCCAAACTATTGTTTCCCCCACTGACAATATGTGACCCATATTATGGGTCGTCAACGTTGACCACAAATAGTAAAATTATTTGGTCATGGTAGGTGGCACATGCCTAATCTGGTTGGTCATTGTGCATGGTAGCCACACCGTTCCACTACTTGTTGAAAGTCTTTGTACTTGCTAGTCAATAAAAAGCGTAAGGTTTCTCCCTTTGACACCAGGTTGGTTTTTGTTTATTTGTTACGCGTAGGTGCCGCCACTGGAATACTCCCTCCCACCCCCCTAGAGGGATGTTCTGTAGACGACCTGGAGGACAGATTTGCAACTGCATTATGATATCCCCCCTACCCCCCCACGGCTTAGGCTCGAAGGTAGAGTTGAGGTATCACAACACGGCCGCCCCCCCCCCCCCCCCTCCGCACCCAAGGTCGCGAGCCTTTTCTATATTGCGCATACGAGGATTCAAACCAAGGACCTACCGCTCCAGAATCAAACTCCGTAAGCACTAAGCCAACTCACATGGTGTTCATATGATGTCCAAATGACATTACAAGGGTTCCTATGGATAAAGGGCATAAAACAAGGGGGTGCAAGATTAGAGGGTAGTTTTCAAAAGTATGAATGAAACCAAAGTTAGTTTAATCATAAAAAACTGGCGCATACAGAATTTCAAATTTTGCAAGTTCGAGCTTGAATAACCATTCAACCATTGCTTCGACTGACCAGCCGTAAGAAGGAACGTTGACTACACACATTGAAACTCTTTACATGATGTCCAGTGACATAAGCATGCTTTGGTTGGTCATTGTGCATGGTAGCCACACCGTGCCACCACTTATGGGAGGTATTGTACTTGCTAGTCGATACCGAGTATTCCCAAACAATTGTTTCTCCCTCTGCCCATTTTTGACTTGTTTAATGAGTTGTGAACGTTGAACACACACACAAAACTTCTTTGGTCATGAGCAGTGATGTATGCCTACTTGGGTAGGTCATTGTGCACGGTAGCCAAAGCGTGCCAATGCATCCAAAAAATCATTGTACTTGCTAGAAGATACATAATGTTTTGAACCCATGTTTTCCCCCTCTGACCATTTGTGACTTGTGTTATGGGTTGGGAATGTTGACCACACATACTGAAATTCTTTGGCTATGGTTAGTTACATATGCCTAGTTTGGTTTGTCACTGTACGTGGTTACCACGCCGTGTCACCACATATAGAAGGTCATTGTGCTTTCTAGTTTATAGCTAGTGTTCCCAAACCATTGTTACCTCCCTCTGACTACCAGTGACTCATGCTGTGAGTTGTCAACGCTGACCACATGAAGTGAAGCTCGTTGGTCATGGTCAATGACATATGCATACTTTGGTTGGTCACTGTGCATGGTAGCCACGCTGTGCCACTATATATTGAAGGTATTCGTACTTGCCACTCGATGACTAGTATTCACAAGCCATTGTCTTCCACTCTGACCCTTTGTGACTCGTGTGATGAGTTGTCAAAGTTTACCATACTTAATGACATTATTTGGTCATGGTCAGTGACATATGCCTACTTTGGTTGGTCATCGTGCATGGTATCCACACCATGCCACAACTTATTGAAGGTCCTTGTGCTTGCTAGTTGATACCTGGTTTTCCTAAACCATTGTTTCCCCCTCTGACCATTTGTGACTCGTATTATGAGTTGTCATTGCTGACCACACACGGTGTATTTCTTTGATCAAAGGCAGTATATATGCCTACTTTGGTCGGTCGTTGTGCATGGTAGCCACACCGTGCTACTACTGACTGAAGGTTGTTTTACTTGCTAGTTGAGAACTGATATTCCCATGGCATTGTGACTCGTGTTATGGTTGGTCAACGTGAACCACCCATATGAAAACTCTCTAGTCATGGTCAGTGACATATGCCTAGTTTGGTTGTTTGGTGTGCATATTAGCCACACCGTGCCACTACGTATCGAGGTTCTTTGTCCTTTCTAATCGATACATAGGGTTCATAAACCATTGTCTCTCCCTCTGACCATTCGTGACTCGTGTTATGGGTTGTAAGTGTTGACCACACATAGTGGACTTCTTTGGTCATAGTCAATGACATATGCATCCTTTGGTTGGTCACGATGCACAATAGCCACTACTTGTTGAAAATATTTCTACCCGCTATTTGATAACTAGTGTTCCCAACCCATGGTTTCCCCCACTGACCATTTGTGACTCGTGTTATGAGTTTTATACGTTAACCACACTGTGTGAAATCCGTTTGGTCATGGTTAGTGACATATGCCTGCGTTTGTTTGTCACTGTACATGGTTACCACGCCGTGTCACTATGTATTGAAGGTTTCTGTGCTTTCTTGTTCATAGCTAGTGTTCCCAAACCATTGTTACCCCCTCTGAATGTTTGTAACTCATGTTGTGAGTTGTCAACGTTGACCACATGAAGTGAAATTCTTTGTTCATGGTCAGTGACATATGTGTACTTGGGGTGGTCACTGTGCACTGTAGCCACACTGTGCCACTACATGAATAAGGTATTTGTACTTGCTAGTCAATAACTAGTATTCACAAACCATTATCTTCCACCCTAACCATCTGTGGCCCGTGTTATGAGCTGTCAGATTTTTCCACACATGGTGACATTCTTTGGTCATGGTCAGTGACATATGCATACCTTGGTTGGTCAACGTGCATGGTATCCACACTGTTCCACAACGTATTGTAGCTCCTTGTGCTTGCTGTTTGATACTTGGTGTTCCCAAACCATTGTTTCCCCCTTCGAGTATTTGTGACTTGTATTATGAGTTGTCAACGTTGACCAGACGCAGCGGATTTCTTTCGTCAAAGGCAGTACATATGCTTACTTTGGTCGGTCATTTACATGGTAGCCATATCGTGCTACTACTGACTGAAGGTCGTTGCACTTCCTAGTTGAGAACTGATATTCCCAAACCATTGTTTCCTCCTTTCATCGTTTGTGAATGGTGTTATGGTTGGTCAACGTTGACCACCCATATTGAAATTCTCTGGTCATGGTCAGTGACATATTTCTAGTTTGGATGTTTGGTGTGCATATTAGCCACACTCTGCCAGTACGCATTGAGGGTATTTGTCCTTTCTAGTCCATGCATAGGGTTCCCAAACCACTGTCTCTCCCTCTGACAACTCGTTACTCGTGTTTTGAGTTGTCAATGTTGACCACACACAGTTGACTTCTTCGGTCATAGGTAGTGACGTATTCATTTTTGGTTGGTCGCCGTGCACGCTAGCCACACCGTGCCACTACTTGTTGAAGTTCTTCATACTTGCTAGTTGATAACTAGTGTTCCTAACCCATTGTCTCCCCCTCTGACCATTTGTGACTCGTGTGATGAGTTTGCAATGTTGACCACACACTGTGAAATTTGTTTGGTCATGGTTAGTGACATATGCCTACCTTGGTTTGTCACAGTACATGGTTACCAGACCGTGTCACTACGTATTGAAGGTATTTGTTCTTTCTAGTCAATAGCTAGTGTTCCCAAACCAATGTTACCCCCCTTTGACTATTTGTGACTCGTGTTGTGAGCTTTCAACGCTGACCACATGAAGTGAAATTCGTTGGTCATGGTCAGTGACATATGCATACTTTGGTTGGTGACTGTGCATGGTAGCCACGTTGTGCCACTACATATTGAAGGTATTTGTACTTGGTACTTGATGACTAGTATTCATAAACCATTGTCTTCCACTCTGACCATTTGTGACTCGTGGTATGAGTTGTCAAAGTTTACCACACTTTGTGACATTATTTGGTCATGGTCAGTGACATGTGTTTACTTTGGTTGGTCATTGTGCATGGTATCCACTGTTGGCCTGAGGGTGAGTGTGCACCCTGGAGGGTCCCTAGAAATGGCTGTTTCACACCACCTATTGTTTTTGGAGAGACTGAAACTATGGAGGCAACTGGTTCCAAGGATGACAAAATCTGGTCAGAGAGTGAGGCAATAGTTTTAGCCTCAATTGGATGGGAATTAACACTTGATCAAGGTTCACAAGCAGTGGTATTTTATAGCCACTGATCTAAGCTTTCCAGAACACCAAAGCATGCCAGATTTGGAGCTTCCTAGCAGATTCTATGGCTTCTAGAGTGCTCCTTGGTAGGCTGTCCTTTTCCCACCTAGGAAGGCATCCCTTCCCTCCTCTAGAAGCTTCTGCCCCTTCCTAGATTCCGCAGCTTGCTTCTAGTAGGAGGGAAGGTGTCCAGAAGACCAAGACACCTCTAGATGCCTTGTAGGACAAGTCACCCTTTCTAGAAGGTGTGCCACCTTCCTGGACCCTCACGTGGCCTTCTAAAAACTTAAAGAGGAACTCTAGAGGTTGAGCTAGCTTCCTGGCATCTGTTTTCCACCTCCCTTGAGGCAGGGCAGAATTTCATCTTGTGGGACTTGAACCCGGGCCCCTGCCTCTAGAGGTGGACACCATTAACCACTAAGCCACTAAGGCTTGTCTTTTNTGGTGAGGAGCATCATTCCAACAATCTCCCCCTTGCGCATCACCCATGGCAGTCGTCCATGCTCAACCTATAACTGAGGAGACTTTCTCCTCATGGGAGGCGAGCTTACATTTTATTGCTCCCTCCCACTCAGCCCCATCCTTCTTGTGCAGTGCCTCCTTGAGGCTCCTCTTGCGCGAACCCAGTCCAAATGCCCTTGTCGGCATCATATCTTTTTGTCCTTCTTCGCACACGGCTGCTCGTGCGGGGATCTTGAGGCGGTTGTTCTTGTTGCTGTCCCCTTTTGGCGCCATCCTCTCCAAGCGCCTGATCCCCCTCTCCTGGAGACCTTGGAGACATCGATCGACTCCCCGCCTCCACGTCCCTCTCCGGTGCTTTGGATTCTTCGTCCAAACTGGCCGGAACATATTTTGCCGGTTGCACATCCCCCTTGCGATCCTCTCCGGCTGGTGCTGCTGCGAGGACGTCACCCTCATTCACGTCCTCCGGCGTCTCCCCCTCAAGGAGTGGCATCCACTCCCCCCTCTTGGAGAGACCTGCCTCCTTGTCTGTCCAACGGCTTTTCTCGTCGAATGTGACGTCGCGACTCTGCACAATCTGCTGCCTCCTTGGGTCAAAGAGCCGATACGCCTTGCTTCCGCTCTCATATCCAAGGAAAATACACCGGCGGGTACGCGGGTCTAGCTTGCTCCGTCCCTCACGTGCCTGCACCATTGCATGTGCAACACAACCAAACGTGCGGAGGTGACCCACTGCCGGCTTCCTCCCACTCCAGAGTTCTTGTGGCGTCTTCCGCACATTGCTCTCCTTGTCCTTCAGCGGCTTGGTCGGCAAGAGATTCATGATGTACGCTGCTGTCCTTGCGGCCTCCGCCCAGTACCATTGTGTAAGGCCGGTGTCGCTCAACATGGATCGCACCATGTTAAGGATTGTGCGATTCGCTCTCTCTGCAACGCCATTCTGTTGTGGGGAGTGTGCAGTTGTTTTCTGCCACTCAATCCACTTTCTCTTCATCCACCCAAGGCACCCCGCATATTCGCCGCCGTTGTCACTCCGGAACGCCTTCACCTTCAACTCTGTTTGCCGCTCCACATCAGCCACAAACTCTTGCATGCACGCAAGGACCTCACTCTTCCGCTTCATTGGGTAGAGGTAGAGTTTCCGGCTGTGGTCATCGATGAAGGTGAGGAAGTAGCGAGCTCCGCCGATGGAGATCTCAAGCGGTCCACACACACCTGTGTGTACCACGGCCAGTTTTGCCAATGCACGCGTCCCCTTGGCGACAAACGGCTGCCGAGTTGATTTGCCAATGATGCATGGCTCACACACGGTCTCCTTGGTTCCATCAAGGCCGCTGATTTGGAGACCCCGCACCACTTCCCTCTTAGCCATCTCCTTCAGTGTTGATGGAGAAATGTGGCACAGTCGGCAGTGCCATAGGTCCAGGTCTCCTCCGTCCTTCGTTGCAAGATTGGTGGCGTTAGACCCCACCCGGCTGCTGAAGATCTTCGCGCGTAGCAGGTACAAGTCGTCCTCCCTCTTGGCACGCGCAATCACCTCACCATTGCCCTCTTTGCGGATGACGGCCTCCTTCTTTGTGAAGAGCACCTCAAGTCCCTTGTCGGTAAGGCGGCTGACGGAGAGCAGGTTTGCCCCAAAGTTAGGCATATGCAGCACATTGTAGATTGTGCTCGTTACAGGTTTTCCATCGACAATTGACTCAATACGGACGTTACCCTCACCGGCGGCCACCTCTGTTTTTCCATTGGCCACCGTCATGCGTCTCTCCAAGGCGCCGTAGGTGACAAATGCCGCCCTGTTGCATTGCGTGTGGCGTCCTGATCTGGAGTCGATGACGGCAACTCCCGGATCCTTCAAGTTGGTGGAGTTGTACGCCATAAGGGCGTGCTCATCTTTCTTCCCGCCCCGCTGCGACCGATCTGTTTTCTTCTTAGGACAGTTGCGCGCGTAGTGGCCCTCCTTGCCGCAGTTGAAGCACTCCCCCTTTTTGTCACCCTTCTTAGTGCCCTGTTTGGCACCCTTCCACTTGTCGCCTCGGCCTCCACTTTGAGGATGAACCGTGTAAGCTGAACTTGATGCCGCTGCACTCTCTTGACCGCCACGTCGCATCCACTCATTGCGTACGTACTCAGCAACCTTGGGGTACTTCAGCTCGTCGGAAGGTCAGCCACCAAGGACTGTGATCATGGGACTCCAACTGTCTGGCAAGGCCAGAAGGAGGATCATAGCTTGCAACTGAGAGTCGACCTCCCAATCCGTGGCCACGCACTCCGCTGCGAGGGACTCAGTCTGCTGCATGATCTCCATGATGTTGTCGCCTTCGTTGGCTCGGAGGGTGACGAGCCGTTTGAAGATGAAGAGCTGNTTGCTTGACTGGTAGATGGAGCAGAGTTTTGACCATGCGTCCGCGGCCAGGGTGCATCCTTGGATGTGCCCAAGTTGTGGTGGGCATAACGCGGACACAAGGAGCGCCAACGCCTTTTTGTTGCGCTTCTTGTATGCCTCCTTCACCTCAGCCGTTGCAGTCTCCGGCGGAGCAGTCTCATCACCTTTTACAAGCTCAAGCAGTCCCTTGTCGTCAAGGAAGACCTCAAACTGCCACCTCCACAAGGCGAATCCTGTCCCATCAAACTTAAGGACAGCGCGGCTACTCTCTTGCTCGCTGGTTGCCATATCTTGCTGTTGGAAGCGTGAAATCAAGCTGACTTTGAACCCCTTAGAGGCGTGGGTCCATAACCCTTTGTTGGCCTGAGGGTGAGTGTGCACCCTGGAGGGTCCCTAGCAGTGGCTGTTTCACACCACCAATTGTTTTTGGAGAGACTGAAACTATGGAGGCAACTGGTTCCAAGGATGGCAAAATCTGGTCAGAGAGTGAGGCAATAGTTTTAGCCTCAATTGGATGGAAATCAACACTTGATCAAGGCTCACAAGAAGTCGCATTTTATAGCCACTGATCTTAGTTTTCCAGAACACCACAGCATGCCATATTTGGAGCTTCCTAGCAGATTCTATGGCTTTTAGAGTGCTCCTTGGTAGGCTGTCCTTTTCCCACCTAGGAAGGCATCCCTTCCCTCCTCTAGAAGCTTCTGCCCCTTCCTAGATTCCTCAGCTTGCTTCTAGTAGGAGGGAAGGTATCCAGAAGACCAAGACACCTCTAGATGCCTTGTAGGACAAGTCACCCCTTCTAGAAGGTGTGCCACCTTCCTGAACCCTCACCTTGCCTTCTAGAAACTCAAAGAGGAACTCTAGAGGTTGAGCTAGCTTCATGGCATCTATTTTCCACCTCCCATGAGGCAGGGCAGAATTTCATCTTGTGGGACTTGAACCCGGGCCCCTGCCTGTAGAGGTGGACACCATTAACCACTAAGCCACTAGGGCTTGTCTTTTTGGTGTTCCTTTTTGGAGTCACTCCTGCCATGGTGAGGAGCATCATTCCAACATCCACACCATGCCACAACTTATTGAAGGTCCTTGTGCTTGCTAGTTGATACCTGGTGTTCCCGAGCCATTGTCTCCCCCTCTGACCATTTGTTACTCCTATTATTAGTTGTCAATGCTGACCACACACAGCAGATTTCTTTGGTAAAAGGCAGTACATATGCCTACTTTGGTCGGTCATTGTGCATGGTAGCCACACCGTGCTTATACTGCTTGAAGGTCACTTTACTTGCTAGTTGATAAGTGATATTCACAACCCATTGTTTCCCAATCTGACCGTTTGTGACTCGTTTAATGGTTGGTGCATGTTGACCACCCATGTTGAAATTCTTTCATCATGGTCGGTCACATACGCATAGTTTGGTTGTTTGGTGTGCATAGTAGCCACACCGTGCCACGACGTATTGAAGTTCTTTTTCCTTTCTAGTCGATACATGTGGTTCCCAAACCATTGTCCCTCCCTTTGACCATTTGTGACTCGTGTTATGAGTTGTCAATGTTGACCATGCATAGTGGACTTCTTCGGTCATAGTCAGTGACGTGTGCATCCTTTGGTTGGTCACTGTGCACGCTAGCCAAACCGTGCCACTACTTGTTGAAAACATTTCTACTTGCTAGTTGATAACTAGTGTTCACAACCCATGGTTTCCCCCACTGGATATTTGTGACTCGTGTTCTGAGTTTTCAACGTTGACCATACACTGTGAAATCCGTTTGGTCATGGTTTGTGACATATGCCTACTTTGGTTTGTCATTGTACATGGTTACCACGCCGTGTCATTACGTATTGAATGTCTTTATGCTTTCTTGTTGACAGCTAGTGTTCCCAAACCATTGTTAGCACCCTCTTACTATCTGTGACTCGTGTTGTGAGTCGTAATTGTTGACCACATGAAGTGAAATTCTTTGTTAATTGTCAGTGACATATGCATACTTTGGTTGGTCACTGTGTATTGTAGCCACACTGTGCCACTATATATTGAAGGTATTTGTACTTGCTAGTCAATAACTAGTATTCACAAACCATTATCTTCCACTCCGACCATTTGTGACTCGTGTTATGTCAATGCGCCGGATAGCAACGGTCTAGAAAACGGGTCCCGACATGGGAGGCCGCCAAACGCTCTCGGTATTGCAACCAAGAAAACATATCACCCTCGAACGAGGGATCCACACTTTAGGTTTGTTTGGTTTGCAACCTCACGAAGTCCGCATGTTGGTCTTTAGTGTCTACCTTTGGTTGGACACTCTATGAGGAGTCTCAAAGGCAAGAACTGTAAATGGATGCATGCAAGGTACAGGCTTTTATACTTGCAGAGCTTTGCTAAAGCTTCTGCTTGTAGTGGCTCCACTGGAGCCAACCTCATCCTACATTCCTACTTGGCGCGTCCTTAGACCGCCAAGTGTCATCCTCAAGGCAGGCTTCCTAGAAGCTTCCTGTCCCAGTTTTGGCCACAAAGAAAAATGCGGCCGTCGCGGGGTTTGAACCCGCGACCTCTGGTTTGAGACTCCGGTGCCTAATCAACCAAGCCAAAAAGGTATGGTTCCTATGATGAGCCACAGGGGACATACCCATTATGGGCAGTGCATTCCTGGCCCATCTCAGAACAGACCAAGGGGACATACTCCATAGAGCAGTGCATGCCTTGTCTGTATGTGTAGCTAGCCAGCTAGGCAGTGGACAAGGTCCACACTATTTCAACATGTTATTTGTTGTCAAAGTTTACCACACATGGTGACATTCTTTGGTCATGGTGAGTGACATATGCATAACTTGGTTGGTCATCGTGCATAGTATCCACACCGTGCCTCAACGTATTGTAGCTGCTTGTGCTTGCAATTTGATACTTGGTGTTCCCAAACCATTGTTTCCCCCTCTGACCATTTGTGTCTCATATTATGAGTTATCAACGTTGACCAGACACAGCGGATTTCTTTCGTCAAAGGCAGTACATATGCCTACTTTGGTCGGTCATTGTGCATGGTAGCCACACCGTGCTACTACTGACTGAAGGTCGTTGTTCTTGATAGTTGAGAACTGATATTCCCAAACCATTGTTTCCTCCCCTGACCGTTTGTGACTCGTGTTATGGTTGGTCAACGTTAACCACCCATATAGAAATTCTCTGGCCATGGTCAGTGACACATGCCTAGTTTGGATGTTTGGTGTGCATATAAGCCACACCGTGCCATTACGTATTCAAGTTATTTGTCCTTTCTAGTCCATGCATATGGTTTCCAAACCATTGTCTCTCCCTCTGACTATTCGTGACTCATGTTATGAGTTGTCAATGTTGACCACACAGAGTAGACTTCTTCGGTCATAGTCAGTGACGTATTCATCCTTTGGTTGGTCACCGTGCACGCTAGCCACACCGTACCACTACTTGTTGAAGTTCTTTGTACTTGCTAGTATATAACTAGTGTTCCTAACCCATTGTTTTTCCCTCTGACCATTTGTGACTCGTGTGATGAGTTTTCAACCTTGATCACACACTGTGAAACTCCTTTGGTCATGGTTAGTGACATAAGCCTACTTTGGTTTCTCAGTGTACATGGCTACCACACCGTGTCACTGCGTATCAAAGGTCTTTGTTCTTTCTAGTTGATAGCTACTGTTCCCAAACCAATGTTATCCCCCTTTGACTCTCTGTGACTCGTGTTGTGAGTTGTTAATGTTGACCACATGAAGTGAAATTCTTTGTGCATGGTCAATGACATATGCATACTTTGGTTGGTCACTGTGCATTGTAGCCACACTGTGCCACTACATATTGAGGGTATTTGTACTTGCTAGTCAATAACTAGTATTCACAAACCATTATCTTCCACTCTGACCATTTGTGACTCGTGTTATGAGTTGTCAAAGTTTACCACACTTAGTGACATTGTTTGGTCATGGTCAGTGACATATGCCTACTGTGGTTGGTCATTGTGCATGGTATCCACACCGTGCCACAACGTATTGAAGCTCCTTGTGCTTGCTATTTGATACTTGGTGTTCCCAAACCATTGTTTCTCCCTCTGACCATTTCTGACACGTACTATGAATTGCCAACGTTGACCACACACGGCTGATTTCTTTGGTCAAAGGTAGTACATATGCCTATTTTGGTCGGTCAATGAACATGGTAGCCTCACCGTGCTTCTACTGACTGAAGATCGTTGACGCAGACGGAATTTTGTGCTTTTCCGTTTCCCTATTGCCTTTTGCCTTTTGCCTTTTGCCTTTTGCATTTTGTCCTTTGCCTCTTGCCTTTTGCCTTTTTTCCTTTTGCCTTTTGCCTTTTGTGTTTTCCATTCTGCTTTTTGGGTTTTGCATTTTGCCTTTTTCCCTTTGCCCTTTGCCTTTGCTTTTTTCATTTTGCCTTTTGCCTTTTTCCTTTTGCCTGTTGCCTTTTGCGTTTTGCCTCTTGCCTTTTGCTTTTTGCATTTTTCCTTTTCCCTTCTACACTTATGCCTTTTGCCTTTTGCCTTTTGCCTTTTGCCTTTTGTGTTTTGCCTTTTGCCTTTTGCCATTTGCCATTTGCCTTTTGCCTTTTGCCTTTTGCCTCTTGCCTTCTGCCCTTTGTGTTGGAATGATGCTCCTCACCATGGCAGGAGTGACTCCAAAAAACGAACACCAAAAAGACAAGCCTTAGTGGCTTAGTGGTTAATGGTGTACACCTCTACAGGCAGGGGCCCGGGTTCAAGTCCCACAAGATGAAATTCTGCCCTGCCTCAAGGGAGGTGGAAAACAGATGCCAGGAAGCAAGCTCAACCTCTGGAGTTCCTCTTTAAGTTTCTAGAAGGCCAGGTGAGTGTCCAGGAAGGTGGCACACCTTCTAGAAGGTGTGACTTGTCCTACAAGGCATCTAGAGGTGTCTTGGTCTTCTGGACAGCTTCCCTCCTACTAGAAGCAAGTTGAGGAATCTAGGAAGGGGCAGAAGCTTCTAGAGGAGGGAAGGGATGCCTTCCTAGGTGGGAAAAGGACAGCCTACCAAGGAGCACTCTAGAAGCCATAGAATCTGCTAGGAAGCTCCAAATCTGGCATGCTTTGGTGTTCAGGAAAGCTTAGATCAGTGGCCATAAAATGCCAGTGCTTGTGAGCCTTGATAAAGTGTTCATTCCCAGTCAATTGAGGCCAAAACTATTGCCTCACTCTCTGACCAGTTTTTGCCATCCTTGGAACCAGTTGCCTCCATAGTTTCAGTCTCTCCAAAAACAGTTGGTGGTGTGAAACAACCACTGCTAGGGACCCTCCAGGGTGCACACTCACCCTCAGGCCAACAAAGGGTTATGGGCCCACGCCTATAAGGGGTTCAAAGCCAGTTTGATTTCACGCTTCCAACAGCAAGACATGGAAACCAGCGACCAAGAGAGCAGCCGCGCTGTCCTTAAGTTTGATGGGACAGGATTCGCCTTGTGGAGGTGGCAGTTTGAGGTCTTCCTTGACGACAAGGGACTGCTTGAGCTTGTACAAGGTGATGAGACTGCTCCGCCGGAGACTGCAACGGCTGAGGTGAAGGAGGCATACAAGAAGCGCAACAGAAAGGCGTTGGTGCTCCTTGTGTCCGCGTTATGCCCACCACAACTTGGGCACATCCAAGGATGCACCCTGGCCGCAGACGCATGGTCAAAACTCTGCTCTATCTATCAGTCAAGCAACCTTGCCAACCACCTCTTCATCTTCAAACGGCTCGTCCCCCTCCGAGCCAACGAAGGCGACAACATCATGGAGATCATGCAGCAGATTGAGTCCCCCGCAGCGGAGTGCGTGGCCACGGGTCGGGAGGTCGACTCTCAGTTGCAAGCTATGATCCTCCTTCTGGCCTTGCCAGACAGTTGGAGTCCCATGATCACAGTCCATGGTGGCTGGCCTTCCAACGAGCTGAAGTACCCCAAGGTTGCTGAGTACGTACGCAATGAGTGGATGCGACGTGGCGGTCGAGAGAGTGCAGCGGCATCAAGTTCAGCTTACACGGTTCATCCTCAAAGTGGAGGCCAAGGCGACAAGTGGAAGGGTGCCAAACAGGGCACTAAGAAGGGTGACAAGAAGGGGGAGTGCTTCAACTGCGGCAAGGAGGGCCACTACGCGCACAACTGTCCTAAGAAGAAAAAAGATCGGTCGCAGCGGGGCGGGAAGAAAGATGAGCACGCCCTTATGGCGTACAACTCCACCAACTTGAAGGATCCGGGAGTTGCCGTCATCGACTCCGGATCAGGCCGCCACACGCAATGCAACAGGGCGGCATTTGTCACCTACGGCGCCTCGGAGAGACGCATGACGGTGGCCAATGGAAAAACAGAGGTGGCCGCCGGTGAGGGTAACGTCCGCATTGAGTCAATTGTCGATGGGAAACCTGTCACGAGCACAATCTACGATGTGCTGCATATGCCTAACTTTGGGGCAAACCTGCTCTCCGTCAGCCGCCTTACCGACAAGGGACTTGAGGTTCTCTTCACAAAGAAGGAGGCCGTCATCCGCAAAGAGGGCAAAGGTGAGGTGATTGCGCGTGCCAAGAGGGAGGATAACTTGTACCTGCTACGCGCGAAGATCCTCAGCAGCCGGGTGGGGTCCAACGCCGCCAATCTTGCAACGAAGGACGGAGGAGACCTGGACCTATGGCACCGCCGACTGTGCCACATTTCTCCATCAACAGTGAAGGAGATGGCTAAGAGGGAAGTGGTGTGGGGTCTCCAAATCAGCGGCCTTGATGGAACCAAGGAGACCGTGTGTGAGCCATGCATCATTGGCAAATCAACTCGGCAGCCGTTTGTCGCCAAGGGGACGCGTGCATCGGCAAAACTGGCCGTGGTACACACAGATGTGTGTGGACCGCTTGAGAGCTCCATCAGCGGAGCTCGCTACTTCCTCACCTTCATCGATGACCACAGCCGGAATCTCTACCTCTACCCAATGAAGCGGAAGAGTGAGGTTCTTGCATGCATGCAAGAGTTTGTGGCTGATGTGGAGCGGCAAACAGAGTTGAAGGTGAAGGCGTTCCAGAGTGACAACGGCGGTGAATATGCGCGGTGCCTTGGGTGGATGAGGAGCAAGGGGATTCAGGGGCAGAAAAAAACTCCACACTCCCCACCACAGAATGGCGTCGCAGAGAGAGTAAATTGCACAATCCTTAACATGGTGCGATCCATGTTGAGCGACGCCGGCCTTACACAACGGTATTGGGCGGGGGCCGCAAGGACAGCAGCGTACATCATGAATCTCATGCCGACCAAGCCACTCAAGGACAAGGAGAGCAATGCGTGGAAGACGCCACAAGAAGTGTGGAGCGGGAGGAAGCCAGCGGTGGGTCACCTCCGTATGTTTGGTTGTGTTGCACATGCAATGGTGAAGGTACGTGAGGGACGGAGCAAGCTGGACCCGCGTACCCGCCGGTGTATTTTCCTTGGATATGAGAGCGGAAGCAAGGCGTATCGGCTCTTTGGCCCAAGGAGGCAGCAGAGTATGCGGAGTCGCGACGTCACGTTTGACGAGAAAAGCCGCTAGACAGACAAGGATGCAGGTCGCTGCAAGAGGGGGGAGTGGATGCCACTCCTTGAGGGGGAGACGCCGGAGGATGTGAATGAGGGTGACATCCTCGCATCACCACCAACCGGAGAGCATCGCCTGAGGGATGGGCGAGCAGCAGACTTTACTCCGGCCAGTTCGGATGAGGAATCCGAAGCACCGGAGATGGACGTGGAGGTGGGGAGTCAACAGATGTCTCCAAGGTCTCCAAGAGAAGGGGAGCAGGCGCTTGGAGAGGATGGCGCCAAAAGGAGACAACAACAAGAACAACCGCCTCAACAGCCCCGCACGAGCAGCCGTATGCGAAGAAGGACAAAAAGATACGATGCAAACAAGGGCATGTGGACTGGATTCGCGGAGGAGCCTCAAGGAGGCACTACAAGAAAAGGATGCGGCTGAGTGGGAGGGAGCAATAAAATGTAAGCTTGCCTCCCATGAGGAGAACGTCTCCTCAATTATAGGTTGAGCATGGACGACTGCCATGGGTGATGCGCAAGGGGGAGATTGTTGGAATGATGCTCCTCACCATGGCAGGAGTGACTCCAAAAAGGAACACCAAAAAGACAAGCCTTAGTGGCTTAGTGGTTAATGGTGTCTACCTCTAGAGGCAGGGGCCCGGGTTCAAGTCCCACAAGATGAAATTCTACCCTGCCTCAAGGGAGGTGGAAAACAGATGCCATGAAGCTAGCTCAACCTCTAGAGTTCCTCTTTAAGTTTCCAGAAGGCCAGGTGAGGGTCCAGGAAGGTGGCACACCTTCTAGAAGGGGTGACTTGTCCTACAAGGCATCTAGAGGTGTCTTGGTCTTCTGGACATCTTCCCTCCTACTAGAAGCAAGCTGAGGAATCTAGGAAGGGGCAGAAGCTTCTAGAGGAGGGAAGGGATGCCTTCCTAGGTGGGAAAAGGACACCCTACCAAGGAGCACTCTAGAAGCCATAGAATCTGCTAGGAAGCTCCAAATCTGGCATGCTTTGGTGTTCTGGAAAGCTTAGATCAGTGGCTATAAAATGCCACT
>SZWC01000009.1:183187-200487 GCA_023375785.1 Penium margaritaceum | reverse complement strand
CCCGCCACTCTGCCCGCTTCCTTTCCCCCATCTCTCATCCCTTGTCTGCCTCCCTTATCCCCCTCGCATTGCCGTGGTGGTCCGCCGCATGTCTCTCCCCTCCCTCCCCTCTTACCGTCTCTCATGTTGTCCCCTGTCTCCCTTTCCGACTTCCCCCCCTCCCCTCCTCCCGTTCCCCCCACTCTGATCGCGCCTCAGCTCGTGGGCTTTCCCCATTCTCCGTCTCCCCCTCGTAGTGCTGGTCCTATTCTCCTCTCTATCAAGGACATTCTGGAGGACGCTCCATCCCCAGCGTCCTCCCCTATCGCTCGTGTAGGTAACCCCGTCCGTCTCACACTAACCTCACCTCCTCCATCCTCGCCCAATGCAGCCCCATCTCTCCACCTCTCGCCCGTCCCTTTGCTGGTCGACGTCCTCTCTCACGAGACCCTTCCACCCCTTCCTCCTTCCTCTCCCTCCCCATTGTCGCCTGTGCCCCTCACTTGTCCAACCCCTCTGGCAGTTTCCCCTCACCCTTTTGTCCCCAGCCCGGCCTCTTTCCTTGGTGTTTCCCCCCTCGCCCCCACTCATGGATGCACACACCCGCTGCTTGGACCCTGCCCTCCGCCCCCCCTTCCCTCTCCCCCAGTACACTTGCCCCGCTCCCCCCGTCCCTGCCTCTTTGCTCTCTCCTCCTCTCCTTGATACCCCTCCTCCCTCATCCCCTATCTCCTCTTGCACTCGCTCCCACACCGCTCGTACCCTTACCTGCACTTCTGTCCCTCTCCCCATCACACTACCTTCCTCCTTGTCCCCTATCTTTCCTTCTCCTCCGGTTGCTTCCCTCCCAGTCGCATCCACACCCCCAGCCTCTGCGTTGTTCCCTCCCTTCCTCTCCCGGGTCTCTACTATGCCGCTCTCCACATCCTCTTCCATCCCACTCTCTTCCGCCTTCTCCCTTCTCCCTTGCCCACTTCCTCCCGTTGTCGTATCATCACCTATCTCTCCCCTACTCGCTTCTCCTCCTCCTTTTTTTGCCCCCTCGCCAACTGCTCCTTTGTCTCCATCTCTACCACCCCCCCCCCTCTAGCGGTCTCTACTCCCCTCCCTTCTTCCCTTTCTCCCTCGACTACTGATGTGCTCCCTATGTCTTGCCCCTTGTCGTAGTACACCCTCCATCCGGGCCACGCCCATGGTCGTCACTTCTTCCATCTCGAGTTTCGCCATGCACTCCATGCCTGCACTGATCACCGCTTCGTCGATACCCCGGCATCTGCTGCTTGTGCCCTCGCGGTCACCTCTATACCACCCTTTTCTCCCTCTCCTTCCCCCTTCATGAGTCCAAACCCCTCACTCTAGACGCCGCCCTTACTTGTTTGGATGCCGCCGCCTGGCATGCGGCCTGTGTTGCCAAACTTGCCGCCCTTGCTAAACATGGTGTACTCAAAATTGCTGACCTTCCTCCCTGTCGCACGGCCATCAAGGCCAAGTGGTTCCTACGCAAGAAGTTCACTGCCTCAGGTGTCTTCGACCTGTACAAGGCTCGCCTCACAGCCAAGGGCTACTCCCAGGTCCCCGCCGTCGACTTCGCCAACACCTACGCCCCTGTCGGCCACTTCACGACAAGCCGCATTGTCATCTGTCTCGCGGCCCACTTTTGGTGGGAGCTTCATGAGATGGACGTGAACAACACCTTTCTACATGGTCATCTAGAGGAGGAGCTTTACGTGGTTCAGCCCCCGGGCCTCTCCGACGGTACAAGACGCATCTGTCGCCTTTGTTGCGCGCTCTATGGTCTTCGCCAGTCCCCTCGTTGCTGGAACGAGGAGCTCTGGTCTACCCTCGTCCGTGGCGCTTTCTGTCCTAGCCAGTCCGACCCCTCCCTCTTCAT
Organism: Penium margaritaceum; assembly: GCA_023375785.1. NCBI lineage: Eukaryota > Viridiplantae > Streptophyta > Zygnematophyceae > Desmidiales > Peniaceae > Penium > Penium margaritaceum. The sequence continues at coordinate 198,617 of SZWC01000009.1, read as the reverse complement.
CGGTGGCACGACTCTCGTGCCTGCCTTCATCCTGGTGTATGTGGATGACCTCCTTATCACCTCTCCCTCTTCTTCAGTAATCTCCGAGGCAAAGGGTCTTCTCTCCTTGGCGTACTGCATGAAATACCTTGGCCTTGCAGCCATGTTCTTGGGCATGCAGATCGAGCGCCTCCCTGACTGCCTGGTGGTCCATTAGGAGCGCTACGTGCGGACCCTTGCGGACCGCTTTGCCTCTGTCGTCGACCTCTCTCGTCCTCTCCCTGCTGCCTCCTCACTTATGCCACCGGGTACTCAGCTCGCCCTTTGTGTGGCTCACAATGCGGAGTGCGGTGCGCCAGAGTCCGCCGCCACATTTCAGTCCATCATTGGCGCACTCACGTATCTCGGCCGTGTATGCCCTTCGCTACGTTGTTGGGTCTGCCCGTGCCGGTCTCGTCTTTCCGGCCGGGTCGGGCATACCTCTCCTGGCAGGCTACACCGACAGTGATTATGCCCGCGACTCGGACGCCCGCAGTCGTAGCGGTTTCGTCTTCCTCCTTGGCCCTATTGCGATCTCTTGGCGGAGCGGCAAGCAAGGCTGTGTCACTCGCAACACTGGAGAGGCTGAATACATGGCCTTGGGTGGTGCTGCCATCAAGGCGGTGTGGCTTCGTTGCCTTCTCGGCGAACTTCGTCTCCCCACCCCAGCCGTGCCTCTCCACACTGACAGTGAGAGTGGCCTGGCCATTACCACGAACGCTGGTGCGTTTCACCGTCGCACCAAGCACATCAACGTTGAGCACCACTACGTATGCGACGTGGTCGCGGCAGGCAATGTCTGTCTCCGGTTCATCTCTGCTGAGTTCCAGCTCGCGGACTTCCTCACAAAGGCCCTCCACCAGCCCGCCTTCGCTTCGAGTATCACTTCTGTCGGCCTCGAGACCCTGCCCCCGCTCGACTGAGACTACCTCCTTTTTTTCCTCTCTGTTTGTCCCACTCCCCGTGCCTACGTTGTTTGGTCCTTTGCCCGATGACCGCTCGTATGCTGCATCCCTACCCCCACCCGTGCTCTCCGCTTCTCCCCTCCGTGTGTGCGTCTCTTGCAGGCTCCTCTCCGTCCGATATCCTCCGTCATCGGCGTGAATTTTTCCATCTTCCCATCTTCTCTCCTTCCCCCTGCCCCCTCCTCCCTCCCATGACCTGTTGGTGCCCCTGTTGCCGTGTGCCTCTGGGTGGTGGGATGCAGGTCCGCGATTCTCCCCGCCACTGTTGCACGAGTCGGGACTACCACTCGGGACTACTACTAGCTCTGAGCCCCCTCTTTCCTCTCCCCGCTCCCTTTGTCCGCATCGTTGGTCCTCTGCTTGATGACCGCGTGCATGGTGCAGACACGCTCCGTTCCGAGATCTGCCCCCCCCCCCTCGTTAGTGCGTCTCTTGCAGGCTCTCGCACACCCGTTCTCCTCCATCGCCAGCGTGGTACCTCCCGCGTGTCTCCGCCCACACACCTCCCGCGTGTCTCCGCCCACACCCCTCACAGATCTTCCCTCTCCCCCCCCCCCCTCTTCGTGTCTCTGTTGTCGTGTGCTTCTAGGCGGTGGGGTGCAGGTCCTTGATTCTCTCCCCTGGCACTTGACCCATCTTTGCTACGGGCCTCAGGACCACCACTAGTGGCCGCGTGGTGCTCCTGACCGGATTTGTCGGCTGGGTCCTTGTCGGGTGCTTCATGATGGGTGCTTCTGGCGGGGTGCTCCAGTGGTGTGCTTCTAGTGGGGGCTCGTGGCGGAGGCGCTTTCATGCGGGTGCGAGTGGTGGGGTGCTTCTGGTGGAGCTCTTCTGGCCGGGTGTTGCGACCGCGTCCTTCCGGCCGGGCACTGTGGCCGTGTGTTTCTGGCTGAGCCCTCTTGGCACGGTGTCGCCACCGGCACCCAGCGTCGCCATCCTCGTCGCCGCGTGCTCCGGCCCGCTGTGGCGTTCTTCTGGGGCTCCTGGTGTGGTGCTCAAGCTTTCTGCTTGTGGCACCCACCCTTGCTAGCGCTATCGTGTTAAAACAGTTAATGTTGTTGCTGCTTGTGTTAGAGTGCCTAGTTTAGTCCTAGCTTAGTTTTGCTACCCGGGTTTGACTCACTGGGTTAACTCCTACCGTTGTGACCCTTGCTAAACTAGCAGCTAGGAACTGGTGCACGTCCTCTAACCTGCGCACCAGTCGGGTGGTGCACTCACGCCAGAGAAGGGAGCCTTTCGCTCCCTCCTCACAGGGGAGCGAAAGCCCCCCTCTCGCCAATCGCATGGGCATCGTGATGCCTTGCCTGGAGCATGTTGCACCGTGCGACATGCTTCAGGCTGCTGATGTCACTCTCTTTGCAAGGCCGACCCGGTAGGGGGTGGTCCTCGCTCAAGCTCAGCTCATTCTTTCTAAGTAAACGATCCTATTCTCTTGCCTTGTTCTCCTCTCACGACTAAGTACCCCTTGCTCCTCGCTCTCCCTCACAGCTCTCGAGAGCCCTCCCCCTGACGACTCTTGAGAGCCACCTCCCCCTCACAACCGAGAGCGACAGTTGGCCCCGCGGCTAAATCCCTCGGCGTTCCCCCTCACAGGAGTCGAGCATCACCCGACTCCACCCACCACCCGTCTCCTCCATCCTCCCCCTAGGTCTGCCCAGTTGAACACCTTTTGCCTTTTTCCTTTTGCATTTTCCTTTTGCCTTTTGCCTTTTGCCTTTTGCCCCTTGCCTCTTGCCTTTTTCCTTTTGCCTCTTTCCTTTTGCCTTTTGCCTTTCGCACTTGGCCTTTTGCCTTTTGCCTTCTGCCTTTTGCCTTTTGCCTATTTCCCTTTGCCTTTTGCCTCTTGCCTTTTGCCTTTTGCCTCTTCCCTTTTGCCTTTTTCCTTTTGCCTTTTGCCTTTTTCCTTTTGCCTTTTGCCTTTTGCCTTTTGCCTTTTGCCTTTTGCCTTTTGCCTCTCCCTCTTTGCCTTTTGCCTTTTTCCTTTTGCCTTTTGCCTTTTGCCTTTTGCCTTCTGCCTTTTGCCTTTTGCCTATTTCCCTTTGCCTTTTGCCTCTTGCCTTTTGCCTTTTGCCTCTTCCCTTTTGCCTTTTTCCTTTTGCCTTTTGCCTTTTTCCTTGTGCCTTTTGCCTTTTGCCTTTTGCCTTTTGCCTTTTGCCTTTTGCCTCTTGCCTTTTGCCTTTTGCCTTTAACCTTTTGCCTTTTTCATGTTTCCTTTTGCCTTTTGCCTTTTGCCTTTTGCCTATTGCATTTTGCCTTTTGCATTTTTCCTTTTGCCTTTTGCCCTTTTCTTGTTGCCTTTTTCCTTTTGCCTTTTGCCTCTTGCCTTTTGCCTCTTGCTTTTTGCCGTTTGCCTTTTGCCTTTTCCCTTTTCCCTTTTGCCTTTTTCCTTTTGCCTGTTGACTTTTGCCTGTTGCCTTTTGCCTTTTGCGTTTGCACTTTTCCTCTTCCCTTTTGCCTCTTGCCTTTTGCCTTTTGCCTTTTTCCTTTTGCCTTTTGCCTTTTGCCTTTTGCCTTTTGCCTTTTGCCTTTTTGCCTTTTGCCTTTTTTCCCTTGCCTTGTACGTTTTGCCTTTTCCCTTTTCCCTTTTGCCTTTTGCATTCTGCCTTTTGCCTTTTGCCTCTTGCCTTTTGCATGTTGCATTTTGATTTTTGCCTTTTTCCTTTTACGTCTTGCCTTTTGCCTGTTGCCTTTTGCCTCTTACCTTTTTCCTTTTGCCTTTTGCCGTTTGCTTTTTCCTTTTTGCATTTCTCCTTTTGCCTTTTGCCTTTTGCCTTTTGCCTTTTGCCTCTTGCCTCTTGCCTTTTTCCTTTTGCCTCTTTCCTTTTGCCTTTTGCCTTTTGCATTTGGCCTTTTGCCTTTTGCCTCTTGCCTTTTGCGTTTTGCCTTTTGCCTTTTGCGTTTTGCGTTTTGCCTTTTGCCTTTTGCGTTTTGCGTTTTGCCTTTTGCCTTTTGCGTTTTGCGTTTTGCCTTTTGCCTTTTGCCTTTTGCCTTTTGCCTTTTGCCTTTTGCCTTTTCCCTCTTGCCTTTTGCCTTTTGCCTTTTGCCTTTTGCCTTTTGCCTTTTTCATGTTGCCTTTTGCCTTTTGCCTATTGCGTTTTGCCTTCTGCCTTTTCCGTTTCGCCTTTTGCCTTTTTCCTTTTGTCTTTTTCCTGTTTCCTTTTGCCTTCTGCAGTTTTCCTGTTGCCTTTTGCCTTTTGCCTTTTGCCTTTTGTGTTTCGCCTTTTGCCTTTTTCCCTTTGCGTCTTGACTTTTGCCTTTTGCCTTTTGCCTTTTTCCTTTTTCCTTCTGCCTTTTGCAATTTTCCTTGTGCCTTTTGCCTTTTGCCTCTTGCCTTTTGGCTTTTGCCTTTTTTCCTTTTGCCTTTTGCCTTTGCCTTTTGCCTTCTGCCTTTTTGCCTTTTTCTTTTTGCCTTTTGTCTCTTTTCTTTTGCGTTTTGCCTTTTGCCTCTTTCCTTTTCCCTTTTGCCTTTTGCCTTTTGCCTTCTGTGTTTTGCCTGTTGCCTTTTGCCTTTTTCCGTTGTCCTTTTGCATTTTGACTTTTCCCTTTTGCCTTTTGACTCTTGCCTTTTGCCTTTTGCCTTTTGCCTTTTGCCTTTTGCCTTTTTCCTTTTGCCTTTTGCCTTTTGTCTTTTGCCTTTTGCCTTTTTACCTTTGCCTTTTGTCTTATGCCTTTTGTCTTTTCCTTTTTCTTTTTGCCTTTTTCCTTTTGCCTTTTGCCTTTTGCCTTTTGCCTTTTGCCTTTTGCCTCTTGCCTTATGCCTTTTGCCTTTCGCGTTTTGCCTTTTGCCTTTTGTCTTTTGTGTTTTGCCTTTTGCCTTTTTCCCTTTGCCTTTTCACTTTTGCCTTTTGCCTTTTACCTTCTGCCTTTTGTGTTTTGCCTTTTGCCTTTTGTTTTTTGCGTTTCGCCTTTTGCCATTTGCCTTTTGCCTTTTGCTTTTTGCCTTTTGCCTTTTGCGGTTTGCGTTATCCCTTTTGCCTCTTGCCTTTTGCCTTTTGCCTTTTGCCTTTTGCCTTTTTCCTTTTACCTTTTGTATTCTGCCCTTTGTCTCTTGCCTTTTGCCTTCTGCCTTTTGCCTTTTGCCTTTTGCCTTTTGTCTTTTTTCTTTTTCCTTTTCCCTTTCGCCTTTTGCCTTTTGCCTTTTGCCTTTTGCCATTTGCATTTTGCCTCTTGCCTTTTGCCTTTTCCCTTTGGCATTTTGCCTTTTTTCTTTTGCATGCTGCCTTTTGTGTTTTGCCTTTTTCCTTTTGCCTTTTGCCTTTTCTGTTTTGCCTCTTGCCTTCTGCCTTTTGCCTTTTGCCTTTTTCCTTTTGCCTTTTGCGTTTTGCGTTTTGCCTTTTGCCTTTTGTCTTTTGCCTTATGCCTTTTTCTTTTTGCCTTTTGCCTTTTGCCTCTTTCCTTTTGCCTTTTGCCTTTTGCCGCTTGCCTTTTGCCTTTTGCCTTTTGCCTTTTGCCTTTTACCTTCTACCTTCTTCCTTTTTCCTTTTGCCTGTTTTGTCTTGCCTTTTGCCTTTTGCATTTTGCCTTTTGCCTTTTGCCCCTTGCCTTTTGCCTATTGCCTTTCACCTTTTGCCTTTTGCCTTTTGCCTTTTGCCCCTTGCCGTTTGCCTTTTTCCTTTTGCCTTTTGCCTTTTGCCTTTTGTGTTTTGCCGTTTGCCTCTTGCTGTTTCCCTTTTACCTTTTGCCCCTTGCCGTTTTTCTTTTACCTTTTTCCTTTTTCCTTTTGCCTTTTGCCTTTTGTCTTTTTCCTTTTGCATTTTGCCATTTGCCTTTTTCCTTTTGCCTCTTGCTTTTTGCCTTTTGCAGTCTAACTTTTGCCTTTTGCCTTTTGCCTTTTGTGTTTTGCCTTTTGCCTTTTGCCCTTCACCTTTTGCGTTTTGCCTGTTGTCTTTTGCCTTTTGCCACTTGCCTTCTGCCTTTTTCCTGTTGCCTCTTGCATTTTGCCTTCTGCCTTTTGCCTTTTGCCTTTTCCTTTTTGCCTTTTGCCTTTTGACTATTTCCTTTTGCCTTTTGCCTTTTGCCTTTTGCCTTTTTCCTTTTGCCGTTTGCCTTTAGCCTTTTGCCTTTTGCCTTTTGCCTTTTTCCTTTTGCCTTTTCCCTTTTGCCTTTTGCCTTTTGCCTTTTGCCTTTTTCCTATTACCTTTTCCCTTTTGCCTTTTGCCTTTTGCCTTTTGCCTTTTACCTTTTGCCTTTTGCATTTTGCCTTTTGCCTTTTGTCTTTTGCCTTTTGCCTTTTGCCTTTTGCCTTTTGTCCTTTGCCTTTTGACTTTTGCCTTTTGCCTTGTACCTTTTGTCTTTCGCCTTCTGCCCTTTGCCTTTAGCCTTTTGCCTTTTTCCTTTTGCCTTTTTCCTTTTGCCTTTTGCCTTGTGGCTTTTGCATTTTTCCTTTTGTCTTTTGCCTTTTGCTTTTTGCCTTTTGCCTTTTCCCTTTTGCCTTTTACCTTTTGCCTTTTGCCTTTTGCCATTTTCCTTTTGCTTTTTGCCTTTTTCATTTTGCCTCTTGCCTTTTGCTTTTTGCCTTTTGCCTTCTGCCTTATTCCTTTTGCCTTTTGTCATTTTTCGTTTGCCTTTTGCCTTGTGCCTCTTTCCTTTTGCCTTTTGCGTTTTGCCTTTTGCCTCTTGCCTCTTGCCTCTTGCCTTTTGCCTTTTGCCTTTTGCCTTTTGCGTTTTGTGTGTTGCCTTTTGCCTTTTGCCTTTATTCTTTTGCCTTCTGCCTTTTGCCTTTTAACTTATGCCTTTTGCCTTTTGCCTCTTTCCTTTTGCGTTTTGCCTTTTGCCTTTTGCTTTTTGCCGCTTGCCTTTTGCCTTTTGCCTTTTTCCTTTTGCCTTTTGCCTTATGCATTTTGCCTTATGTGTTTTGCCTTTTGCCTTTTGCCTTTTGCGTTCTGCCTTTTGCCTTTTGCCTTTTGCCTTTTGCCTCTTGGCTGTTGCCTTTTTCCTTTTTCCTTTTGCCTTTTGCCTTTTGTCTATTGTATTTTGCCTTTTCCCTTTTGTCCTTTGCCTTTTGACTTTTGCCTTTTGCCTTGTGCCCTTTGTCTTTTGCATTCTACCCTTTGCCTTTTGCTTTTTGCCTTTTTCCTTTTGCCTTTTGCCTTTTGCCTTTTGCCTTTTGCTTTTTGCCTTTTGCCTTATGCTTTTTGCCTTTTGCCTTTAGCGTTTTGCATTTTGCTTTTTTTCCTTTTACCTTTTGCCTTTTGCCTTATGCCTTTTACCTCTTACCTTTTTCCTTTTGCCTTTTGCATGTTGTCTTTTGCCTTTTTCTTTTTGCCCTTTGCCTTTTCCCTTTTGCCTTTTACCTTTTGCTATTTGCCTTTTGCCTTTTTCCTTTTGCCTTTTGCCTTTTGCTCTTTGCCTTTTGCCTCTTGCCTTTTGCCTTTTGCCTTTTGCCTTTTGTGTTTTGCCTTTGCCTTTTTCATGTTCCCTTTTGGCTTTTGCCTTTTGCCTATTTCGTTTTGCCTTTTGCCTTTTTCCTTTTGCCTATTGCCTTTTGCCTTTCTTCTTTTGCCTTTTTCTCTTTGCCTTTTTTATTTTTCCTGTTGACTTTTGCCTTTTGCCTTTTGTGTTTTGCCTCTTGCCTTTTGCCTTTTGCCATTTGACTTTTGCCTTTTGCCTTTTGCCGTTTGCCTCTTGCCTTTTGTCTTTTGCCGATTGCTTTTTTCTCTTTGCCTTTTGACTTTTGCGTTTTGCCTTTTGCCTTTTTCCTTTTTACTTTTGACTTTTGCATTTTGCCTTGTGCCTTTTGCCTTTTGCCTCTTGCCTTTTGCCTTTTGCCTTTTTCCTTTTGGCCTTTTGCCTTTTTCCTTCTGCCTTTGTGCCTTTTTCCTTTTGCCTTTAATCTTTTTTCTTTTGCCTTTTGCCTTTTGCCTCTTTCCTTTTGCCTTTTCCCTTTTGCCTTTTACCTTTTTCCTTTTGCCTGTTGCATTTTGCCTTCTTCCTTTGTCCTTTTGCATTTTGCCTCTTCCCTTTTGCCTTTTGCCTCTTGCCTTTTCCTTTTTGCCTTTTGCCTTTTGCCTTTTGCCTTTTGCCTTTTTCCTTTTGCCTTTTGCCTTTTGCCTTGTTCCTTTTGCCTTTTGCCTTTTTCCCCTTGCCTTTTGCCTTTTGCCTTTTGTGTTTTGCCTTTTGCCTTTTGCCTCTTTTGTTTTGCCTTTTGCCTCTTTCCCTTTGCCCTTTTCCATTTGCCTTTTGCCATTTGCCTTTTGGCTTCTGCCATTTGCGTTTTGCCTTTTGCCTCTTGCCTTTTGCATTTTGCCCTTTGCCTTTTGCCTTTTGCATTTTGCCTTTCGCCTTTTGCCTTTTACCTTTTGCGTTTTGCCCTTTGCCTCTTGCCTTTTACCTGTTGCCTTTTGCCTTTTGCCTCTTGCCTTTTGCCTTTTGCCTTTTGTCTTTTGTCTTTTGTGTTTTGTGTTTTGCATTTTGCATATCGCCTTCTGCATTTTGCCTCTTGCCTTTTGCCTTTTGCCTTTGGCATTTTGCCTTTTGCCTTTTGCATGCTGCCTTTTGCTTTTGCCTTTTGCCTTTTGCCTTTTACCTTCTGCCTTTTGCCTTTTCCCTTTGCGTTTTGCGTTTTGCCTCTTGCCTTTTGCCTTCTGCCTTTTGCCTTTTGCCTTTTGCGTTTTGCATTTTGCCTTTTTCCTTTTGCCTTTTGTCTTTTGCCTTTTACCTTTCTCCTTTTGCCTTTTGCCTTTTGCCTTTTTCTTCTTTCCTTTTGCCTTTTGCCTTTTGCCGTTTGCCTTTTGCCTTTTGCCTTTTGCCTTTTGCCTCTTGCCTTTTGCCTTTTGCCTTTTGCCTTTTGCCTGTTGCCTCTTGCCTCTTGCCTTTTGCCTTTTGCCTTTTGCCTTTTGTCTTTTGCCTTTTGCCTTTTGCCTTTTGCCTTTTTCCTTTTGCCTTTTGCCTTTTGCCTTTTGCCTTTTGCCTGTTGCCTCTTGCCTTTTGCCTTTTGCCTTTTGCATTTTTCCTTTTGCATGTTGCCTTTTTCCTTTTTCCTTTTGCCTTTTGCCTTTTGCCTTTTGCCCATTGCCTTTTGCATATTGCCTTTTACCTTTTGCCTTTTGCCTTTTTCCTTTTGCCTTTTACCTTTTGTCTTTTGCCTTTTGCCCCTTGCTGTTTGCCTTTTACCGTTTGCCCCTTGCCGTTTGCCTTTTGCCTTTTGCCTTTTTCCTTTTGCCTTTTGCCTTTTGCCTTCTGTCTTTTGCCTTTTACCTTTTGCCTTTTGCGTTTTTCCTCTTGCCTTTTTCATTTTTGCATTAGCCTTTTGCCTTTTGCCTCTTGCGTTTTGCCTTTTGCAGTTGGCCTTTTGCCTTTTGCTTTTTGTCTTTTGCCTTTTGCCTTTCGCCCTTTACCGTTTGCCTTTTGCCCGTTGTCTTTTGCCTTTTGCCTTTTGCCTTTTGCCTTTTTCCTTTTGCCTGTTGCATTTTGCCTTCTGCCTTTTGCCTTTTTCCTTTTGCCTTTTGCTTTTTGCCTTTTGACTCTTTCCTTTTGCCTTTTGCCTTTTGCCTTTTGCCTTTTGTCTTTTTCCTTTTGCCGTTCGCCTTTTGCCATTTGCCTTTTACCTTTTGCCTTTTTCATTTTTCCTCTTGCCTTTTGCCTTTTTCCACTTGCCTTTTGCCATTTGCCTTTTGTCTTTTTCCTTTTGTCTTTCGCCTTAACCTTTTGCTATTTGCCTATTGCCTTTTGTCTTTTGCCTTTTGCCTTTTGCCTTTTGTCCTTTGCCTTTTGACTTTTGCCTTTCGCCTTGTGCCTTTTGTCTTTCGCCTTCTGCCCTGTGCCTATTTCCTTTTGCTTTTTTCCCTTTGCCATTTGCCTTTTGCCTTTTGACTCTTTCCTTTTGCCTTGTGCCTTCTGCCTTTTACCTTTTGTCCTTAACCTTCTGCATTTTGCCTGTTGTCTTTTGCCCTTTGCCTTTTGCCTTTTCCATTTGCCTTTTGCCTGTTGCATTTTGCTTTTTGCCGTTTGCCTTTTGCCTTTTGCCTTTTACTTTTTTCTTTTTTCCTTTTGACTCTTTCCTTTTGCCTTTTGCCTTTTGCCTTTTTCCTTTTGCCGTTTGCCTTTCCCCATTTGCCTTGTGTCTTTTTACTTTTGTATTTTGCCTTAACCTTTTGCCTTCTGCCTTTTGTCTTTTTTCTTTTGCCTTTTGCCTTTTGCGTTTTGTCCTTTGCCTTTAGACTTTTGCCTTTTGCATTGTGCCTTTTGTCTTCCCGCTTCTGCCCTTTGCCTATTTCCTTTTGCTTTTTTTCCTTTGCCTTTTGCCTTTTGCCTTTAGCCTTTAGCCGTTTGCCGTTTGCTTTTTTCCTTTTACCTTTTGCCCTTTTTCTTTTGCATTTTGCCTTTTGCCTTTTGCCTTTTGCCTTTTTCCTTTTGCCTTTTGCCTTTTTTCTTTTGCCTTTTGCTTTTTGCCTTTTGCCTTTTGCCTTTTGCCTTTTTCCTTTTCCCTTTTGCCTTTTGCCTTTTTCCTTTTGTTTTTTTCCTTTTTCCTTTTGCCTTATGCCTCTTGCATTTTGCCTTTTGCCTTTTTCCTTTTGCGTTTTGCCTTTTTCATGTTGCCTTTTGCGTTTTTCCTTTTGCCTATTGCAATTTGCCTTTTTCCTTTTGCCTTTTGCCTTTTGTCTTTTGCCTTTTTCCTTTTTCCTTTTGCATTTTTCCTGTTGCCTTGTGCCTTTTGCCTTTTGCCTTTTTCATCTTGCCTTATGCCTCTTGTGTTTTGACATTTGCCTTTTGCCTTTTGCCTTTTGTGTTTTGCCTTTTGCCTTCTTCCCTTTGCCTATTGACTTTTGCCTTTTGCCTTTTGCCTTTTCCCTTTTTCCTTTTGCCGTTTGCATTTTGCCTTGCGCCTTTTTCCTTTTGCCTCTTGCCTTTTGCCTTTTGCCTTTTTCCTTCTGCCTTTTCCCTTTTGCCTTCTGCCTTTTTGCCTTTTTCCTTGTGCCTTTTTTATTTTTTCTTTTGCCTTTTGCCTTTTGCCTCTTTCCTTTTGCCTTTTGCGTTTTGCCTTTTGCCTCTTGCCTCTTGCCTTTTGCCTTTTGCGTTTTGCGTTTTGCGTTTTGCGTTTTGCCTTTTGCCTTTTGCCTTTTGCCTTTTGCCTTCTTAGTTTTGCCTTCTGCGTTCTGCCTTTTGCCTTTTGCCGTTTGCGTTTTGCCTTTTGCCTTTTGCCTTTTGCCTTTTGCCTTCTGCCTTTTGCCTTTTGCCTGTTGCCTCTCGCCTTTTGCCTTTTGCCTTTTGCCTTTTGCATGTTGCCTTTTGCCTTTTGCCTTTTGCCTTTTGCCCCTTGCCTTTTGCCTATTACCTTTTACCTTTTTCCTTTTGCCTTTTTCCTTTTACCCCTTTCCGTTTGCCTTTTTTCTTTTGCCTTTTACCTTTTGCCGTTTGTCTTTTGCTTTTTGCCCCTTGCTGTTTGCCTTTTACCTTTTGCCCCTTGCAGTTTGCCTTTTGCCTTTTGTCTTTTTCATTTTGCCTTTTGCCTTTCGCCTTTTGTCTTTTTCCTTTTGGCTTTTGCCTTTTGCCTTTTGCCTCTTGCCTTTTCCATTTTGGCATTTGCCTTTTGCCTTTTGCCTCTTGCTTTTTGCCTTTTGCAGTTTGCCTTTTACCTTTTGCCTTTTGCCTTTTGCCTTTTGTGTTTTCCTTTTGCCTTTTGCCCTTTACCTTTTGCCTTTTTCCTGTTGTCTTTTGCCTTCTGCCTTTTGCCTTTTGCCTTTTGCGTTTATGTTTTGCCTTTTGCCTTTTGCCCTTTGTCTTTTGCCTATTGCCTTTTGCCTATTGCCCATTTCCTCTTTCCTTTTGCCTTTTGCATTTTACCGCTTGCCTTTTGCCTTTTGCCTTTTGCCTTTTGCCTTTTACCTTTTGCCTTTTGCCTTTTGCCTTCTGCATTTTTCCTTTTGCATGTTGCCTTTTGCCTTTTGCCCTTTGCCTTTTGCCTATTGCCTTTTACCTTTTGCCTTTTGCCTCTTTTCTTTTACCCCTTGCCGTTTGCCTTTTGCCTTTTGCTTTTTGCCTTTTGCCTTTTGCCTTTTGCTTTTTGTCTTTCGCCTCTTGCCCCTTGCTGTTTGCCTTTTACCCTTTGCCCCTTGCCGTTTTCCCTTTGCCTTCTGCCTTTTTTCCTTTTGCCTTTTGCCTTTCGCCATTTGTCTTTTTCCTTTTGCCTTTTGCCTTTTGCCTCTTGCTTTTGCATTTTGGTATTTGCCTTTTGCCTTTTGCCTCTTGCTTGTTGCCTTTTGCAGTTTGCCTTTTGCCTTTTGCCTTTTGCCTTTTGCCTTTTCCTTTTTCGTCTTGCCTTTTGCCTTTTGCCACTTGCATTTTGCCTTTTGCCTTTTGTCTTTTCCCTTCTGTCTTTTGCCTTTTGCCTTTTGCCTTTTTTCCTTTTGCCTTTTGCTTTTTTCCTTTTGCCATTTGCCTTTTGCCTCTTGCCTTTTGCCTTTTGCCTGTTGCCTTTTGCCTTTTGCCTTTTGCCATTTGCCTTTTGCCTTTTGTCCTTTGCCTTTTGACTTTTGCCTTTTGCCTTGTGCCTTTTGCCTTTTGCCTTCTGCCCTTTGCCTATTGCCTTTTGCTTTTTTCCTTTTGCCTTTTGCCTTTTGCCTTTTGCCTTTTGCCTTTTCCCTGTAGTCGTTTGCTTATTGTTTTTTTCCTTTTACCTTTTTCCTTTTGCCTTTTGCCTTTTTCATGTTGCCTTTTGCATTTTGCCTTTTGCCTTTTTGCTTTTGCCTTTTTCCTTTTGCCTTTTTCCTTTTGTCTTTTGCCTTTTGCCTTTTTCCTTTGCTATTTGCCTTTTGTCTTCTGCCTTTTGCTTTTTTCCTTTTGTTTTCTTCTTTTGCCTTTTGCCTTTTGCCTTTAGCCTCTTGCCCTTTGCCTTTTGCCTCTTGCCTTTTGCCCTTTGCCTTTTCATGTTGCCTTTTGCGTTTTGCCTTTTGCCTTTTGCCTATTGGGTTTTGCCTTTTGCCTTTTTCCTTTTGCCTTTTGCAGTTTTCCTGTTGTCTTTTGCCTTTTGCCTTTTGCCTTTTGCCTTTTGTGTTTTGCCTTTTGCCTTTTCCCCTTTGCCTTTTGCCTTTTGACTTTTGCCTTTTGCCTTTTGCCTTTTTCCTTCCTCCTTTTGCTTTTTGCATTTTTCCTTGTTCCTTTTGCCTTTTGCCTCTTGCTTTTTGCCTTTTGTCCTTTTCTTTTTGCCTTTTGCCTTTTGCCATTTGCCTTCTGCATTTTTGCCTTTTTTCCTTTTGCCTTTTTTCTTTTTCCTTTTGCCTTTTGCCTTTTGCCTCTTTCCTTTTGCCTTTTGCCTTTTTCCTTTTGCCTTTATCTTTTTGCCTGTTGCCTGTTTCCTTTTCTTTTGTCCTTTTGCATTTTGCACTTTCCCTTTTGCCTTTTGACTTTTGCCTTTTGCCTTTAGCCTTTTTCCTTTTGCCTTTAGCCTTTTTTCTTTTGCCTTTTGCCTTTTTCCTATTGCATTTTGCCTTTTGCCTTTTGTCTTCTGCCTTTTTCCTTTTGCCTTTTTCCTTTTACCTATTGCCTTTTGCCTTTTTTCCTTTTGCCTTTTGTGTTTTTCCTTTTGCCTTTTGTGTTTTTCCTTTTGCCCTTTTCCCTTTGCCTTTTGACTTTTGCCTTTTTCCTTTTGCTATTTGCCTTTTTTATTTTGCATTTTTTCTTTTGCCATTTGCCTTTTGCCTTTTTCCATTTGCATTGTGTCTTTTGCCTTTTGCCTTTTGCTGTTTGCAGGTTGCCTTTTGCCTCTTGCCTTTTGCCTTTTGCCTTTTGCCTTTTTCCTTTTTGCCTTTAGTTTTTTGCCGTTTGCCTTTGATCTTTTACCTTTTGTGTTTTGCCTTTTGCCTCTTGCCTTTTGCCTTTTGCCTTTTGCCTTTTGCCTCTCGCCTTTTGTCTTTTGCCTTTGGCCTTTTGCCTTTTGCCTTTTGCCTTTTGCATTTTCCCTCTTGCCTTTTGCCTTTGGCCTTTCGCCTTTGGAATTTTGCCTTTTGCCTTTTTTCCTTTTGCCTTTTGCCTTTTGTCTTTTGCCTTTTGTCTTTTGCCTTTTGCCTGTTTCCTTTTGTCTTTTGCCTTTTGCCCTTTTCATGTTGCCTTTTGCCTTTTGCCTTTTGCCCTTTGCCTTTTTCCTAACGCCTTTTGCCTTTTTCTTTTTTCCTTTTGCCTTTTGCCTTTTGTCTTTTGCCTTTTCTCTTTTCCCTTTTGCATTTTTCATGTTGCCTTTTGCCTTTTGCCTTGTGCCTTCTGCTCTTGCCTTTTGCCTCTTGCATTTTTCCATTTGCCTTTCGCCTTTTGCCTTTTGCCTTTGCCTTCTCTGTTTTGCCTTTTGCCTTTTTCCCTTTGCCTTTTGACTTTTGCCTCTTGCGTTTTACCCTTTTCCTTTTTCTTTTACCTTTTGCATTTTGCCTTGTATCTTTTGCCTTTTGCATCTTGCCTTTTGCCTTTTGCCTTTTTGCTTTTGCCTTTTTCCATTTGCCTTTTGCCTTCTGTCTATTTGCCTTTTTTCTTTTGCCTTTTCTCTTTTTCCATTTGCCTTTTGCCTTTTGCCTCTTCCTTTTGCCTTTTGCCTTATGCCTTTTACCCTTTTCCTTTTTTCTGTTGCCTTTTACCTTCTTCCTTTGTCCTTTTTCATTTTGCCTTTTCCCTTTTGCCTTTTGACTCTTGCCTTTTACCTTTTGCCTCTTGCCTTTTACCTTTTGCCTTTTGCCTTTTCCCTTTTGCCTTTTGCCTCTAACGTTTTGCCTTTTTCCTTTTGTTTTTTGCCTTTTGTCTTTTGCCTTTTGCTTTTTGCCTTTTTCTTTTTGCCTTTTGCCTTTTTCCTTTTGCCTTTTACCTTTTGGTTTTTGTGTTTTGCCGTTTTTCTTTTGCCTTTTGCCTTTTGCCTCTTGCTTTTTGCCTTTTGCCTTTCGCCTTTTACCTTTTTCATGTTGCCTTTTGCCTTTTGCCTTTTTCCTTTTGCATATTGTTTTTTGCCTTTTGCCTTTTTCCTTTTGCCTTTTGCCTTATGCCTTTTGTCTTTTGCCTTTTTCCTTTTACCTTTTGCATTGTTCTTGTTTCCTTTTGCCTTTTGTCTTTTGCCTTTTTCCTCTTGCCTTTTGCCTCTTGCCTTTTGCCATTTGCCTTTTGCCTTTTGCCTTTTGCTTTTTGCCTTTTGTGTTTTGCTGATTACATTTTTCCCTTTGCCTTTTGACTTTTGTCTTTTGCCTTTTGCCTTTTTCCTTTGACCTTTTGCCTTTTGCATTTTGCCTTGTGCGTTTTGCCTTTTGCCTCTTGCCTTTTGTCTGTTGCCTTTTTCCTTTTGCGTTTTGCTTTTTGCCTTCTGCCTTTTTGCCTTTTTCCTTTTGCCTTTTGTCTTTCTTCTTTTGCCTTTTGCCTTTCACCTCTTTTCTTTTGCCTTTTGCATTTTGCCTTTTGCCTTTTTCCTTTGTCCTTTTGCATTTTGCCTTTTCCCTTTTGCCTTTTGACTCTCGCCTTTTGCCTTTTGCCTTTTGCCTTTT
>SZWC01000009.1:166910-182525 GCA_023375785.1 Penium margaritaceum | reverse complement strand
CCTTACATTTTGCCTTTTGCCATTTGCATGCTGCTTTTTGCCTTTTGCCTTTTTCCTTTTGCCTTTTGCCTTTTGTATTTTTCATTTTACCTTTTGCCTTTTGTCATTTGCCTTTTGCCTTTTGCCTTTTTCCTTTTGCGTTTTGCCTGTGCCTATTGCCTTTGGCTTTTTGCCTTTTACCTTTTGCCTTTTGCGTTTGTGTTTTGCCCTTTACCTTTTCCCTTTTGTCTTTTGCCTTTTGCCTTCTGCCTTTTTTGTTTTGCCTTTTGCCTTTTGCCTTTTGCCTCTTTTCTTGTGCCTTTTGCCTTTTTCCGCTTGCCTTTTGCCTTTTGCCTTTTGCCTTATTTGTTTTGCCTTTTGTGTTTTGCCTTTTGCCTTTTGCCTTTTGCCTTTTGCCTTTTGCCATATTCATCTTGCCTTTTGCCTTTTTCCTTTTGCCTTTTATTTTCGCCTTTTGTCTTCTGCCTTTTGACTTTTGCCTTTTGCCTTTTGCCTCTTGCCTTCTGCATTTTGCCATTTACCTTTTGTCTTTTGCCTCTTGTTTTTTGCCTTTTGCTGTTTTCCTTTTGCCTTTTTCCTTTTGCCTTTTGCCTTTTGTGTTTTGCCTTTTGCCCTCTGTCCTTTACCTAGTGCCTTTTGCCTGTTGTCTTTTGCATTTTGCCTTTTGCCTTTGGCCTTTTTCCTTTTACCTGTTGCATTTTTCCTTCTGCCTTTTGCCTTTTGCCTTTCGCCTTTTGCCTTTTGCCTTTTGCCTTTTGACTCTTTCCTTTTGCCTTTTTTCTTTTGCCTTTTGCCTTTTGTTGTTTACCTTTTACCTTTTGCCTTTTTCCTTTTGCCGTTTGCCTTTTGCCTTTTGCCTTTTGTCGTTTGCCTCTTGCCTTTTGCCTTTTGCCTCTCGGGTTTTCCCTTTTGCCTTTTGCCTTTTGTTTTGCCTTTTGCCTTTTTCCTTTGCCTTTTGACTTTTGCCTTTTGCCTTTTGCCTTCTCCCTTTTTTATTTTGCCTTTTGCCTTTGCCGTTTGCCTTTTTCCTTTTTCCATATGCCTTTTGCCTTTTGCCTTTTGATGTTTGCCTTTTGCCTTTTGCCACTTGCCTTTTGCGTTTGCCTTTTGCCTTTTGCCTTTTGCCTTTTACCTTTTGCGTTTTTCCCTTTGCCTCTTACCTTTTGCCTTTTGCCTTTTTCCTTTTCCCTCTCCCCTTTTGCCTTTTGCCTTTTCCCTTTTGTCTTTTGTCTTTTGCCTTCTGCCTTTTGCCTTTTGCCTTTTGCCTTTTGCCTTTACATTTTGCCTTTTGCCATTTGCATGCTGCTTTTTGCCTTTTGCCTTTTTCCTTTTGCCTTTTGCCTTTTGTATTTTTCATTTTACCTTTTGCCTTTTGTCATTTGCCTTTTGCCTTTTGCCTTTTGCCTTTTGCCCTTACATTTTGCCTTTTGCCATTTGCATGCTGCTTTTTGCCTTTTGCCTTTTTCCTTTTGCCTTTTGCCTTTTGTATTTTTCATTTTACCTTTTGCCTTTTGTCATTTGCCTTTTGCCTTTTGCCTTTTGCCTTTTGCGTTTTGCGTGTGCCTATTGCCTTTGGCTTTTTGCCTTTTACCTTTTGCCTTTTGCGTTTTGTGTTCTGCCCTTTATCTTTTCCCTTTTGTCTTTTGCCTTTTGCCTCCTGCCTTTTTCGTTTTGCCTGTTGCCTTTTGCCTTTTGCCTCTTTTCTTCTGCCTTTTGCCTTTTTCCGCTTGCCTTTTGCCTTTTGCCTTTTGCCTTTTGCCTTATTTGTTTTGCCTTTTGTGTTTTGCCTTTTGCCTTTTGCCTTTTGCCTTTTGCCTTTTGCCATATTCATTTTGCCTTTTGCCTTTTTTCCTTTTGCCTTTTATTTTCGCCTTTTGTCTTCTGCCTTTTGACTTTTGCCTTTTGCCTTTTGCCTCTTGCCTTCTGCATTTTGCCATTTGCATTTTGTCTTTTGCCTCTTGTTTTTTGCCTTTTGCTGTTTTCCTTTTGCCTTTTTCCTTTTGCCTTTTGCCTTTTGTGTTCTGCCTTTTGCCCTCTGTCCTTTACCTAGTGCCTTTTGCCTGTTGTCTTTTGCATTTTGCCTTTTGCCTTTGGCCTTTTTCCTTTTACCTGTTGCATTTATCCTTCTGCCTTTTGCCTTTTGCCTTTCGCCTTTTGCCTTTTGCCTTTTGCCTTTTGACTCTTTCCTTTTGCCTTTTTCCTTTTGCCTTTTGCCTTTTTTCCTTTTTCCTTTTACCATTTGTTTTTTTGCCTTTTGCCTTTTGCCTTTTGCCTTTTGCATTTGTCCACTTGCCTTTTTCCTTTCGCCATTTGCCTTTTGCCTTTTGCCTTTTTTCCTTTTTCCTTTTACCATTTGTTTTTTTGCCTTTTGCCTTTTGCCTTTTGCCTTTTGCATTTGTCCACTTGCCTTTTTCCTTTCGCCATTTGCCTTTTGCCTTTTGCCTTTTGTCTTTTTCCTTTTGTGTTTTGCCGTTTGCCTCTTTCCTTTTGCCTTTTGCCTTTCTCCTTTTGCCTTTATCCATTTGCCTGTTGCCTTTTGCCTTTTTCCTTTGTCCTTTTCCATTTACCCTTTTCTCTTTTGCCTTTTGACTCTTGCCTTTTGCCTTTTGCCTTTTGCCTTTTGTCTTTTGCCTATTGCCTTTTGCCTTTTTCCTTTTGCCATTTGCCTTTTGCCTTTTGCCTCTTGCCTTTTGCCTTTTGGCTCCTGCATTTTGCCTTTTGACTTTTGCCTTTTGTGTTTTGCCTTTTGCCTTTTTCTGTTTGCCTTTTGACTTTTGCCTTTCTCCTTTTGCCTTTTGCCTTTTGTATTTTGCCTTTTTCCTTTTGCCGTTTGCTTTTTGCCTTCTGCCATTTGCATTTTGCCTTTTGCCTTTTGCGTTTTGCTGTTTTCGTTTTGCTTTTTGCCTCTTGTTTTTTGCCTTTTGCCTTTTACCTTTTACCTTTTGTGTTTTTTCCTTTGCCTCTTGCCTTTGCCGTTTGCCTTTTGCCTCTCGCCTTTTGCCTTTTGCCTTTTGTCTTTTGTCTTTTGCCTTTTGCCTTTTGCCTTTTGCATTTTCCCTCTTTCCTTTTGCCTTTTGCCTTTTGCCTTTGGCATTTTGCCTTTTGCCTTTTTCCTTTTGCCTTTTTCCTTTTGTCTTTTGCCTTTTGCTTTTTGCCGTTTGCCTTTTGCATTTTGCCTTTTATCTTTTGCCTTTTGCCTTTTGCCTTTTGCCTTTTGTCTTTTGCCTTTTATCTCTTGCCTTCTACCTTTTGCCTTTTGTCTTTTGCCCTTTGCCTTTTTCATGTTGCCTTTTGCCTTTTGCCTTTTGCCTTTTGCCTAGCGCCTTTTGCCTTTTTCTTTTTTCCTTTTACCTTTTGCCTTTTTTCTTTTGCCTTTTTTCTTTTGCCTTTTGCATCTTTCCTGTTGCCTTTTGCCTTTTGCCTTGTGCCTTCTGCCTCTTGCCTTTTGCCTCTTGCATTTTTCCATTTGCCTTTCACCTTTTGCATTTTGCCTTTTGCCTTCTCTGTTTTGCACTTTGCCCTTTTCCCTTTGCCTTTTGACTTTTGCCTTTTGCCTTTTGCCTTTTTCCTTTTTCTTTTGCCTTTTGCATTTTGCCTTGTATCTTTTGCCTTTTGCCTCTTGCCTTTTGCCTTTTGCCTTTTTACTTTTTTCTTTTGCCATTTGCCTTTTGCCTTCTGCCTATTTGCCTTTTTTCTTTTGCCTTTTGTCTTTTTTCATTTGCCTTTTTATTTTTGCCTCTTCCTTTTGCCTTTTGCCTTCTGCCTTTAAGCTTTTTTCTTTTTCATGTTGCCTTTTACCTTTTTCCTTTGTTCTTTTTCATTTTGCCTTTTCCCTTTTGCCTTTTGACTCTTCCCCTTTACCTTTTGCCTTTTGCCTTTTACCTTTTGCCTTTTGCCTTTCCCCTTTTTCCTTTTTCCTCTAACCTTTTGCCTTTTTCCTTTTGCCTTTTGCCTTTTGTCTTTTGCCTTATGCTTTTTGCCTTTTGCTTTTTGCCTTTTGCCTTTTTCCTTTTGCCTTTTACCTTTTGGTTTTTGGCTTTTGCCTTTTTCCTTTTGCCTTGTGCCTTTTGCCTCTTGCCTTTTGCCTTTTGCCTTTTGCCTTTTACCTTCTTCATGTTGCCTTTTGCCTTTTGCCTTTTTCCTTTTGCCTATTGCGTTTTGCCTTTTGCCTTTTTCCTTTTTCCTTTTGCCTTTTGCCTTTTGTCTTTTGTCTTTTTCCTTTTGCCTTTTGCATTTTTCTTGTTGCCTTTTGCCTTTTGCCTTTTGCCTTTTGTGTTTTGCCGATTACCTTTTTCCCTTTGCCTTTTGACTTTTGCCTTTTGCCTTTTTCCGTTTTCCTTTGACCTTTTGCCTTTTGCATTTTGCCTTGTGCCTTTTGCCTTTTGCCTCTTGCCTTCTGTTTTTTGCGTTTTACCATTGACGTTTTGCCTTTTGCCTTCTGCCTTTTTGCCTTTTTCCTTTTGCCTTTTGTCTTTCTTCTTTTGCCTTTTGCCTTTCACCTCTTTCCTTTTGCCTTTTGCCTTTTGCCTTTTGCCTTTTTCCTTTGTCCTTTTGCATTTTTCCTTTTCACTTTTGCCTTTTAACTCTCGCCTTTTGCCTTTTGCCTTTTGCCTTTTGCATTTTGCCTTTTTCCTTTTGCCTTTTTCCTTTTGCCGTTTTCCTTTTGTCTTTTGCCTTTTGCGTTTTGCCTTTTTTCCTTTTGCCTTTTGTCTTTTGCCTTTTGCCTGTTGCCTTTTGCCTTTTGCCTCTCGCGTTTTGCCTTTTGCCTGTTTTGTTTTGCGTTTTTCGTTTTGCCCTTTGCCTTTTGACTTTTGCCTTTTGCCTTTTGCCTTCTCCCTTTTGTATTTTGCCTTTTGCCTTTGCCGTTTACCTTTTGCCTTTTTCCATATGCCTTTTTCCTTTTGCATTTTGCCTTTTGCCTTTTGCTATTTGCCTTTTGCCTTTTGCCACTTGCCTTTTGCATTTGCCTTTTGCCTTTTGCCTTTTGCCTTTTACCTTTTGCATTTTGCCCTTTGCCTCTTGCGTTTTGCCTTTTGTCTTTTGCCTTTTGCCTCTCCCCTTTTGCGTTTTGCCTTTTGCCTTTTGTCTTTTGTCTTTTGCCTTTTGCCTTTTGCCTTTTGCCTTTTGCCTTTTGCCTTTGGCATTTTTCCTTTTGCCATTTGCATGCTGCTTTTTGCCTTTTGCCCTTTTCCTTTTGCCTTTTGCCTTTTGTATTTTTCATTTTACCTTTTGCCTTTTGCCTGTACCTATTACCTTTGGTTTTTTTCTTTTGCCTTTTGCCTTTTGCGTTTTGCGTTTTGCCCTTTACCTTTTCCCTTCTGTCTTTTGTCTTTTGCCTTTTGTCTTTTTCCTTTTGCCTTTTGCCTTTTGCTTTTTCCCTTTTGCCTCTTTTCTTCTGCCTTTTGCCTTTTTCGGCTGTCCTTTTGCCTTTTGCCTTCTGAATTTTACCTTCTGCCTTTTGCCTTATTTGTTTTGCCTTTTGCGTTTTGCCTTTTGT
This sequence comes from Penium margaritaceum, assembly GCA_023375785.1. Classification (NCBI taxonomy): domain Eukaryota; kingdom Viridiplantae; phylum Streptophyta; class Zygnematophyceae; order Desmidiales; family Peniaceae; genus Penium; species Penium margaritaceum. The sequence continues at coordinate 177,028 of SZWC01000009.1, read as the reverse complement.
CTTTTGCCTTTTGCCTTTTGCCTTATTCATTTTGCCTCTTGCCTTTTCCTTTTGCCTTTTTCTTTCCCCTTTCGTCTTTTGCCTCTTGCCTTTTGCCTTTTGCCTTTTGCCTCTTGCCTTCTGCATTTTGCCATTTGCCTTTTGTCTTTTGCCTCTTGTTTTTTGCCTTTTGCAGTTTTCCTTTTGCCTTCTTCCTTTTGCCTTTTGCCTTTTGTGTTTTGCCTTTTGCCCTTTGCCCTTTAGCTAGTGCCTTTTGCCTGTTGTCTTTTGCCTTTTGCCTTTGGCCTTTTCCCTTTTGCCTGTTGCATTTTCCCTTCTGCCTTTTGCCTTTTGCCTTTCGCCTTTTGCCTTTTGACTTTTGCCTTTTGACTCTTTCCTTTTTGCCTTTTTTCTTTTGCCTTTTTCCTTTTTCCTTTTTCCTTTTACCATTTTCTTTTTTGCCTTTTGCCTTTTGCCTTTTGCCTTTTGCCTTTTTCCACTTGCCTTTTTCCTTCTGCCATTTGCCTTCTGCCTTGTGCCTTTTGTATTTTTCCTTTTGTGTTTTGCCTTTTGCCTCTTTCCTTTTGCCTTTTGCCTTTCTTCTTTTGCCTTTATCCTTTTGCCTGTTGCCTTTTGCCTTTTTCCTTTGTCCTTGTCCATTTTGCCTTTTCCCTGTTGCCTTTTGACTCTTGCCTTTTGCCTTTTGCCTTTTGCCTTTTATCTTTTGCCTTTTGCCTTTTGCCTTTTTCCTTTTGCCTTTTGCCTTTTGCCTTTTGTGTTTTGCCTTTTGCCTTTTTCTGTTCGCCTTGTGACTTTTGTTTTTTTCCTTTTGCCTTTTTTATTTTGCCTTTTTCCTTTTGCTGTTTGCTTTTTGCCTTTTGCAATTTGCATTTTGCCTTTTGCCTTTTGCCTTTTGCTGTTTGCGTTTTGCCTTTTGCCTCTTGCCTTTTGCCTTTTGCATTTTGCCTTTTGCCTTTTTGCCTCTTGTTTCTTGCCTTTTGCCTTTACCTTTTACCTTTTCTGTTTTGCTCTTTGCCTCTTGCCTTTGTCTTTTGCCTTTTGCCTCTCGCCTTTTGCCTTTTGCCTTTTGCCTTTTGTCTGTTGTCTTTTGCCTTTTGGCTTTTGCCTCTTGCCTTTTGCCTTTTGCATTTTCCCTCTTGCCTTTTGCCTTTTGCCTTTTGCCTTTGGCATTTTGCCTTTTGCCTTTTGCCTTTTGTCTTTTGCCTTTTGCTTTTTGCCTTTTGCCTTTTGCCTTTTACTTTTTTCCTTTTTCTTTTTGCCTTTTGCCTTCTGCCTTTTGGCTTTTGCCTTTTGCCTTTTGTCTCTTGCCTTTTGCCTTTTGCCTTTTGCCTTTTGCCTTTTGCCTTTTGCCTTTTGCCTTTTTCATGTTGCCTTTTGCGTTTTGCCTTTTGCCTATTGCCTAACGCCTTTTGCCTTTCTAGTTTTTCCTTTTGCCTTTTGCCTTTTGTCTTTTTCCTTTTTTCTTTTGCCTTTTGCATTTTTCCTGTTGCCTTTTGCCTTTTGCCTTGTGCCTTCTGCCTCTTGCCTATTGTCTCTTTTATTTTTCCATTAGCCTTTTGCCTTTTGCCTTTTGCCTTTTGCCTTCTCTGTTTTGCCTTTTGCCTTTTTCCCTTTGCCTGTTGACGTCTGCCTTTGGCCTTTTGCCTTTTCCTTTTTCTTTTGCCTTTTTCATTTTACCTTGTATCTTTTGCCTTTTGCCTTTTGCCTTTTGCCTTTTGCCCTTTCCCTTTCGCCTTTTACGTTTTTCCTTTAGCCTTCTGCCTATTTGCCTTTTGTCTTTTGCCTTTTGTCTTTTTTCTTTTGCCTTTTGCCCTTTGCCTCATCCTTTTGCCTTTTGCCTTTTGCCTTTTTCCTTTTGCCTGTTGCCTTTTGCCTTTTTCGTCTGTCTTTTTTCATTTTGCCTTTTCCCTTTTGCCTTTTGACTCTTGCCTTTTGCCTTCTGCCTTTTGCCTTTTACCTTTTTCATTTTGCCTTTTTTCTTTTGCCTTTTGCCTTTAACCTTATGCCTTTTTCCTTTTGTCTTTTGCCTTTTTATTTTTGCCTTTGCCCTTTTCCTTTTCCTTTTATCTTTTGGTTATTGCCTTTTGCCTTTTTCCTTTTGCCTTTTGCCTTTTGCCTCTTGCCTTTTGCCTTTTGCTTTTTGCCTTTTGCCTTTTGCCTTTTTCATGTTGCCTTTTGCCTTTTGCCTTTTTCCTTTTGCCTATTGCCTTTTGCCTTGTACCTTTTTCCTGTTGCCTTTTGCCTTTTGCCTTTTGTCTTTTCCCTTTTGCTTTTTGCCTTTTTCCTTTTTCCTTTCTCCTTTTCCCTTTTGCTTTTTGCCTTTTGCCTTTTGCCTTTGGCCTCTTGCCTCTTGCCTTTTGCCTTTTTCCTTTTGCCTATTGCCTTTTGCCTTGTACCTTTTTCCTGTTGCCTTTTGCCTTTTGCCTTTTGTCTTTTCCCTTTTGCTTTTTGCCTTTTTCCTTTTTCCTTTCTCCTTTTCCCTTTTGCTTTTTGCCTTTTGCCTTTTGCCTTTGGCCTCTTGCCTCTTGCCTTTTGCCTTTTTCCTTTTGCCTATTGCCTTTTGCCTTGTACCTTTTTCCTGTTGCCTTTTGCCTTTTGCCTTTTGTCTTTTCCCTTTTGCTTTTTGCCTTTTTCCTTTTTCCTTTCTCCTTTTCCCTTTTGCTTTTTGCCTTTTGCCTTTTGCCTTTGGCCTCTTGCCTCTTGCCTTTTGCCTTTTTCCTTTTGCCTATTGCCTTTTGCCTTGTACCTTTTTCCTGTTGCCTTTTGCCTTTTGCCTTTTGTCTTTTCCCTTTTGCTTTTTGCCTTTTTCCTTTTTCCTTTCTCCTTTTCCCTTTTGCTTTTTGCCTTTTGCCTTTTGCCTTTGGCCTCTTGCCTCTTGCCTTTTGCCTTTTTCCTTTTGCCTATTGCCTTTTGCCTTGTACCTTTTTCCTGTTGCCTTTTGCCTTTTGCCTTTTGTCTTTTCCCTTTTGCTTTTTGCCTTTTTCCTTTTTCCTTTCTCCTTTTCCCTTTTGCTTTTTGCCTTTTGCCTTTTGCCTTTGGCCTCTTGCCTCTTGCCTTTTGCCTTTTTCCTTTTGCCTATTGCCTTTTGCCTTGTACCTTTTTCCTGTTGCCTTTTGCCTTTTGCCTTTTGTCTTTTCCCTTTTGCTTTTTGCCTTTTTCCTTTTTCCTTTCTCCTTTTCCCTTTTGCTTTTTGCCTTTTGCCTTTTGCCTTTGGCCTCTTGCCTCTTGCCTTTTGCCTTTTTCCTTTTGCCTATTGCCTTTTGCCTTGTACCTTTTTCCTGTTGCCTTTTGCCTTTTGCCTTTTGTCTTTTCCCTTTTGCTTTTTGCCTTTTTCCTTTTTCCTTTCTCCTTTTACCTTTTGGTTTTTGCCTCTTGCCTTTTTCCTTTTGCCTTTTGCCTTTTGCCTTTTGCCTTTTGCCCTTTGCCTTTTACCTTTTTCCTTTTGCCTTTTGCCTTTTTCCTTTTGCCTTTTGCCTTTTGCCTTTTTTCTGTTGCCTTTTGCCTTTTGCCTTTTGCCTTTTACCTTTTTCATGTTGCCTTTTGACTTTTGCCTTTTGCCTATTGCCTAACGCCTTTTGCCTTTTTCTTTTTTCTTTTTGCCTTTTGCCTTTTGTCTTCTGCCTTTTTTCTTTTGCCTTTTGCATTTTTCCTCTTGCCTTTGTTAGGAAATTGTGCCCCTTGCCATGGCTGCCGTGGATGGCTTTCCTGGTTCGAGCACTGGGGAGTGGTCAAACATCTGATCTGATTGCAGATTTGGATTCTTTGGAGTTTCCCATGAAAGATCAAGCTTTGAATCGCTCGATTTGAGTGAGTATTCAGAGAGATAGCCCGCTCGAAGGTCGGGTGGTCGGCGTGTGGAATCTGGGTCTCCGTCATGGGTGACAGGATAATTCCACAGCGGTGGTGTGAGTTTGACTCCATAGGGATCCAAAGGCACGATGGCCGTGAAGGAAGGGATGTAGATGGTCCCCTAGACCAGGGCAAACTTCCCCCCACGTTGGAGTGCCAGGAAGTGCACTTCGACAAGCCACCGTCGAAGCGCCTTCCGTCACTCCCACTCGTGGGCATGGTGGACGGCTCCACCATGGGTTACTTCGATGGCCATAGCAGGGGCTCTACTGCTCCGTTTTGGGCGTGCTTGGATAGGTTGGAAAGCTCTGATCATAGGCTATAAGAATCTGATGTAATCTCACTGAAAACAACAACCATTCCCACTTCGATTGAGTGCAACTGCTTGCAACTCATTTCTGCCCACTCTGGACTGTGATCCTTGGACTCCACACTCTTCCACCTAGTTGTTCTTTGGCTACCAAAGCAGCGTCAGCGTGCTCCACAGAAGGCCCAGGCATCCTTGAGGGTACTCCCACTCCTCCTAGGGCACAGCCAGGACAGAATTCCTGACAGCCTTTTGCCTTTTGCCTTGTGCCTTCTACCTCTTGCATTTTGCCATTTGCCTTTGCCTTTTGCCTTTTTCCTTTTACCTTCTCTGTTTTTCCTTTTGCTGTTTTCCCTTTGCCTGTTGACTTTTGCCTTTTGCCTTTTGCCTTTTTCCGTTTTCTTTTGCCTTTTGCATTTTGCCTTGTATCTTTTGCTGTTTCCCTCTTGCCTTTTGGCTTTTGCCTTTTTCCTTTCACCTTTTGCCTTTTGCATTTTGCCTTCTGCCTATTTGCTTTTTTTCTTTTGCCTTTTGTCTATTTCCTTTTGCCTTTTGCCTTTTGCCTCATCCTTTTGCCTTTTGCCTTCTCCTTTTGCCTGCTGCCTTTTGCCTTTTTTGTTTGTCCTTTTTCATTTTGCCTTTTCACTTTTGCCATTTGACTCTCTCATTTTGCCTTTTGCCTTTTGCCTTTTACCTTTTGCCTGTTGCCTTTTCCCTTTTGCCTTTTGCCTTCAACCTTTTGCCTTTTTCCTTTTGCCTTTTGCCTTTTGTCTTTTCCCTTTTGCTTTTTGCCTTTTTCCTTTTTCCTTTCTCCTTTTACCTTTTGGTTTTTGCCTCTTGCCTTTTTCCTTTTGCCTTTTGCCTTTTGTCTTTTCCCTTTTGCTTTTTGCCTTTTTCCTTTTTCCTTTCTCCTTTTACCTTTTGGTTTTTGCCTCTTGCCTTTTTCCTTTTGCCTTTTGCCTTTTGCCTCTTGCCTTTTGACTTTTGCCTTTTGCATTTTGCCATTTGGCTTTTTCATGTTGCCTTTTGCCTTTTGCCTTTTTCCTTTTGCCTATTGCGTTCTACCTTTTACCTTTTTCCTGTTGCCTTTTGCCTTTTGCCTTTTGTCCTTTGCCTTTTTCCTTTTGCCTTTTGCATTTTTCCTGTTGCCATTTTCCTTTTGTCTTTTGCCTGTTGCCTCTTGCCTTTTGCCTCTTGCCTTTTGCCATTTGCCTTTCGCCTTTTGCCTTTTTCCTTTTGTGTTTTGCGGATTGCTTTTTTCCCCTTGCCTTTTGACTTTTGCCTTTTACCTTTTGCCTTTTGCCTTTTGCCTTTTGTCTTTTGCCTTTTGCCTTTTGCCTTTTTCCCTTTGCCTTTTGACTTTTGCCTTTTACCTTTTGCCTTTTGCCTTTTGCCTTTTGTCTTTTGCCTTTTGCCTTTTGCCTTTTTCCCTTTGCCTTTTTCCTTTTGCCTTTTGCCTCTTGCCTTTTGCCTTTTGCCTTTCGCATTTTGCCTTTTGCCTTTTGCCTTTTGTGTTTTGCTTTTTGCCTTTTTCCGTTTGCCTTTTGACTTTTGCCTTTTTCCTTTTGCGTTTTGCCTTTTGTACTTTGCCTTTTTCCTTTTGCCGTTTGCCTTTTGCCTTTTTCCATTTGCATTTTGCCTTTTGCCTTTTGCCTTTTGCTGTTTGCGTTTTGCCTTTTGCCTCTTGCCTTTTGCCTTTTGCCTTCTGCCTTTTGCCTTTTTGCCTCTTGTTTTTTGCCTTTTGCCTTTTACATTTTGCTGGTTGTGTTTTGCCATTTGCCTCTTACCTTTTGCCTTTTGCCTTTTGCCTTTTTCCTCTCGCCTTTTGCCTCTTGCCTTTTGCCTTTTGTCTTTTGTTTATTTTCCTTTTGCCTTTTGCCTTTTGCCTTTTGCCTTTTGCCTTTTGCCTTTTGCCTTTTTCATTTTCCCTCTTGCCTTATGCCTTTTGCCTTTTGCCTTTGCCATTTTTCCTTTTGCCTTTTTCATTTTGCCTTTTGCATTTTGTCCTTTGCCTTTTGCTTTTTGCCTTTTGCCTTTCGACTTTTGCCTTTTACCTTTTTCCTTTTGCCTTTTGCCTTTTTCCTTTTGCCTTTTCCCTTTTGCCTTTTGCCTTTTGTCTGTTGCCTTTTGCCTTTTGCCTTTCGCCTTTTGCCTTTTGCCTTTTTCATGTTGCCTTTTTGACTTTTGCCTTTTGCCTATTGCCTAACGCCTTTTGCCTTTTTCTTTTTTCCTTTTGCCTTTTGGCTTTTGTCTTTTGCCTTTTTTATGTTGCCTTTTGCATTTTTCCTGTTGCCTTTTGCCTTTTGCCTTGTGCCTTCTGCCTCTTTCCTTTTGCCGCTTGCATTTTGCCATTTGCCTTTTGCCTTTTGCCTTTTTCCTTTTACCTTCTCTGTTTTGCCTTTTGCCTTTTTCCCTTTGCCTGTTGACTTTTGCCTCTTGCCTTCTGCCTTTTTCCTTTTTCTTTTGCCTTTTGCATTTCGCCTTGTATCTTTTACGTTTTCCCTCTTGCCTTTTGTCTTTTGCCTGTTTCCTTTTGCCTTTTTCTGTTTGCCTTTTGCCTTCTGCCTATTTGCCTTTTTTCTTTTGCCTTTTGTCTATTTCCTTTTGCCTTTTGCCTTTTGCCTCATCCTTTTGCCTTTTGCCTTTTGCCTTCTCCTTTTTCCTGTTACCTTTTGCCTTTTTTGTTTGTCCTTTTTCATTTTTCCTTTTCCCTTTTGCCTTTTGACTCTCTCCTTCTGCCTTTTGCCTTTTGCCTTTTACCTTTTGCCTTTTCCCTTTTGCCTTTTGCCTTTTGCCTTTTGCCTTTTGCCTTTTGCCTTTGGCTTTTTGCCTTATGCCTTTTTCCTTTTTCCTTTTACCTTTTGGTTTTTGCCTTTTGCCTTTTTCCTTTTGCCTTTTGCCTTTTGCCTCTTGCCTTTTGACTTTTGCCTTTTGCGTTTTGCCTTTTGGCCTTTTCATGTTGCCTTTTGCCTTTTGCCTTTTTTCTTTTGCCTATTGCGTTCTACCTTTTACCTTTCTCCTGTTGCCTTTTGCCTTTTGGTTTTTTTGTTTTGCCTTTTTCCTTTTGCCTTTTGCATTTTTCCTGTTGCCTTTTTCCTTTTGTCTTTTGCCTTTTGCCTCTTGCCTTTTGCCTCTTGCGTTTTGCCATTTGCCTTATGCCTTTTGCCTTTTTTTCTTTTTTGTTTTGCCGATTACTTTTTTCCCCCTGCCTTTTTACTTTTGCCTTTTGCCTTTTGCCTTTTGTCTTTTGTCTTTTGCCTTTTGCCTTTTGCCTGTTTCCCTTTGCCTTTTTCCTTTTGCCTTTTGCCTCTTGCCTTTCGCCTTTTGCCTTTCACATTTTGCCTTTTGCCTTTTACCTTTTGTGTTCTGCCTTTTGCCTTTTTCCGTTTGCCTTTTGACTTTTGCCTTTTTCCTTTTGCCTTTTGCCTTTTGTGTTTTGCCTTTTTCCTTTTGCCGTTTGCCTTTTGCCATTTGCATTTTGCCTTTTGCCTTTTGCCTTTTGCTGTTTTCATTTTGCCTTTTGCCTCTTGCCTTTTGCCTTTTGCCTTCTGCCTCTTGCCTTTTTGCCTATTGTTCTTTGCCTTTTGCCTTTTACCTTTTACTATTTGTGTTTTGCCCTTTGCCTCTTGCCTCTTGCCTTTTGCCTTTCGCATTTTGCCTTTTGCCTGTTGCCTTTTGTGTTTTGCCTTTTGCCTTTTTCCGTTTGCCTTTTGACTTTTGCCTTTTTCCTTTTGCCTTTTGCCTTTTTACTTTTGCCTTTTTCCTTTTGCCGTTTGCCTTTTGCCTTCTGCCTTTTGCCATTTGCATTTTGCCTTTTGCCTTTTGCCTTTTGCTGTTTGAGTTTTGCCTTTTGCCTCTTGCCTTTTGCCTTTTGCCTTCTGCCTTTTGCCTTTTAGCCTCTTGCACTTTGCCTTTAACCTTTTACCTTTTACTATTTGTGTTTTGCCCTTTGCCTCTTGCCTTTTGCCTTTTGCCTTTTGCCTTTTTCCACTCGCCTTTTGCCTTTTGCCTTTTGCCTTTTGTCTTTTGTTTTTTTCCTTTTGCCTTTTGCCTTTTGCCTTTTGCCTTCTGCATTTTCCCTCTTGCCTTTTGCCTTTTGGCTTTTGCCTTTGGCATTTTGCCTTTTGCCTTTTTCCTTTTGCCTTTTGCATTTTGTTTTTCGCCTTTTGCTTTTTGCCTTTTGCCTTCTGCCTTTCGCCTTTTACCTTTTTCCTTTTGCCTTTTACCTTTTTCCTTTTGTCTTTTGCCTTTTGCCTTTTGCCTTTTGTCTGTTGCCTTATGCCTTTTGCCTTTTGCCTTTTGTCTTTTGCCTTTTTCATGTTGCCTTTTGACTTTTGCCTTTTTCCTATTGCCTAACGCCTTTTGCCTATTTCTTTTTTCCTTTTGCCTCTTGCCTTTTGTCTTTTGCCTTTTTTCTTTTGCCTTTTGCATTTTTCCTGTTGCCTTTTGTCTTTTGCCTTGTGCCTTGTGCCTCTTTCCTTTTGCCGCTTGCATTTTGCCATTTGCCTTTTGCCTTTTGCCTTTTTCCTTTTACCTTCTCTGTTTTGCCTTTTGCCTTTTTCCCTTTGCCTGTTGACTTTTGCCTAATGCCTTTTGCCTTTTTGCCTTTTCTTTTGCCTTTTGCATTTTGCCTTGTATATTTTGCCTTTTCCCTCTTGCCTTTTGGCTTTTGCCCTTTTCCTTTTGCCGTTTGCCTTTTGCCTTTTGCCTTCTGCCTATTTGCCTATTTGCCTTTTTTTTTCTTTTTCCTTTTGTCTATTTCCTATTGCCTTTTGCCTTTTGCCTTCTCCTTTTGCCTTTTGCCTTTTGCCTTTTTTTTTGTCCTTTTTCATTTTGCCTTTTCCCTTTTGCCTTTTGCCTTTTTCCTTTTACCTTTTGCCTTTTGCCTTTTCCCTTTTGCCTTTTGCCTTTTTCCTTTTACCTTTTGCCTTTTGCCTTTTCCCTTTTGCCTTTTGCCTTTTTCCTTTTACCTTTTGCCTTTTGCCTTTTCCCTTTTGCCTTTTGCCTTTTTCCTTTTACCTTTTGCCTTTTGCCTTTTCCCTTTTGCCTTTTGCCTTTTTCCTTTTACCTTTTGCCTTTTGCCTTTTCCCTTTTGCCTTTTGCCTTTTTCCTTTTACCTTTTGCCTTTTGCCTTTTCCCTTTTGCCTTTTGCCTTTTTCCTTTTACCTTTTGCCTTTTGCCTTTTCCCTTTTGCCTTTTGCCTTTTTCCTTTTACCTTTTGCCTTTTGCCTTTTCCCTTTTGCCTTTTGCCTTTTTCCTTTTACCTTTTGCCTTTTGCCTTTTCCCTTTTGCCTTTTGCCTTTTACCTTTTGCCTTTTTCCTTTTGCCTTTTTTCTTTTGCCTGTTGCCTTTTGCCTTTTGCCTTTTTCCTCTCGCCTTTCGCCTTTTGCCTTTTGCCTTTTGTCTTTTGTTTTTTTCCTTTTGCCTTTTGCCTTTTGCCTTTTGCCTTTTGCATTTTCCCTCTTGCCTTTTGCCTTTTGCCTTTTGCCTTTGGCATTTTGCCTTTTGCCTTTTTCCTCTTGCCTTTTGCACTTTGTCTTTCGCCTTTTGCTTTTTGCTTTTTGCCTTTTGCCTTTTGCCTTTTACCTTTTTCCTTCTGCCTTTTGTCTTTTTCCTTTTGTCTTTTGCCTTTTGCCTTTTGCATTTTGTCTGTTGCCTTATGCCTTTTGCCTTTTGCCTTTTGCCTTTTTCATGTTGCCTTTTGACTTTTGCCTTTTTCCTATTGCCTAACGCCTTTTGCCTTTTTCTTTTTTCCTTTTGCCTTTTGCCTTTTTTCTTTTGCCTTTTGCATTTTTCCTGTTGCCTTTTGCCTTTTGCCTTGTGCCTTCTGCCTCTTTCCTTTTGCCGCTTGCATTTTGCCATTTGCCTTTTGCCTTTTGCCTTTTTCCTTTTGCCTTTTGCCTTTTGCCTTTTGCCTTTTGCCCTTTGCCTTTTGCCTTTTGCCTTTTGCCTTTTGCCTTTG
>SZWC01000009.1:96999-107824 GCA_023375785.1 Penium margaritaceum | reverse complement strand
TCCCTCTCTCTCGCCCTCTATCTCTCTCGCCCTCTCCTCCCATTCTCTCTCTTTCTCTCTCTCTCTCTCTCTCTCTCTCTCTCTCTCTCTCTCTCTCTCTCTCTCTCTCTCTTGTTGACATGGTGTGCCCCTTGCCATGAGTGCCGTTGATCGTACTCCCTGATTTGACCACTAAGGAATCGTCAAACACCTGATCTGATTTTAGATTTGGATTCCTTGGACGTTTCCATGCAGGATCGAGCTTTGAATCGCTCAATTCGAGTGAGTATTCAGAAAGTTAGCCTAGCCCGAAAATCGGGTGTTGGGCGTGTGGAATCTGGCACCCGCCATGGGTAGCGGGATAATCCACCGCCAGTGATCCTAGTTCGTCTTCAATGAGCTCCAAAGGTACATGGGCCATGAAGGAATGAATGTGGATGGTCCCCTGGACCAAAACATGCCCCTCCCCATGTTGGGATGACAGGAAGGGCGCTTCGACAAGGCCACCGTCGAAGCGCCTCCCGTCGCTCCCGTTCGTGGGCATGGTGGGCGGCTCGGCTCCACCAAGGGTTACCTCGACGGCCGTAGCAGGGGCTCTACTGCTCCGATTTGGGCGTGCTTGGATGCGTTGGAAAGCTACGATTACAGGCTATAAGAATCTGATGTAGTCTCACTATGCGAAGTAAGAAAAACGTGTTTCGACTCAGATCTACTGAATGCGACGTGTTCTGCCCACTCACATCCGTGATCCTTGTGCTCCACACTCTTCACCATTGGTGTCCATTGGTTGCCCAAAACCTTGGTAGCGTGAACCACTGAGAGCTAGGCATCCTTGAGGGTGCCTCCACACCCACTAGAGCCAACAAAGGGTTATGGGCCCACGTGCCTAGAAGGACCCTAGCTCATCAACTTTCACGCTACCGCCGCGCGCCATGGCAACGGCCGAGCAAGAGAGCATCGGCGCTGTCTCCAAGTTCGATGGGAACGGCTTCCCCCTGTGGAGGTGGCAGTTTGAGATCTATCTTGATGACAAGGGCCTGCTTGAGCTGGTCAACGGTGAAGAGACCGCGCCTCCGGATACCGCGACGCCGGAGGAAGTGAACAAGTACAAGAAGCGCAACAAGAAGGCGCTTGCATTGTTGGTGTTAGCGCTTGTACCGCCGTAGCGCACACTGATTCAAGGATGCACGGAGGCTGCGGAGGCCTGGAAGAAACTCTGCACCATCCACCAGTCCACCAATCTTGCTAACCAGCTCTTCGTCTTTAAGAGGCTCGTCACCCTCTGAGCCAACGAAGGCGACGACATCATGGAGATCCTGCAGCAGATTGAGTCCCTTACTGCCAAGTGCGTAGCCACCGGATGGAAGGTCGACCCTCAGCTGCAAGCCATGATCCTCCTTCTGGCCTTGCCGGACAGTTGGAGTCACATGATCACCGTCGTAGGCGGCTGGTCAGCCGATGAGCTAAAGTACCCAAAGGTGGCTGAGTACGTCCGCAACGAATGGATGCGGCCTGGTGGGAGAGAAAGCGGGGCAACGTCAAGTTCCGCCTATGCCGTCCGCCCTCAAGGTGGAGGGGGGAGGCAAGAAGGGGAAGGGTGCTAACCAGAGCACCAAGAGAGGTGACAACAAGGGGGAGTGCTACAACTGTGGCAAATAGGGCCACTATGCACGCAACTGCCCCAGCAAGAAGTCGGACCAGCCCGGGACGGGCGGGAAGACGAACACCCAAGCCATGATGGCCAGGGAGTCCACCGACTTGACAGATCCGGAAGTCACTGTGATTGACTCCTGATCAGGCCACCACACACAATGCAACCGGGCGGCATTCGTCACCTATGGCGCCACCGAGCGGCGCATGACAGTGGCCAACGGCAAAACAGAGTTGGCCGCGGGCGAAGGCAATGTTTGCATTGAGTCAGTGGTGAACGGGAAAGTCATTCCGTGCACCATTTACGACGTGCTCCACATGCCCAACTTTGGGGCAAATCTGCTGTCAGTGATCCGCCTTACCGACAAGGGGCTCGAGGTGCTCTTCAACAAGAAGGAGGTCATCATCCGGAAGGAGGGAGATGGCGAGGTGATTGCGCATGGCAAGAGGGAGGAGGATCTCTACCTTCTTCGCACCAAGGTCCTTGCCGATGCGGTAAGGACTGACGGCGTCAACCTCGTGACAAAGGATGAAGGAAATCTGGACCTATGGCACCGCCACCTATGTCACATCGCTCCCTCAACTGTGAGGGACATGGCAAAGAAGGAAGTGGTGCGGGGCCTTGAGGTCAAAGGCCTCGATGCAGCCAAGAATGCCGTGTGCGAGCCATGCGTGGTGGGCAAAGCGACACGGCAGCCGTTTAACAGCAAAGGGACGCGTGCATCGACGAAGTTGGAGGTGCTGCACATGGATGTGTGCGGACCGTTCGAGCCCTCCATTGGTGGGGCGCGCTACTTCGTCACCTTCATCGATGACCACAGCCGCAAGCTCTACCTCTACATTATCAAGAGGAAGAGCGATGTCTTGTCTTGTATCCAGGAATTCGTGGCGGCTGTGGAGCGGCAAACGGAGTTGAAGGTGAAGGCATTCCATAGCGACAACGGTGGCGAGTACGAGGGCTGCTCGTCATGGATGAAGAGCAAGGGGATCGCATGGCAGAAAACTACGCCACACTCTCCGCAGCAGAATGGCGTCGCCGAGAGGGCAAACTGCACCATCCTCAACATGGTCCGGTCCATGTTGAGCGATGCCGGCCTCGCGCAGCGGTACTGGGGCGAGGCGGCATGGACAGCAGCGTACATCATGAATCTGACGCCGACAAAACCGCTAAAGGACGCGGAGTCCAAGGTGTGGAAGACGCCACAAGAAGTGTGGAGCGGGAGGAAGCCAACTGAAGCACACCTCCGCACGTTTGGTTGCGTTGCACATGCTGTTGTGCAGGCACGGGATGGGCGGGGCAAGCTGGACCCGCGGACTCGTCGATGCATCTTTGTCGGGTACGAGAGCAGGAGCAAGGCGTACCGGCTCTTCGACCGGCGAAGGCAGCAGATCGTGAAGAGTCACGACGTCACGTTTGACGAAGAGAGTCGTTGGACGGACAAGGATGTAGGTCCCTCCAAGCGAGGGGAGTGGCTGCCACTCCTCGAGGGGGAGACGCCGGAGGACGCAAAAGAGGGTGACGTCCAAGAGGCTCCAACTGGCGACCACCATCCAGGGGATGGGGGAGCGGCTGATTTGCATTCAGCCGAGTCGGACGATGAATCCGAAGCGCCGGCAGCAGTGGAGCTGAACGAGGAGGCGGGAAGTGAGCCCGCATCTCCACAATCCCCAAGAAAGGGGGAGCAGGTCAGCGGTGTAAGTGGCGCCGCAAGAGGGCAGCAGCAGCAGCAGCAACAGCAGCGGCAGCAGCAGCAGCAGCCTCAACAGCAGCAGTCCCAGAGAAGCGAACGCACAAGAAGGACGGCAAAACGGTACGATGCCGCGCAGGGCACCTGGACTGGGTTTGATCGAGCGTTCTTTGCGCAAGAGGAGCCCGAGACCATCAAGGAGGCGTTGTAGCAGAAGGATGGGGCTGAGTGGGAGGGAGCCATAAAATCTGAGCTCGCCTCTCACGAAGAGAACGGCACTTGGCAGCTGATTGACAGACCGGAGGATGCGAAAATCATCGCCTCCAAGTGGATCTTCAAGAAGAAGCTCACGAAGGAGGGGAAGGTGGAGCGGTACAAGGCGCGGCTGGTGGCGAAGGGGTACGCCCAGCAAAAGGGAGAACACTACGACGAAACCTTTGCACCGGTGGCGAAGTTCGTCTCCATCCGTTCCATCCTCTCAGAGGCGGCGGCGCGCGACTATGAGGTCCACCAAATGGATGCAAAAACCGCATTCCTCAACGGCGACCTGGACAAGGAGGTCTACATGGAGGTGCAGGAGGGGGTGGACACGCCGCCGGGGAAGGTGTGCCGGCTTTGCAAGGTGCTCTACGGACTGAAGCAAGCGCCACTCATGTGGTACCTGAAAAATGGACGGCTTCATGGCCGAGCTTGGCTTCAAGCGCTGCAAGGCGGATCACAGCGTGTACGTGCGAAAGCAGCCAGGGTTGCACCAGATTGTGGTCCTCTATGTGGATGACCTCATCCTCGTGTCATCGGACATGGAGGAGTTGGTGAACCTGAAGCGGCAGCTGGGCGATCGGTTCAATATAACCGATATGGGTGAGCTCGAGTACTACCTCGGCGTTACCATCAAGAAGGACCGCAAAGCACGCACGCTCGAGATGGGGCAGGCAAAGTACGTGCAATAGGTGCTCCGCTGCTACAACATGAAGGAGTGCAACCCCATCGGCACACCCATGACCACCACATGTGAGTTGAGCTCGAGCATGGGCCCGAGCACGGACGAGGAGAAGGAGGAGATGGCAGGTGTGCCATACCAGTCCGCAGTGGGGAGCATCATGTACGCCATGGTGGCGACGCAGCCCGACCNGTTACCATCAAGAAGGACCGCAAAGCACGCACGCTCGAGATGGGGCAGGCAAAGTACGTGCAATAGGTGCTCCGCTGCTACAACATGAAGGAGTGCAACCCCATCGGCACACCCATGACCACCACATGTGAGTTGAGCTCGAGCATGGGCCCGAGCACGGACGAGGAGAAGGAGGAGATGGCAGGTGTGCCATACCAGTCCGCAGTGGGGAGCATCATGTACGCCATGGTGGCGACGCAGCCCGACCTAGCCTTCGTGGAGGGGTAAGTGAGCCGCTACGTTGCTGACCCCAGGCTGCTGCATTGGCAAGCGGTGAAGCGGATCCTCCGCTATCTGAAGGCGACAAAACAGTCGCGGCTCGTGTTTGGAGGGGGAGCGCATGATGACTCCCTTGAGTTCGTCGGCTACTCGGATGCCGACAGGGCTGGTGATGTGGATGACAGAAAATCAACGTCGGGGTACGTGTTTGTGCTTGGTGGTGTAGTAGTTTCATGGGCAAGCAGGAAGCAGGACTGCGTGGCATTGTCCAGCACCAAAGCGGAGTACATTGCGCTCGCGGAAGCCGCAAAGGAGGCGGTGTGGCTGCCTCGGCTGTTAAAGGAGATCGGCGTGCCGCAAAGGAAGCCAACAATACTCAATGTGGAAAACATGAGTGCCATCGGTCTGACCCAGAACCCGGTACTGCACAGGAGGACCAAGCACATCGAGATCCGTCATCACTACGCGTGGGACTTGGTGGCGAAGGGAGATGCGGCTATTGTGCATTGTGGCACTAAGCGCGTGCTCGCTGATGCCATGACCAAGGCACAGCCCAAGGAAAGGCACGATGAAAGCTGCATGGAGCTTGGTCTGCGCTGTGAAGTTTGTAATGCTACAGGCTCCAAGGAGAAGGCATCAAGGCTGCGGTGCAAGGGGGAGATTGTTGACATGGTGTGCCCCTTGCCATGAGTGCCGTTGATCGTACTCCCTGATTCGACCACTGAGGAGTGGTCGAACACCTGATCTTATATTTGGATTCGTTGGATTTTTCCATGCAGGATCGAGCTTTCAATCGCTCGATTTGAGTGAGTATTCAGAAAGTTAGCCTAGCCCAAAAATCGGGTGTTGGGCGTGTGGAATCTGGCACCCTCCATAGGTGGCGGGATAATCAACCGCCAGTGATCCTAGTTTGTCTCCAATGAGGTCCAATGGCACATGGGCCATTAAGGAATGAATGTGGATGGTCCCCTGGACCAAGGCATGCCCCTCCCCACATTGGGATGACAGGAAGGGCGCTTCGACAAGGCCACCGTCGAAGCGCCTCCCGTCGCTCCCGTTCGTGGGCATGGTGGGCGGCTCGGCTCCACCAAGGGTTACTTCGACGGCCGTAGCAGGGGCTCTACTGCTCCGATTTGGGCGTGCTTGGATGCGTTGGAAAGCTACGATCACACGCTATAAGAATCTGATGTAATCTCACTATGCTAAGTAACAAAACCGTGTTTCGATTCAGATATACTGAATGCGACGTGTTCTGCCCACTCACATCCGTGATCCTTGTGCTCCACACTCTTCACCATTGGTGTCCATTGGTTGCCCAAAACCTTGGTAGCGTGAACCACTGAGAGCTAGGCATCCTTGAGGGTGCCTCCACACTCACTAGAGCCAACATCTCTCTCTCCCTCTCTCTCTCTCCCTCTCTCTGTCTTTCTCTCTCTCTTTCTCTCCTTTTCCCTCCTGTCTCTCTCTCCCCGTGTCTCCCTCCCCTGTCTCTCTCGCTGTCTTTCTCTTCTCTCCCTCCCTATCCCTTCCTCTCTCCCTCTCTCTCTTCCTCTCTCTCCCTTCTGTCTCTGTCTTCCTTTCTGCCCATTTTTCTCTTCTCTCCCTGACTCCCTTTCTCTCTCTCTACTCTCCCACTCTTCTCCTTTGTCTTCTCTCTTTGCTTCCGCTCTTCCCCCCCTATCCTCCTCATCCCCTCCTTTCCCCTTCCCCTGGTCCTTCTCATTCCCTTCCCATGTACCCCTCTTGTCGCTTGGCCACCTGGTTTTCCCCCCTCCACCCCTTCTCGGTCAATCCCCGTGCCGTCTTTTTTTTTCTTCTCCGCTCGTGGGTTTTTCGCTCATGTGTTTGCACGCAATTTCTTCCACAATCTCTGCGACCTGTTGACTCTCTTGGCTGCGCTATATCTCCGGCACCCGCCTCTGTGGGCGTTCGCAAGCTCTCGTGTTCTTGGGCTCCTCATCCTCGGCCTCCCAAGGCACGCCCTTCCTTCCCATCCACACTTCGCCTTGTCCTCCCGGTGAGCTCACTCCTTTCCCTTCAATTTTCAAGTCGTTTGTCTTGCTCCTTCTCCCCTTATCACTTCTCTGTGTGCGCTCCCTTGCGCCTCGTGTGCGCCCCTTTGGCGGCTTGTGTCCGCCCCCCTCTCCTCTTTGTCTCGTTCCCTTTGTGTACGCCCCTCTTTCGTGTTCTTCCCATTCTTGCTGTGCCTCTCCTACGTGCGTGCTCCCCGCGTCTTGTGTGCCTGCTCTCTCTCATCCGCGCATCCGTCTCTCTTCCCTCCCCTGCTTCTCCCCCGCCCTCCCCCTCTCTACTCTCATCCGCCCCCTCCACTCCCTCCCCTCTCGTCCATCCCCTCCCATCTCCTCCATCTCCCTCTCTCCCTCTCTCCATTCCTCTTAATCTCCCCTCCCACTCTCTCTCTCCCTACCTCTCTCCCTCCCTCCCTCCCTCTCTCTCTCACTCCCTCTCCCCTCTCCCCTCCCTCTCCCCTCCCCCCTCTCTCCCTTTTGTCCCTTCCCCACATTGACATCCCTCTGCTTCTTCCATCCTTCCCTCTCCCTCTCTCTCTCTCTCTCTTCCNCCCCCCCCCTTCCTCTCTATTGCCATCCACCCTCTTCTCCGCTCCCTTTCCCTCTTGCCTCCTTCCGTGCTTCCTCTCCTTCCTCCTCCTGGTTACTCCTTTGCTCCCTCCTCCGCTCTCTCTCTGCTCTCTCACCACCCTCGTCCTCTTAGCCTTTTCTTTGCGCTCTCTATCCTCTCCCTTCACTTTCCCAGCTCCCCCCTACGCTCTCTCTCTCCCTCGTGCCCCTCCTTTCCTCCCTGTGCGGGCTGCCCTCATACCCTTGTGTGATGCCCCCTGGCTCACTCTCAGTCCTCCCTCCACGGTTGCGTGTGTTCTGGGCCTGTCTCTCTGTCTATCCCTTCTCCTGTTCCTCGGTGCCCTCTCATTTTCCCTCTCCCTTTCCCCTCCTCCCTTTCATGTATTTCTCTGAATACACACCAAACACCATGGTTAGATCTTTTTCTCCCTTGCATGTTCATTCCTCCTGTAGTCGCTCGTTCCTCGCGTCCCTTGACCCTCACCCTGCGCTTAGCGGCATCATGGCAGATCTCGACCTCTTCGGTACTCTAGCCGCCGCAACTGTCGCCCGAGCAAAGCTTCGGAGGTGTCGACGGAGGCGAGTCCCCTCGCCTCCGTCGACACTGGCACAATTGATGACTCCCTTGCCCTCTCCCCTTGCTTTGCTGCTGAGGCTGCTGTCGCCGTAGCTCTAGCAGCGCTTTGTGCCCCTCCTTCCCCACCCCACCGCCACCCATCTCCCACCCGGGCTCCTGCGGCCATCGGCGAGGCTCTTGCCTTTCGCCTTGTCGGTGTTTCACGTGCTGATCCCCTCATGCCTCCTATCGACGCTACCTCATCCGTCGACTCCGACCCTGATGCCTCCGGTAACCTCGTGCGCATTGTTGCCCCCGCGGGTGTCGTCATCCCCATTTGTTCTGTTTCTTTGGGTGGTGTTCTTGCCTCTGGCGGTCTTGTAGCTCCTCCAAGTGCTACCGTCCATGGCGATTCTGGGGTCGTTGGAGTCTCTGTCGCCTCTGGTGCTGGCGTCATCCTTGGTGGCTCGATCGCCCCCATGTTTGCCGTCTAAGCCTGTAAGCCAAATGACGGAACTCGATGACCAGACTCGCGAGTCCGAGTCCAAGTCCAGACTCGCGAGTCGAGTATCCTGGTCCGGACTCGACTTGGGAATCGCGAGTCCTTGGCCCGGGGGGGGGGGAGGGAAATGACGGCGGCGGGGTCGGCTCGACCCCGCCGCTGGGCAAAAGAATGCAAGTGGGGCCTTAGACCCCCCTCGCCCCTTCCCCCACCCCCCACTCGCTGTACCAGAGGTATACCCGGACGACACTGCCTGGCTCCGTCGGGCAGCCTCGAACAGGTCACTAGCTGCCCGTCTCCGGACAAGCAAGGGTTTCAGCGGGGGAGCCAAGTGAGGTCATTCGCTTTGCTGAAGCCCCCGCTTCACAGCGGGTGTCCCGCCGGCTCCCAACCCCTCTGGAGTCTAACTCCTTGCTCCTCCGTTGCACCCCACCGCAGCCAGTCCACACTCCGCCATGGAGAAACCGAATGAGACTCCGCCGGTATCCTCCTCAAAGCAGCTGGTACAAGCAACACTGAACCCGAGGACGTAGCGGTTGGACAAGCGGACAAAGAAGCCGTCCGTGATATGGACGGTCTTCGAGTACGTCATGATCAAGGGAGAACCGCGGGCATGGTGCCAGTTGTGCCCCAAAGCACGCACAGGCCTGAAGGGGTCGTTTGCGATTACCAATGGGCAGACAAGCAGCATGTGGAAGCATGTCCGCAAGGACCACAACGAGCGGTGGAAGGAGCTGAAAGCGCTGGACGCACAACAAAACTTGGAGAGGGCAACGGGTGCTGCTGCTGCGGTTGCCGCAGACGTTGAACACACCAACACGGCCCTGGCGCGTGGGGTGGCAGGTGTGGGTGTGTGTTTCAACAAGAAGTACTTTCAGAGCTGCATATGGAAGCATGTGGTGGACAAGAACCAGTCCTTCTTGTCAATTGAGCCTTACTAGCTGAAGGTAGCTTTTCTGCACTGTAATCCTTTTGCCATTCTACCTGGCCGCATCACACTCACAAGACTCATCAAGAATGGTGCAGCAGCCTTCAGGAACAACCTTAGAAAGATGTTTGCCCTTGTGTGCACGGGGGTCTCATTCACCACAGACGGTTGGCAGAGTGATGCCAACCACAAGTACTTGGGCATAACTTGCCACTGGATTTCCGAGTGGCAGATGCAAAGTGTGGCGTTGGCTTTTCCCTCATGTTCAGATGATGCCACTGCTGCAGCTGTATTTGACCTCTTCTCTGCCGCAGTGAAGGATTGGGGACTGTGGGACAAGATGTATTGTCTCACGGTGGACAATGATTCCGTGAATGATAGCATGGTGGACAATTTCCTTGTGCTCCAGAATGACAACTTCAGCAAGGATGGGCACATCCGCTGCATGGGGCATGTGCTCAACCTTGCTGACAAGGATCTGATTGCGGTGCCTGAGGTGGAGGAGCATCTGAAGACCGCGCGGGACATTGTTAGCTATGTGAGCCGCTCGGCCAAGAGAGGGTTTTCAGTGCTGAATGCATGCCATGCGCATGGAGTGAACTACTTGTCTTTGCACCAGGACACTCCAACGCGTTGGAATTCCACACTGGACATGTGTGAACGCGTGGTGAAGATCAAGGATGTGTTGGATGAGTGGTTGCAGCCTCGAGAGCCCAGTCTCATTCCCAGTGGGCAGGGGTGGGAGCTGTTGGGCATGGTGATTGCAATCCTCAAGCCCTTCAAGGGTTTCACAGAGGATGTTTCTGGTCAGGATTACCCCACGCTGTCCCTGGTCCTTCCATTTTTCAGCAACATCTTGCAGCGCCTCCATGGCTGGCGCCTGAAGGCCAGGGTAGCCAAGAAGAAGCGCGAGAGGAAGGCGGTCCTTGATGCCAACGAGAAGCTGCTGCTGGTGCTGGAGCCGGGCCTGAAGAGCTGTCTGGACAAGGTGAGATTGTGGACTGTGGCTGCTGTTATGTTTCTGGTGATGTTGTGGTTCTGCTCCTAATGTTTTCATTTTCTTTGTTGTTGGTGCAGTTGGAGAAGTATGTGAAGAAGGCCAGCCTAAGACACGTGGTGGCAACCGCGCTGCACCCGAGGTTCCACTTCCGCTTTTTTGAGCGGGTCCATAAGGTGAGGTGGGGGGTTTGTTGCTTGGAGGGGGGGCTGGGTGGTGGTGGTGTTGTATCTGTCCCAAACTTTGTTTAAGAGTCAGAAAGTGTATGCTTTGTTTGTAGTGTCATTTGATGTGTCGCTTTAATAGTTTCTGAACCTGTTTTGTGCTCATCATTATATGCAGCTGCTCGGCATCAAGACCGTGGTGGAACTCGAGCTGAAAGTCATGGACTTCATGAAGCCGTACTTTGCAAGGGTGCAGGCCAAGAGGGAAGCTAAAGCAGCAGCAGCAGCAGAGGAGGCAACAAGGGCTGCAGCACAAGCAGCAAATGCAGCCAAGGGTGAGGTGGTGCCAGAGGACGAGTCTGGCAGTGCAA
>SZWC01000009.1:61319-81237 GCA_023375785.1 Penium margaritaceum | reverse complement strand
CTTTTGCCTTTTGCCTCTTGCCTTTTGCCTCTTGCCTTTTGCCATTTGCCTTTTGCCTTTTGCCTTTTTTCTTTTTTTTTTTGCCAATTTCTTTTTTCCCCTTGCCTTTTGACTTTTTCATTTTGCCTTTTGCCTTTTGTCTTTTGCTTTTTGCCTTTTGCCTTTTTCCCTTTGCCTTTTTCCTTTTGCCTTTTGCCTCTTGCCTTTCGCCTTTTGCCTTTCGCATTTTGCCTTTTGCCTTTTTCCGTTTGCCTTTTGACTTTTTCCTTTTTCCTTTTGCCTTTTGCCTTTTTCCTTTTGCCGTTTGCCTTTTGCCTTTTGCCATTTGCATTTTGCCTTTTGCCTTTTGCCTTTTGCTGTTTGCGTTTTGCGTTTTGCCTCTTGCTTTTTGCCTTTTGCCTTCTGCCTTTTGCCTTTTTGCCTCTTGTTTTTTGCCTTTTGCCTTTTACGTTTTACTATTTGTGTTTTTCCCTTTGCCTCTTGCCTTTTGCCTTCCGCATTTCGCCTTCTGCCTTTTGCCTTTTGTGTTTTGCCTTTTGCCTTTTTCTGTTTGCCTTTTTACTTTTGCCTTTTTCCTTTTGCCTTTTGCCTTTTGTATTTTGCCTTTTTCTTTTTGCCGTTTGCCTTTTGCCTTTTGCCATTTGCATTTTGCCTCTTGCCTTTTGCCTTTTTCTGTTTGCGTTTTGCCTTTTGCCTCTTGCTTTTTGCCTTTTGCCTTCTGCCTTTTGCCTTTTAGCCTCTTGTAATTTGCCTTTTGCCTTTTACCTTTTAGTATTTGTGTTTTGCCCTTTGCCTCTTGCCTTTTGCCTTTTGCCTTTTGCCTTTTTCCTCTCGCCCTTTGCCTTTTGCCTTTTGCCTTTTGTCTTTTGTTTTTTTCCTTTTTCCTTTTGCCTTTTGCCTTTTGCCTTTTGTCTTTTGCATTTTCCCTCTTGCCTTTTGCCTTTTGCCTTTTGCCTTTGTCATTTTGCCTTTTGCCTTTTTCCTTTTGCCTTTTGCATTTTGTCTTTTGCCTTTTGCTTTTTGCCTTTTGCCTTTTGCCTTTTGCCTTTTACCTTTTTCATTTTGCCTTTTGCCTTTTTCCTTTTGCCTTTTGCCTTTTGCCTTTTGCCTTTTGTCTGTTGCCTTATGCCTTTTGCCTTTTGCCTTTTGCCTTTTGCCTTTTACCTTTTTCATTTTGCCTTTTGCCTTTTTCCTTTTGCCTTTTGCCTTTTGCCTTTTGCCTTTTGTCTGTTGCCTTATGCCTTATGCCTTTTGCCTTTTGCCTTTTGCCTTTTGCCTTTTTCATGTTGCCTTTTGACTTTTGCCTTTTTCCTATTGCCTAACGTCTTTTGCCTTTTGCCTTTTGTCTTTTGCCTTTTTTCTTTTGGCTTTTGCATTTTTCCTGTTGCATTTTGCCTTTTGCCTTGTGCCTTCTGCCCCTCTCCTTTTGCGGCTTGCATTTTGCCATTTGCCTTTTGCCTTTTGCCTTTTTTCATTTTACCTTCTCTGTTTTGCCTTTTGCCTTTTTCCCTTTGCCTGTTGACTTTTGCCTTTTACCTTTTGCCTTTTTCCCTTTTCTTTTGCCTTTTGCATTTTGCCTTGTATCTTTTGCCTTTTTCCTCTTGCCTTTTGGCTTTTGCCTTTTTCCTTTCACCTTTTACCTTTTGCCTTTTGCCTTCTGCCTATTTGCCTATTTGCCTTTTTTCTTTTGCCTTTTGTCTATTTCCTATTGCCTTTTGCCTTTTGCCTTATCCTTTTGCCTTTTGCCTTTTGCCTTTTTTGTTTGTCCTTTTTCATTTTGCCTTTTTCCTTTTGCCTTTTGACTCTCTCCTTTTGCCTTTTCCCTTTTGCCTTTTACCTTTTGCCTTTTGCCTTTTCCCTTTTGCCTTTTGCCTTTAACCTTTTGCCTTTTTCCTTTTGCCTTTTGCCTTTTGGCTTTTGCCTTTTGCTTTTTGCCTTTTGCCTTTTTCCTTCATCTTTTACCTTTTGGTTTTTGCCTTTTGCCTTTTTCTTTTTGCCTTTTGCCTTTTGCCTCTTGCCTTTTGAATTTTGCCTTTTGCCTTTTGCCTTTTGGCTTTTTCATGTTGCCTTTTGCCTTTTGCCTTTTTCCTTTTGCCTTTTGCCTTTTTCCTTTTGCCTATTGTGTTCTGCCTTTTACCTTTTTCCTGTTGCCTTTTGCCTTTTGCCTTTTGTCTTTTGCATTTTTCCTTTTGCCTTTTGCATTTTTCCTGTAACCTTTTTCCTTTTGTCTCTTGCCTTTTGCCTCTTGCCTTTTGCCTCTTGCCTTTTGCCATTTGCCTTTTGCCTTTTGCATTTTTCCCTTTTCCTTTTATCTTTTGGTTTTGGCCTTTTGCCTTTTTCCTTTTGCCTTTTGCCTTTTGCCTCTTGCCTTTCGACTTTTGCCTTTTGCCTTTTGCCTTTTGGCTTTTTCGTGTTGCCTTTTGTCTTTTGCCTTTTGCCTTTTGCCTTTTTTCCCCTTGCCTTTTGCCTTTTGCCCTTTTCCTTTTTCCTTATGCCTTTTCCCTCTTGCCTTTCGCCTTTTGCCTTTTGCATTTTGCCTTTTGCCTTTTGCCTTTTGTATTTTGCCTTTTTCCTTTTGCCTTTTGCCTTTTGCCTCTTGCCTTTTGCCTTTTGCCTTTTGCCTTTTTCCTCTCGCCTCTTGCCTTTTGCCTTTTGCCTTTTGCATTTTGCCTTTTGCATTTTCCCTCTGACTTTTTGCCTTTTGCCTTTTGCATTTGGCATTTTGCCTTTTGCCTTTTTCCTTTTGCCTTTTGCATTTTGTCTTTTGCCTTTTGCTTTTTGCCTTTTGCCTTTTGCCTTTTGCATTTTACCTTTTTCCTTTTGCCTTTTGCCTTTTTCCTTTTGCCTTTTGCCTTTTGCCTTTTGCCTTTTGTCTGTTGCCTTTTGCCTTTTGCCTTTTGCCTTTTGCCTTTTTCATGTTGCTTTTTGACTTTTGCCTTTTGCCTATTGCCTAACGCCTTTTGCCTTTTTCTTTTTTCCCTTTGCCTTTTGCCTTTTGTCTTTTGCCTATTTTCTTTTGCCTTTTGCATTTTTCCTGTTGCCTTTTTCCTTTTGCCTTGTGCCTTCTGCCTCTTGCCTTTTGCCTCTTGCATTTTGCCATTTGCCTTTTGCCTTTTGCCTTTTTCCTTTTACCTTCTCTGTTTTGCCTTTTGCCTTTTTCCCTTTGCCTGTTGACTTTTGCCTTTTGCCTTTTGCCTTTTTCCTTTTTCTTTTGCCTTTTGCATTTTTCCTTGTATCTTTTGCCTTTTCCCTCTTGCCTTTTGGCTTTCGCCTTTTTCCTTTTGCCTTTTGCCTTTTGCCTTTTGCCTTCTGCCTATTTGCCTTTTTTCTTTTGCCTTTTGTCTATTTCCTTTTGCCTTTTGCCTTTTGCCTCATCCTTTTGCCTTTTGCCTTTTGCCTATTTGCCTTTTTTCTTTTGCCTTTTGTCTATTTCCTTTTGCCTTTTGCCTTTTGCCTCATCCTTTTGCCTTTTGCCTTTTGCCTCTTGCCTTTTGAATTTTGCCTTTTGCCTTTTGCCTTTTGGCTTTGTCATGTTGCCTTTTGCCTTTTGCCTTCTTCCTTTTGCCCATTGCATTGTGCCTTTGACCTTTTTCCTGTTGCCTTTTGCCTTTTGCCTTTTGTCTTTTGCCTTTTTCCTTTTGCCTTTTGCATTTTTCCTATTGCCTTTTTCCTTTTGTCTTTTGCCTTTTGCCTCTTGCCTTTTGCCTCTTGCCTTTTGCCATTTGCCTTTCGCCTTTTGCCTTTTTCCTTTTTTGTTTTGCCGATTACTTTTTTCCCCTTGCCTTTTGACTTTTGCCATTTGCCTTTTGCCTTTTGCCTTTTGTCTTTTGCCTTTTGCCTTTTCCCCTTTTCCCTTTGCCTTTTTCCTTTTGTCTTTTGCCTCTTGCCTTTCGCCTTTTGCCTTTCGCATTTTGCCTTTTGCCTTTTGCCTTTTTTGTTTTGCCTTTTTCCTTTTTCCGTTTGCATTTTGACTTTTGCCTGTTTCCTTTTGCCTTTTGCCTTTTTCCTTTTGCCGTTTTCCTTTTGCCTTTTGCCATTTGCATTTTGCCTCTTGCCTTTTGCCTTTTGCTGTTTGCGTTTTGCCTTTTGCCTCTTGCCTTTTGCCTTTTGCCTTCTGCCTTTTGCCTGTTTGCCTCTTGTTTTTTGCCTTTTGCCTTTTACCTTTTACTATATGTATTTTGCCCTTTGCCTCTTGCCTTTTGCCTGTTGCCTTTTTCCTTTTTCCTCTCATCTTTTGCGTTTTGCCTTTTTCCTTTTGCCTTTTGCATTTTTAAGCTTGCCTTTTGCCTTTTGCCTTTTGCCTTTGGCATTTTGCCTTTTGCCTTTTTCCTTTTGCCTTTTGCATTTTGTCTTTTGCCTTTTGCATTTTTCCTTTCGCCTTTTGCCTTTTGCCTATTTGCCTTTTTTCTTTGGCCTTTTGTCTATTTCCTTTTGCCTTTTGCCTTTTGCCTCATCCTTTTGCCTTTTGCCTTTTGCCTTCTCCTTTTGCCTGTTGCCTTTTGCGTTGTTTGTTTGTCCTTTTTCGTTTTGCCTTTTCCCTTTTGCCTTTTGACTCTTTCCTTTTGCCTTTTGCCTTTTGCCTTTTACCTTTTGCCTCTTGCCTTTTCCCTTTTGCCTTTTGCCTTTAACCTTTTGCCTTTCTCCTTTTTCCTTTCCCCTTTTGTCTTTTGCCTTTTGCTGTTTTCCTTTTGCCTTTTTTCTTCTTCCTTTTACCTTTTGGTTTTTGCCTTTTGCCATTTTCCTTTTGCCTTTTGCCTTTTGCCTCTTGCCTTTTGACTTTTGCCTTTTGCCTTCTGCCTTTTGGCTTTTTCATGTTGCCTTTTGCCTTTTGCCTTTTTCCTTTTGCCTATTGCGTTCTGCCTTTTACCTTTTTCCTGTTGCCTTTTGCCTTTGACCTTTTGTCTTTTGCCTTTTTCCTTTTGCCTTTTGCATTTTTCCTGTTGCCTTTTTCCTTTTGTCTTTTGCCTTTTGCCTCTTGCCTTTTTCCTCTTGCCTTTTGCCATTTGGCTTTCGCCTTTTGCATTTTTCCTTTTGTGTTTTGCCGATTACTTTTTTCCCCTTGCCTTTTGACTTTTGCCTTTTGCCTTTTGCCTTTTTCCTTTGACCTTTTGCCTTTTGAATTTCGCCTTGTGCCTTTTGCCTTCTGCCTCTTGCCTTTTGTCTTTTGCCTTTTTCCTTTTGCGTTTTGACTTTTGCCTTCTGCCTTTTTGCCTTTCTCCTTTTGCCTTTTGACTTTTTTCTTTTGCCTTTAGCCTTTCACCTCTTTCCTTTTGCCTTTTGACTTTTGTCTTTTGCCTTTTCCCTTTTGCCTTCTGACTCTTGCCTTTTGCCTTTTGCCTTTTGCCTTTCGCCTTTTGCCTTTTGCCTTTTTCCTTTTGCCTTTTTCCTTTTGTCTTTTGCCTTTTGCCTTTTGCCTTTTGCCTTTTGCCTTTTG
Source organism: Penium margaritaceum (assembly GCA_023375785.1). Taxonomy (NCBI): domain Eukaryota; kingdom Viridiplantae; phylum Streptophyta; class Zygnematophyceae; order Desmidiales; family Peniaceae; genus Penium; species Penium margaritaceum. The sequence goes on along the minus strand of SZWC01000009.1, from coordinate 75,803 downwards.
CCCTTTGCCCTTTGCCTTTTGCCTTTTTCCTCTTGCCTTTTTCCTTTTGCCTTTCGGGTTTTGCATTTTGCCTTTTGCCTTTTGTGTTTTACCTTTTGCCTTTTTCCCTTTGCCTTTTGACTTTTGCCTTTTGCCTTTTGCCTTTTGCCTTTTGTGTTTTGCCTTTTGCCTTTCTCAGTTTGCCTTTTGCCTTTTTCCTTATGCCTTTTGCCTTTTGCCTTTTGCCTTTTGTGTTTTGCCTTTTGCCTTTCTCAGTTTGCCTTTTGCCTTTTTCCTTATGCCTTTTGCCTTTTGCCTTTTGCCTTTTACCTTTTGCCTTTTGCCCTTTGCCTCTTGCCTTTTGCCTTTTGCCTTTGGCCTTTTGCCTCTCCTCTTTTGCCTTTTGCCTTATGCCTTAAGTCTTTTGTCTTTTGCCTTTTGCTTTTTGCCTTTTGCCTTTTGCCTTTTGCCTCTTGCCTTTTGCCTTTTGCCTTTGGCATTTTGCCTTTTGCCATTTGCATGCTGCCTTTTGCGTTTTGCCTTTTTCCTTTTGCCTTTTGCCTTTTGTATCTTTCATTTTGCCTTTTGCCTTTTGTCTTTTGCCTTTCGCCCTTTGCCTTTTGCGTTTTGCCTTTGCCTCTTGCCTTTGGCCTTTTGCCTTTTGCCTTTTGCCTTTTGTGTTTTGCCTTTTGTCTTTTCCCTTTTGTCTTTTGCTTCTTGCCTTTTGTCTTTTTCCTTTTGCCTTTTGCCTTTTGCCTCTTTCCTTTTGCCTTTTGCCTTTTTCCGTTTGCCTTTTTTCTTTTGCCTTCTACATTTTGCCTTTTGCCTTTTGCCTTTTGCCTTATTCGTTTTGCCTTCTACGTTTTGCCTTTTGCCTTTTGCCTTTTGCCTTTTGCCTTATTCGTTTTGCCTTTTGCTCTTGCGTTTTGTCTTTTGCCTTTTGCATTTTGCCTTTTGCCTTTTGCCTCTTGCCTTCTACATTTTGCCTTTTGCCTTTTGCCTTTTGCCTTATTCGTTTTGCCTTTTGCTCTTGCGTTTTGTCTTTTGCCTTTTGCATTTTGCCTTTTGCCTTTTGCCTCTTGCCTTCTACATTTTGCCATTTGCCTTTTGCCTTTTGCCTCTTGCTTTTTGCCTTTTGCAGTTTTCCTTTTGCCTTTTTCCTTTTGCCTTTTGCCTCTTGTGTTTTTCCTTTTGCCCTTTGCCCTTTACCTTGTGCCTTTTGCCTGTTGTCTTTGGCTTTTTGCCTTTTGCCTTTTGCCTTTTTCCTTTTGCCTGTTGCATTTTGCCTTCTGCCTTTTGACTTTTGACTCTTTGCCTTTTGCATGTTGTCTTTTGCCTTCTGCCTTTTGCATTCTGCCTTTTTCCTTTTGCCTGTTGCATTTTGCCTTTTGCCTTTTGACTCTTTCCTTTTGCCTTTCTCCTTTTGCCTTTTGCCTTTTGCCTTTTGCGTTTTTTCTTTTACCGTTTGCTTTTTGCCTTTTGCCTTTTGCCTTTTGCCCTTTGCCTTTTTCCTCTTGCCTTTTTCCTTTCACCATTTGCCTTTTGCCTTTTGCCTCTTGTCTTTTTCCTTTTGTCTTTTGCCTTAACCTTTTGCCTTTTTCTTTTTGCCTTTTTCCTCTCGCCTTTTGCCTTTTTCCTTTTCCCTTGTGCCTTATGTCTTTTGCCTTTTGCCTTTTGCCTTTTGTCTTTTGCCTTTTGACTTTTGCCTTATGCCTTTTGCCTCTTTCCTTTTGCCTTTTGCCTTTTGCGGCTTGCCTTTTGCCTTTTGCCCTTTGCATTTTGCCTTTTGCCTTTTTCCTTCTGCCTTCTGCCTTTTGCATTTTTCCTGTTGCCTCTTTCCTTTTGCCTTTTGCCTTTTGCCTTTTGCCTTTTGCCTTTTGCATGTTGCCTTTTGCCTTTTGCCTTTTGCCCCCTGCCTTTTGCCTAATGACTTTTGCCTTTTTCCTTTTGCCTATTGCCTTTTGCCTCTTGCCGTTTGCCTTTTGCCTTTTACCTTTTGCCTTTTGTCTTTTGTTAGTTTGCCTTTTGATTATTGCCTTTTGCCTTTTGCCTTTTGAATTTTACCTTTTGCCTTTTTGCCTTTTGCCTTTGCCTTTTTCCTTGTGCCCTTTTCCTTTCGCCACTTGTCTTTTGCCTTTTGCCTTTTGTCTTTTTCCTTTTGTCTTTTTCCTTGACATTTTGCCTTTTTCCTTTTGCCTTTCTCCTCTTGCCTTTTGCCTTTTGCCTTTTGCCTTATGTCTTATGCCTTATGCCTTTTGCCTTTTGTACTTTTCCTTTTGACTTTTGCCTTTTGCCTTGAGCCTTTTGTCTTTCGCCGTCTGGCCTTTGCCTTTTGCCTTTTGCTTTTTCTGTTTTGCCTTTTGCCTTGTGCCTTTTGCCTTCAGCCGTTTGCCTTGTGCTTTTTTTCTTTTATATTTTGCCTTTTGCCTTCTGTCTTTATCTTTTTGCATTTTGCCATATGCGTTTTGCCTTTTGCCTCTTGCCTTTTGCCTTTTGCCTTTTACCTTTTGCCTTTGCATTTTGCGTTTCGCCTTTTGCCTTTTGCCTTTTGTCTTTTGCCTTTTGCATTTTGCCTTTTGCCTTTTCTCTTTTGCCTCTTTCCTTTTGCCTTTTTCCTTTTGCCACTTGCCTTTTGCCTTTTGCCTTTTTCCTTTTGCATTTTGCCTTTTGCCTTTTGCCTATTGCCTTTTGCCCTATGCATTTTGCCTTTTGCGCTTTGCGTTTTGCCTTTTGCCTTTTGCCTTTGGCCTTTTGCCTTTTGCCTTTTGCCTGTTGCCTGATGCCTTTTGCCTTTTGCCTTTTGCCTTTTGCCTTTTGCCTTTTGCCTTTTGCATGTTGCCTTTGGCCTTTTGCCTTTTGCCCCTTGCCTTTTGCCTATTGCCTTTTGCCTTAAGCCTTTTGCCTTTTGCCTCTTGCCGTTTTCCTTTTGCCTTTTGCCTTTTACCTTTTGCCTTTTTCCGTATGCCTTTTTCCTTTTGTTAGTTTGCCTTTTGCTTTTTGCCTTTTCCCTTTTGCCTTTTGCCTTTTGCCTTTTGCTTTTTTCCTTCTGACTTTTGCCTTTTGCCCTTTGCCTTTTTCCTCTTGCCTTTTGCCTTTTGCCTTTTGCCTTTTTCATGTTGCCTTTTCCCTTTTGCCTTTTGCCTTTTGCCTATTGCATTTTGCCTTTTGCCTTTTTCCTTTCGCCTTTTGACTTTTGCCTTTTGTCTTTTGCCTTTTGCCTTTTGCCTCTTGCCTTTTGCCTCTTGCCTTTTGCCTTTTGCCTTTTGCGTTTTGCCTTTTGCCTTTTGCCTTTTGTGTCTTGCCTTTTGCCTTTTTTCCCATTGCCTTTTTACTTTTGCCTTTTGCCTTTTGCCTTTTTCCTTTTGTACTATACCTTCTGCCTTTGCCGTTTGCCTTTTGCCTTTTGCCATTTGCCTATTGCCTTTTGCCTTTTCCCCTTTGCCGTTTGCGTTTTGCCTTTTGGCTCTTGCCTTTTGCCTTTTGGCTTTTTGCCTTTTGCCTTTTACAGATTGCCTTTTGCCTTTTGCCTTTTGCCTTTTGCCTATTATGTTTTGCCTTTTGCCTAATGCCCTTTACCTTTCTCCTTTTGCCTGTTGTCTTTTGCCTTTTGCCTTTTTCCTTTTTCCTTTTTCCTTTTGCCTGTTGCATTTTCCCTTGTGCCTTTGCCTTTTGCCTTTTGCCTTTTGCCTTTGCCTTTTGCCTTTTGCCTTTTGACTCTTTCCTTTTGCCTTTTGCCTTTTGCCTTTTTCCTTTTGCCTTTTATCCTTTTGCTGTCTGCCTTTGGCCTTTTTCCTTTTGCCTTTTGCCTTTTGCATTTTTCCTCTTGTCTTTTGCCTTTTGCCACTTTCCTTTTGGGTTTTGCCTTTTGTTTTTTCCCTTTTGTCTTTTGCCTTAACATTTTGCCTTTTGCCATTTGCCTTTATCCTTTTGCCTTTTGCCTTTTGCCTTTTTCCTTTTGCCTTTTGCCTTTTGCCTCTTGCCTTTTCCCTTTTACCTTTCGCCTTCTGCCTTATGCCTTTTGTCTTTTGCCTTTTGCCTTTTGCCTTTTGCCTTTTCTCCTTTTATCTTTTTCCTTTTGCTTTTTGCCTTTTGCCTTTTGCCTTTTTCCTTTTGCCTTTTTCCTTTTGCCTTTTGCCTTTTGTCTTTTGCCTTTTGCTTTTTGCCTCTTGCCTTTTGCCTTTTACCTTTTGCCTTTTGCCTTTTGCCTTTTTCCTTCTTCCTTTTGCCTATTGCCTTTTGTCTTTTGCCTCTTGCATCTTGCCTTTTGCCTTTTGCCTTTTGCCTTTTGCCTTTTTCCCTTTTCATGTTGCCTTTTGCCTTTTGACTTTTGCGGTTTTCCTATTGCATTTTGCCTTTTGCCTTTTTCCTTTTTCCTTTTGCCTTTTACCTTTTCTCCTTAGCCTTTTTCCTTTTGCCTTTTGCATTTTTCCTGTAGCCATTTGCCTTTTGCCTTTTGCCTTTTGCCTCTTGCCTCATGCCTCTTGCCTTTTGCCATTTGCCTTTTGCCTTTTTCCTTTTGCCGTTTGCCTTTTGTTTTTTGCCGATTGCCTTTTTCCCTTTGCCTTTTTACTTTTGCCCTTTGCCTTTTTCTGTTCTCCTTTTTCCTTTTGCCTTTTACATTTTGCCTTGTGCATTTTGCCTTTTGCCTCTTGCCTTTTGCCTTTTGCCTTTCTTCTTTTGACTTTTGCCGTTTGCCTTGACGCTTTTTTCCTTTTTCCTTTTAGCTTTTGTCTTTTTTCTTTTCCCTTTTCCCTTTTGCCTCTTTCCTTTTGCCTTTGTACCTTTTGGCTTTTGCCTTTTTCCTTTTGCCTGTTGCCTTTTGCCTTTTTCCTTTTTCTTTCGCTATTTTGACTTTTCCCGTTTGCCTTTTGACTCTTGCCTTTTGCCTTTTGCCTTTTTCCTTTTGCCTTATGCCTTTTGCCTTTCTCCTTTTTCCTTTTGCCTTTTGTCTTTTGCCTTTTCCCTTTTTCTTTTTGCCTTTTGCCTTTTGCCTTTTCTCTTTTGCCTTTTGCCTTTTGCCTTTTGCCTTCTGCCTTTTGCCTTTTGTCTTTTGCCTTTTGCCTCTTGCCTTTTACCTTTTGCCTTTCACGTTTTGCCTTTTGCCTTTTGCCTTGAGCCTTTTTGCCTTTTTCTTTTTATCTGTTGTCTTTTTTCTTTTGCCTTTTCCCTTTTGCCACTTTCCTTTTGCCTTTGTGCCTTGTGCGTTTTGCCTTTTTCCTTTCTCCTGTTGCCTTTTGCCTTTTTCCTTTGTCCTTTTGCATTTTGCCTTTTCCCTTTTGCCTTTTGACTCTTGCCTTTACCCTTTTGCCTTTTGCCTTTTGCCTTTTTCCTTTTTCCTTTTGCCTTTTTCCATTTGTCTTTTGCATTTTTCCCTTTTCCTTTTGCCTTTTGCCTTTTGTCTTTTGCCTTTTTCCTTATGCCTTTTGCCTTTTGCCTTTTGCCTTTTTCCTTTTGCCTTTTGTGTTTTGCCTTTTGCCTTTTGCCTTTTGCCTCTTGCCTTTTGCCTTTTGCCTTTCACATTTTGCCTTTTGCCTTTTGCTTTTAATGTTTTGCCTTTTGCCTTTTTCCCTTTGCCTTTCTACTTTTGCCTTTTGCCTTCACCCTTTTGCCTTTTGCATTTTGCCTTTTTCCTTTTGCCGTTTGCCTTTTGCCTTTTGCCTTTTGCCTTTTGTCTTTTGCCTTTTGCCTTTTGCCTTTTGCCTCTTGCCTTTTGCCTTTTGCCTTTTGCCTTTTGTCTTTTGCCTTTTGCCTTTTGCCTTTTGCCTCTTGCCTTTTGCCTTTTGTTTTTCGCCTTTACCTTTTGTGTTTCACCCTTTGCCTCTTGCCTTTTGCCTTTTGCCTTTTTCCTTTTGCCTCTCGCATTTTGCCTTTTGCCTTTTGCCTTTTGTCTTTTGTATTTTGCCTTTTGCCTTTTGCCTTTTGCATTTTGCCTCTTGCCTTTTGCCTTGTGCCTTTGGCATTTTGCCTTTTTCCTTTTGCATGCTGCCTTCTGCCTTTTGCCTTTTTCCTTTTGCCTTTTGCCTTCTGTATTTTGCCTTTTTCCTTTTGCCTTTAGCCTTTTGCCTTTTGCCTTTCGCCTTTTGTATTTTTCCTTCTGCCTTTTGCCTTTTGTCTTTTTCCTTTTGCTTTTTGCCTATTTCCTTCTGCCTTTTGCCTTCTGCCTTTTGCCTCGTTCCTTTTGCCTACTTCCTTCTACCGCTTGCATTTTGCCTTTTGACTTTTGCGTTTTGCCTTTTGCCTTTTGCCTTTTGCCTTATGTGTTTTGCCTTTTGCGTTTTTCCTGTTGCCTTTTGCCTTTTGCCTTTTGCTTTTTGCCTTTTGCCTTCTGAATTGTACCTTTTGCCTGTTGCCTTTTGCCTTCTGCCTTTTGCCTTTTGTCTTTTGCCTTTTGCCCCTTGCCTTTTGCCTATTACCTTTAACATTTTGCCTTTTGCCTTTTGCCTTTTGCCCCTTTCTGTTTGCCTTTTGCCTCTTGCATTTTGCCTTTTTCCTTTTGTCCTTTGCGGTTTGTCTTTTGCCTTTTGCCTTTTGACTTTTGCCTTTTGCCTTTTGCTGTTTGCCTTGTGCCATTTGTTGTTTGCTTTTTTCCACTTTCTTGTTGCCTTTTGCAGTTTGCCTTTTGCCTGTTGCCTTTTGCCTTTTGCCTTTTGTGTTTTTCCTTTTGCCTTTTGCCCTTTACCTTTTGCCTTTTGCCTGTTGTCGTTTGCCTTTTGCCTTTTGCCTTTTGCCTTTTTCCTTTTGCCTGTTGCCTTTTGCCTTTTGCCTTTTGTGTTTTTCCTTTTGCCTTTTGCCCTTTACCTTTTGCCTTTTGCCTGTTGTCGTTTGCCTTTTGCCTTTTGCCTTTTGCCTTTCCCTTTTGCCTTTTTCCTTTTTCCTTTTGCCTGTTGCATTTTGCCTTGTGCCTTTTGCCTTTTGCCTTTTGCCTTCTGACTCTTTCCTTTTGCCTTTTTCCTTTTTCCTTTTGCCTTTTGCCTTTTTCCTTTTGGCGTTTTCCTTTTGCCTTTTGCCTTTTTCCTTTTCCCTCTTGCCTTTTGCCTTTTGCCACTTGCCTTTTCCCTTTTGCCTTTTGTCTTCACCCTTTACATTTTGCATTTTTCCTTTTACCTTCTGCCTTTTCCATTTTGCCTTTTGCCTTTTGCCCATTTCCTTTTGCCTTTTTGCCTTTTGCCTCTTGCGTTTTGCATTTTGCCTTTTGCCTTTTGCCTTTTGTCTTTTGCCTTTTACCTTTTGCTTTTTGTCCACTGCCTTTGGACTTTTGCTTTTTTTCTTTTGCCTTTTGTCTTTCGCCTTCTGCCCTTTGCCTTTTGCCTTTTGCTGTTTTCCTTTTGCCTTTTGCCTTTTCCCTTGTGCCTTTTTCCTTTTGCCTTTTGCCTTGTGCCTTTTTCCTTTTGCCTTTTGCCTTTAGCTGTTTGCCTTTTGCTTTTTCCTTTTACCTTTTGCCTTTTGCCTTTTGCCTTTTGCCTTTTACCTTTTGCCTTTTTCCTTTTGCCTTTTGGCTTTTGTCTTTTGCCTTTTTGCTTTTTGCCTTTTGCCTTTTGCCTTGTGCCTTTTTCCTTTTGGCTCTTGCCCCATGCCTTTTTCCTTTTCCCTTTTGCCTTTTGCCTTTTGCCATTTGCATTTTTCCTTTTTCCTTTTTCATGTTCCCTTTTGCCTTTTTCATGTTGCCTTTTGCCTTTTGCCTTTTGCCTTTTGCCTTTTGCCTATTGGGATTTGCCTTTATGCTTTTTCCTTTTGCCCTTTGCCATTTTCCATTTGTCTTTTGCCTTTTTCCTTTTTCCTTTTGCATTTTCTGTTGCCTTTTGCCTTTTGCCTTTTTCCATTTGCCTCTTGCCTTTTGCCTCTTGCGTTTTGCCATTTGCCTTTTGCCTTTTGCCTTTTATGTTTTGCCTTTTGCCTTTTTCCCTTGGCCTTTTGACTTTTGCCCTTTGTCTTTTGCCTTTTGCCTTTTGCCTTTTGCCTTTTTCCTTTTGCCCTTCACCTTTTGCCTTTTGCCTTTTGCCTTTTGCCTTTTTCCCTTGGCCTTTTGACTTTTGCCCTTTGTCTTTTGCCTTTTGCCTTTTGCCTTTTGCCTTTTTCCTTTTGCCCTTCACCTTTTGCCTTTTGCCTTTTGCCTTTTGCCTTTTTCCATTTGCCTTTTGTCTTTTGCCTTTTGCCTTTTGTGTTTTGCCTTTTGCCTTTTTCCTTTTTCCTTTTGCATATTGCCTTGTGCTTTTTGCCTTTTTTCTCTTGCCTTTTGCCTTTTGCGTTTTTCCTTTTTCCTTTTGCCTTCTGCATTTTTCATTCTGCCTTTTTGCCTTCTTCCTTTTGCCTTTTGTCTTTTTTCTTTTGCCTTTTGCCTTTTGCCTCTTTCCTTTTGCCTTTTGCCTTTTGCCTTTTGCGTTTTTCCCTTTGCCTGTTGCCTTTTGCCTTTTGCCTTTTGCCCTTTGCCTTTTGACTTTTGCCTTTTTCCTTTTTTCCTTTTCCCTTTTTCCTTTTGTCTTTTGCCTTCTTCCTTTTTCCTTTGTCTTTTGCCTTTTGCCTTTTGTCTTTTGCCTTTTGCCTTTTGCCTTTCACCTTTTGCCTTTTGCCTTTTGCCTTTTGCCTTTTGATTCTTTCCTTTTGCCTTTTTCCTTTTTCCTTTGTCTTTTGCCTTTTGCCTTTTGTCTTTTGCCTTTTGCCTTTTGCCTTTCACCTTTTGCCTTTTGCCTTTTGCCTTTTGCCTTTTGATTCTTTCCTTTTGCCTTTTTCCTTTTGCCTTTTGCCTTTTGCCTTATGCCTTTCTCCTCTTGCCTTTTGCCCTTTGGCACTTGCCTTTCGCCTTTTACCTTCCTTCTTTTTCCTTTTGTCTTTTGCCTTGTGCCTTTTTCTTTTTGTATTTTGCCTTTTGCCTTTTTCCCTTTGCCTTTTGACCTTTGCGTTTTGCCTTTTTCCTTTTTGTTGAATTTTACATAACAGAATCTTTAGGAATATTCAGGCGTAGTACTCTGATGTGTCAACTCTCTGTTTAACTGTTGGTGATGCTCTTTCATACACGTGTTGCCATATACACACACACAGGTACTCTTGCCTGTATAATGTCACTGACTGTGCGATTCAAGAGCATGAGATGAAGGCACAGTTACACGACTCGTCTCAAAAGCTTTCCAACGGTACCAAGCTTGTTCAGAATGGTTACACACATTCAAAGTACTAGCAAATACAAAACTACGGCTACTTGTATGTCTATACTAACTAAGAGCAGAAACGTACAAGTGTTGAGTAGTCCGGTATCCTTGTGTCTTTGGGTTCTCAGTCACAGGATCTGTCGGACACCGCTTGATGATCTTCGATCATCGGCAGACCGAGGTTGGCGGATGCCCAGCGCCCTCGGTGCAATCCACGGACGAGATCGTCCGGATCTGCGGTAGCTTCTCATTGTCGCTGATCTCTTGGCCGGTTTTCTTTGAGATGACGGAAGGACTGCACCTCTTGACTAGACGACGGCCGCGATCCTTCCACCTGCCTCTGCACAATTCATGAGCGTAGGATCCTTCTTTAGAAAGAACAGTGTCTTCCGCGTGCTGCTATTCCTTGCCACGTCAGCAGACTCAGAGTCGAGAGGAGCTCATGCTTGCACTCTCGCTTCGTCTGCCGAACCACAGACCCTGTTTGTCCAAAACCTGTCTGAACATATGTCGCCCGGTGGAGCTGTCCTGTCAGCTCTACGGAGCTCCCATAGGATGAGTAGAGAGAGTAGGGCTGCGGATGGATGGATCAGTGGGACGCCTAAACAGGCCTGCCCACAGCCATACCATGCCCCGCCATGAAGGATAGACAGGAGGGTCGGGAGAGAGATAGGGATCTCTCTCTCGTCCCTCATGTGTTTTCCTTTTTGTTGATGTTGTGCCGAGCCCAGTAGAGCAGAGGATCAAGATGTTCTGACGGTTGTTCTTTTTCCAACATTCCCCCCCCCCCCCCCCCCTTGTCGATCCAGCACTGATGAATCTGGAGTCGACAACCGGGAAAAGAAAAGAAGCCCCCCCCCCGTGAAAACAGAGCCGAGAAGGCGGGGACAAAAGAAGAAAAAAAAACTGGGCGTGGCACGGGAGTGCACGGCAAAGACATCCCCCTCCCCCGGCCAACCAAGCCTTGCGTGAGAGAGAGAAAAGAGGAAGTCGAGAGGAGCAAGACGCAGGGTGTACAGTGGGCCAGTGGGAACTTTTTAGCCCGGGCACCGTCCTGACGGCTGAGAGATAGACTGGTCCCAACAGCACTCCCTGCCCGGACTTGGGGGAGTGGGCCCTGCCTCCCGCACATCCGGCCCACAGGGTGAACTAAACACCGCCCACCCACGGGGGTCTGACAGAGGAGAGCGAACGAGTGGACCATTGACAAAAAGAATTTGCAGTTTGGAGTGGCGTGGGTCCCGCAGCAAAGCAGAGCAGGGGGAGAGGGTGTTGGCGTTATGCGGTGATCGAGGCACGAGAGAAAGGCAAGGTGCAGGAAAAGAGACAGGACAGCAGTAATCAGAAGCAAAAGAGGGTGGGGAGAATGGTTGCACGCAACCCGCGTCCGTGCCAACGCCTCATGTGGGGGGCACGGAAGCGGGAAGCGACGACGGTCCCACCAAGGGCATTCTCCGTCCGTGCCAACGCCTCATATGGGGGGAACGGAAGGAGAGCACCGGGAACGAGCGGCAGCGAGAGAAAGAAAAAGAGTAAAAGGCAGTGCTAAGGAGAGTCAGGACGAGGAGAGAAGACCCATGCGAGTGCAGAGATGAGCATGACGATCAGCTGAGAGAGCTTTGGTGAAGATGTCAGCAGTTTGATCGGTAGTGGGAAGGTAGCGCATGACGACTTTACCCTCCGCGACAGCATCGCGAACGTAATGGTACTGCCGACAAACATGCTTGGTGCGGTCATGAAGAACTGGGTCTTTAGAGACGGCAATAGCCCCTTCATTGTCGCAGTTGAGGAGCGTAGGCTCGAGTTGATCGAAACCGAGCTCACTCAGAAGCATGCAAAGCCAGACCGCTTCTCTTGTGCATTCGCTCTTGGCAATGTACTCAGCTTCCGTTGAGGAGAGAGCGACCACAGATTGCTTCTTGCTACGCCAGCTGACGGGTCCACCATTGAGGAGAAAGACATAGCCAGGGGTGGAATGGCTGGTGGTGTGATCATCAGAGAGATTGGCATCGCAGAATCCCTGGAGAATATTGTTGCCAGAGGAGTAACGAATGGCAAGGGAAGCAGATCCACGAAGGTAGCAAAAACTGCGCCTGGCAGCCACGACATGAGCAGCAGTAGGGCGCTGACATCCTTGACTGAGGAGGCCAACAGCAAAGGAGAGGTCAGGTCTGGTAGCCACGGAAGAGTACATCAGGGAGCCCACCATACGTGGAAAGCTTGGGCGTCTTCTGAGGAAGCCAAAGGTGTGACTGGGGTGACTGGTTTGGTGAGGCCATGGTCCTTGGAGAGTGGAGTAGGCTAAGAAGTGGATGTTCCAAGTCCAAAATTTTCAGCCACACGTTGAGCATAGGTGGCCTGAGTGAGGGTGACTTGATATTGCAGAAAGTCATGGGTGATTTGAATTCCAAGGTAGTACTTGAGAGGCCCCATATCAGTTATCTCAAAACGGTGAGAGAGTTGCTATTTGAGAGTATCCAGGACAGAGAGGGATGGTCCAAACAGAATGAGGTCGTCCACATAGAGGATGACACCAAGGAGGTTGGATCCGCCACTAAAGTACACGGAGTGGTCAGAGTGCAGGCGGTGGAGACCTTGGACCAGGAAGAACTCGTGGATCTTAAGGTTCCACTGTCGCGGAGCTTGCTTGACACCATACAAGGACTTATTGAGTTGGCAGACATGGTCGGGGTGAGCTGGAGACACGAATCCTTCTGGCTGGGTCATGTAGATGACTTCTTTAAGATCACCGTTGAGGAAGGCACTCTTGACGTCCATCTGATGGAGATGCCACTTGTTGTTGGCGGCCAGAGAGAGAATCACCCTGATGGATGAATACTTGGCCACTGGTACAAAGGTGTCTTGGTAGTTTACTTCAAGAACTTGGCTGAAGCCCCGCGCAACAAGACGTGCCTTGTGACGATCAGGTGTACCTGCACTGGTCAATTTGGTCTTGAACACCCACTTACACGTGACAATGGGCGTGTTGGGTGGTCGAGGAACCAGATCCCATGTGTGTTTTTTCTGAAGCTGAGAAAGCTCCTCTTGAGCTGCCTGGCGCCATAGGTCTGCATCTGGGTGACTCATAGCGTCTTTGAAACTGATGGGGTCCACCATTTGTGTGAGTAGTGTTGTGGGATCAAGGTCATCGTCTGCAGAGAGTTCGGTTGTAGTCAGAAAACCGAGTTGAAGAAACATCGGAGGTCTGGTAAGTCTGGCCGACCGCCGTAGTCCTGACTGTGATGGAGTGTTGGAATTATCTTTCTGTGAGGCAGCGGGAGCATGATGATGTTCCTCTGGAATCACAGGAGGAAGAACACCAGCATGATCATTGGGTGCGGGATCGACAGAAATTTTTTGCAGAGGTGGCGGCGTTGTTTCAATGTAGACAGTGGGTGTGACTGCTGGTGGTGTTGTATCACGTGCACGGTTGAAGAAACTTTCATCGAAGATGGGCTGCCTGCTGCGAATCACGCGTTTGGAGTCTGGATCCCACAGTCGATAGATGTCACGTGTCTCATATCCAAGAAGGATACAGGCTTTAGATCGTGGGTCCAGTTTGGAGCGCTCTTCTGGACGGATCCAGGCATGTGCTGTGCATCCAAAAATACAAATGTGCTCCAGATAAGGCTTGCTGCCGGTCCATGCTTTGTACGGTGTGGATGTACCTGCAGGCAGCTTAGTTGTGGGGAGACGATTTGTGATGTATGCTGCAGTGTGAAGAGCTTTAGCCCAAAATGCGGATGAGAGACCAGCTGTATGAAGCATACTCCGGACTCTTTCAAGGAGGGTTTGATTCATCCTTTCGGCTTTGCCATTCTGTTGAGGAGTGTATGGCACTGTAGTTTGATGCTGAATGCCTTTTTTGTCATAGAAGGCCTTGAGGTTGCGGTTAACAAACTCTGTTCCGTTGTCAGTTCGGATCTTCTTCACGGTCAGGCTGGTTTCATTTTCAAGTTGTCGAATCCAGGTTTTGATCTCTTCTACAGCATCAGATTTGAAGTGGAGAATACGAGTCCAGACCATGTGTGAGTAGTCATCCAGAATGACGAGGAAATAATGCTTGTTGGAGAGGGACCCTTCCTTGATATAGCACAGATCCATGTGGACGAGTTCCAGACACTCATGAGTTCCATGTGACGGGAGTGTTTGGAAAGACGCTCGATGTTGTTTCCCTGTGATGCAGCCGCTGTACATAGATGCTTCTTTTTTTTGCAGTAGATTGTCCGGGAGATCACAAGCAACTGAATCTGCAGCCATTTTGGTTAGAGTCGAATAGCTGACGTGTGCCAGCCGCTTGTGCCAAAGTTCTGCTGGATTTGTCAAAGATGTCTTTGTCGGTGGAGGAGCAAACGCCACAAAAGCCATCTCTTGCGTTGCTTAATGTCTTGATGGTTCACTGGTGTCAAGGATGGTCAGATTTCCCATTCGTGTAGCCACGGCTGCCAGTTGAGATGCTTGGTTATATACCTTGCAGTTCTTGTGAGTGTCAAACACAACTTTGAAACCTTTGTCGTTGAGCTTGGTGACTGAGAGAAGATTTGTAGCAAGATCTGGAACATAAAGTACGTCCTTGAAAGTCCTTGTTGCCGGTTTTCCATTGCACTTAATCCTAACTTTCACTGTCCCTTGGCCGTATTCCGGGAAAGTTCTTCCGTCACCAAGGCGGACTTCTCGTGGCGTCAGGAAACGTTTGAAATTGATGAACCAGTTCTTTTTGCAGGTCATATGTTTTGTACACCCAGAGTCCATGATCCATGACAAGATGCCAGCAGCCAGGAGAAGGGCATTGTCGATGGAGCACATGGCCAGTTCTTCAGTCACAAACTCTTCTTCAGTCAGGGTGTGATGTGCTGAATCTGCTGGTCCTGAGTCATAGAATGAAGGTTCTGGTGGTGTAGCTGATATGTCACCGTCAGGAAGGATTGGTCCTTCAGATAGAAGGTTCAACTGAAAGTTGTCCTCTTCGTCTGATAGTTCCTGTGCTTTTGTAGACCCTGTAAGAAAAGCGGCCACGGTGGACATGTAAGTAGTTAGCATTGCTTGATGTGGTCGTCGGGAACCATAGTGACGAGCAAAATTTGGACGCCGTTTTGGACAGTCCACGGCAATGTGCCCCTTCTGCTTGCACGTCCAGCACACTCAATCAGTTGGTGGAACATATCCCCGTGGTGAATGAGGGGTCGATGAATCTCTGTTGTTGGAATGTGTAAGAGAGCCCTGACTGCCGTTACCATAGCTTCCGAACTTCTTTGTCCTTTGTCCTTGATATCTGGTCACAAGACCAGCTTCACCTCCATTGTCCTTGATATGTTGCTCTTCAACCATCATAAGCTCTTCGACAGCCTTCTCCAGAGTCAAC
>SZWC01000009.1:0-11391 GCA_023375785.1 Penium margaritaceum | reverse complement strand
GGCCAGAGGCCACAGGCAACAAGAGGGGCGGAGGCCCACAGGTCAGAGTTTAGAGTTCAGAGTTAAGAGTCCAGAGCCGAGAGGCCTAGAGCCCCCGGCAAACAGTCTGGCACCTAGGACCTAGAGCCTAGAGGCTAGAGCCGAGCCGAAAACACCTAGGCCTAACACCTACGCCGAGAGGCAAAACGGAGCTCGGAGCAGGAGCCGAGACGGGAGGGCCGGAGGCCGAGCGCCGAGCCGAGGACCGGAGAGGGAGAGCCGATGAGCGGACACTCAGGCTGGGCAGGTCCAGGGAAGCACGTAAGGGGAAACCCACCTGCAGGAGAGGAGAAAACGGAGGAGGGTGAGAAAAAGGGCAAAGGGCAGCGAAAAGAGAAAAAGAAACACAAGGGAGAAAGCAAGAAGGAAACGACCCAGGGCAACGGGAGAGAACGGGGAGAAAACAGACGACAGAGGGGGGGGGGTGTTGGAACGACGAGGAGACCCCGAAAGGGGCGAACCTGGTGGAAACGAGAGCAGGAGCAATGAAGGAGGGAGCACCCCACGGAGAGAGAGGAGTGCAGCGGTAACAGAAGCGGTAGCGGACGTTCAAGCAAAGGCCGCGGAGGCGGCAAAGACGACGGCGGCGACGAATAACCACCGGAGCAGCGGAAGCAGAAGCGAGAGAGGGCAGGTCACAGGCCCACGTCACGGGCTTGATGCCATGTTGAACGGGACACGTGGAGCGGGACTCGGAGGTCGTGGAGCTGGGAGTTAGCCGCGGGGCTAACTATCCCTCGTGGCTGTGAGGGGGGAGGAGCTCTCAAGAGCTGTGAGGGGGGGGGGGGCGCTCTCGAGAGCAGTGAGGGGGTGGAGAGAGGTGTTGGAGACTTAGCGCGAGAGGGGATCGAGGCGAGTAGTTTGAACGTTTTTGTTAGAAAGAATGAATGAGAGGAGAGCGAGGACCGTCCCCTACCGGGTCGGCCTCGCCAAGCACATGACGTCAGCAGGCTGGGGCATGTTGCGCGGCGCAACATGCTCCAGTCACGCCAGTCGCATGCCCATGTCAGTCGGGAGGGGGAGCTTTCGCTCCCTTTCGAGGAGGGGGGCGAAAGGTCCCCTCGTTTGACGCGAGGGCACCACCTGGCGAGTGCGCAAGTCACAGGACGTGCACTCACACTCAACAGCTAGATTTGTGAGAGGCACACGCGTGCATGAGTCAGCCTGGCAAAACAAACCCGGCTAGCAGGTTCAGCACAAAATAGGAAACAACTACGCGCAATGGCATAAGTGGAAACCAAGGTTTGCTACTTTAACACCTTTTTCCTTTTGCCTTTTTCCTTTTGCCCTTTCTCCTTTGCCTTTTGCCTTTTGTCTTTTGCATTTTGCCTTCTTCCTTTTGCCCTTTGCCTTTTGCCTTTTGCCTTTTGCCTTTTGCCTTCTGCCTTTTGACTTTTGTCTTTTCCCTTTTACCTTTTGCCTTTTGCCTTCTGATTTTTGCCTTTTGTCTTTTACCTTTTGCATTTTGCCTTTTCCATTTTCCCTTTTGCCTTTTGCCGTTTGCCTTCTTCATTTTTCCTTTTGCCTTTTGCCTTTTGCCTTTTGCCTTTTCCTTTTTACCTTTTGCCTTTTCCCTTTTCCCTTTTGCTTTTTGCCTTTTTGCCTTATCCCTTGTACCCAGTGCCTTTCGCCTTTTGCCTTTTGCCTTTTGCCTTTTTCCGCTTGCCTTTTGCCTTTTTGCCTTTTGCCTTTTGCCTTTGGCCTTTTTCCTTTGCCTTTTGCCTTTTGCCTTTTGCCTTTTTCCTTTTGCCTTTTGCCCTTTGCCTTTTGCCTTTTGCCTTTTTCCTTTTACCTTTTGCCTTTTGCCTCTTGCCTTTTGCCTTTTACCTTTTTCCTTTTGCTTGTTGCCTTTTGCCTTTTGCCTTTTGCCTTTTACCTTTTACCTTTTGCCTTTTGCCTTTTGCCTTTTGCCTGTTGCCTGTTGCCTTTTGCCTTTTTCCTTCTATCTTCTGCTTTTTGCCCTTTCCCTTGTGCATTTTGCCTTTTGCCTTTTGCCTTTTGCCCTTTGCCTTTTGCCTTTTGCCTTTTTCCTTTTACCTTTTGCCTTTTGCCTCTTGCCTTTTGCCTTTTACCTTTTTCCTTTTGCTTGTTGCCTTTTGCCTTTTGCCTTTTGCCTTTTACCTTTTACCTTTTGCCTTTTGCCTTTTGCCTTTTGCCTGTTGCCTGTTGCCTTTTGCCTTTTTCCTTCTATCTTCTGCTTTTTGCCCTTTCCCTTGTGCATTTTGCCTTTTGCCTTTTGCCTTTTGCCCTTTGCCTTTTGCCTTTTGCCTTTTTCCTTTTACCTTTTGCCTTTTGCCTCTTGCCTTTTGCCTTTTACCTTTTTCCTTTTGCTTGTTGCCTTTTGCCTTTTGCCTTTTGCCTTTTACCTTTTACCTTTTGCCTTTTGCCTTTTGCCTTTTGCCTGTTGCCTGTTGCCTTTTGCCTTTTTCCTTCTATCTTCTGCTTTTTGCCCTTTCCCTTGTGCATTTTGCCTTTTGCCTTTTGCCTTTTGCCCTTTGCCTTTTGCCTTTTGCCTTTTTCCTTTTACCTTTTGCCTTTTGCCTCTTGCCTTTTGCCTTTTACCTTTTTCCTTTTGCTTGTTGCCTTTTGCCTTTTGCCTTTTGCCTTTTACCTTTTACCTTTTGCCTTTTGCCTTTTGCCTTTTGCCTGTTGCCTGTTGCCTTTTGCCTTTTTCCTTCTATCTTCTGCTTTTTGCCCTTTCCCTTGTGCATTTTGCCTTTTGCCTTTTGCCTTTTGCCCTTTGCCTTTTGCCTTTTGCCTTTTTCCTTTTACCTTTTGCCTTTTGCCTCTTGCCTTTTGCCTTTTACCTTTTTCCTTTTGCTTGTTGCCTTTTGCCTTTTGCCTTTTGCCTTTTACCTTTTACCTTTTGCCTTTTGCCTTTTGCCTTTTGCCTGTTGCCTGTTGCCTTTTGCCTTTTTCCTTCTATCTTCTGCTTTTTGCCCTTTCCCTTGTGCATTTTGCCTTTTGCCTTTTGCCTTTTGCCCTTTGCCTTTTGCCTTTTGCCTTTTTCCTTTTACCTTTTGCCTTTTGCCTCTTGCCTTTTGCCTTTTACCTTTTTCCTTTTGCTTGTTGCCTTTTGCCTTTTGCCTTTTGCCTTTTACCTTTTACCTTTTGCCTTTTGCCTTTTGCCTTTTGCCTGTTGCCTGTTGCCTTTTGCCTTTTTCCTTCTATCTTCTGCTTTTTGCCCTTTCCCTTGTGCATTTTGCCTTTTGCCTTTTGCCTTTTGCCCTTTGCCTTTTGCCTTTTGCCTTTTTCCTTTTACCTTTTGCCTTTTGCCTCTTGCCTTTTGCCTTTTACCTTTTTCCTTTTGCTTGTTGCCTTTTGCCTTTTGCCTTTTGCCTTTTACCTTTTACCTTTTGCCTTTTGCCTTTTGCCTTTTGCCTGTTGCCTGTTGCCTTTTGCCTTTTTCCTTCTATCTTCTGCTTTTTGCCCTTTCCCTTGTGCATTTTGCCTTTTGCCTTTTGCCTTTTGCCCTTTGCCTTTTGCCTTTTGCCTTTTTCCTTTTACCTTTTGCCTTTTGCCTCTTGCCTTTTGCCTTTTACCTTTTTCCTTTTGCTTGTTGCCTTTTGCCTTTTGCCTTTTGCCTTTTACCTTTTACCTTTTGCCTTTTGCCTTTTGCCTTTTGCCTGTTGCCTGTTGCCTTTTGCCTTTTTCCTTCTATCTTCTGCTTTTTGCCCTTTCCCTTGTGCATTTTGCCTTTTGCCTTTTGCCTTTTGCCCTTTGCCTTTTGCCTTTTGCCTTTTTCCTTTTACCTTTTGCCTTTTGCCTCTTGCCTTTTGCCTTTTACCTTTTTCCTTTTGCTTGTTGCCTTTTGCCTTTTGCCTTTTGCCTTTTACCTTTTACCTTTTGCCTTTTGCCTTTTGCCTTTTGCCTGTTGCCTGTTGCCTTTTGCCTTTTTCCTTCTATCTTCTGCTTTTTGCCCTTTCCCTTGTGCATTTTGCCTTTTGCCTTTTGCCTTTTGCCCTTTGCCTTTTGCCTTTTGCCTTTTTCCTTTTACCTTTTGCCTTTTGCCTCTTGCCTTTTGCCTTTTACCTTTTTCCTTTTGCTTGTTGCCTTTTGCCTTTTGCCTTTTGCCTTTTACCTTTTACCTTTTGCCTTTTGCCTTTTGCCTTTTGCCTGTTGCCTGTTGCCTTTTGCCTTTTTCCTTCTATCTTCTGCTTTTTGCCCTTTCCCTTGTGCATTTTGCCTTTTGCCTTTTGCCTTTTGCCCTTTGCCTTTTGCCTTTTGCCTTTTGCCTTTTGACTTTTGCCTTTTACCTTTTGCCTTTTACCTTTTGCCTTGTGCCTTTTGTCTTTTTCCTTTTGCCCTTTCTCCTTTGCCTTTTGCTTTTTGCCTTTTGCCTTTTGGCTTCTTCCTTTTGTCTTTTGCGTTTTGCCTTTTGCCTTTTGCCTTTTGCCTTCTGCCTATTGACGTTTGCCTTTTGCCTTTTACCTTTTGCCTTTTTGCATCTGCTCTTTGCCTTTTGCCTTTTTCCTTTGGCCTTTTTTGTTTTCCTTTTGCCTTCTGCCTTTTGCCTTGTGCCTTTTGCCTTTTTCCTTCTGACTGATGCCCTTCGCCTTTCGCCTTTTGCCTTTTTTCTTTTGCCTTTTGCCTTTTGCCTTTTGTCTTTTTCCTTTTGCCTTTTACCTTTTACCTTTTTTCTTTTGCCTTTTGCCTTTTGCCATTTGCTTTTTGCCTTTTGCCTTGGGCCTTTTGCCTTTTGTCTTTTGCCTTTTGCCTCTTGCCTTTTGCCTTTTACCTTTTTCCTTTTGCCGGTTGCATTTTGCCTTTTACCTTTTGCCTTTTACCTTTTGCCTTTTTCCTTTTGACTTTTTCCTTTTGCCTTTTGCCTTTTGCATTTTGCCTTTTGCCTTTTGACTTTTGCTTGTTGCCTTTTTCCTTTTGCCTTTTGCTTTATGCCTTTTGCCTTTTGCCTTCTACCTTTTGCCTTCTTCCTCTTGCCTTTTGCCTTTTGCCTCTTGCCTCTGGCTTTTTCCTTCTGCCTTCTGCCATTTGCCTTCTGCCTTTTGCCTTTTGTCATTTGCCTTTTGTCTTTTTCCTTCTGTCTTTTGCCTGTTGCCTTTGCCTTCTGCCGTTTGCCTTTTGCCTTTTGCCTTGTGCCTTTTGCCTTTTGCCTTTTTCCTTATGCCTTTTGCCTTTTGCCTTTTGCCTACTGCCTTTTTCCTTGTGCCTTTTGCCTTTTCCCTTCTGACTGATGCCCTTTACCTTTTGCCTTTTGTCTTTTTTCTCTTGCATTTTGCCTTTTTCCTTTCGTCTCTTTTCCTTTTTCCTTTTACCTGTCACCTTTTGTCCTTTGCCTTTTGCCTTTTGCCTTTTGCTTTTTGCCTTTTGTCTTAGGTCTTTTGCCTTTTGTCTTTTGCCTTTTGCCTCTTGCCTTTTCCCTTTTACCCTTTTCCTTTTGCTGGTTGCATTTTGCCTTTTGCCTTTTGCCTTTTAACTTTTGCCTTTTGCCTTTTGACTTTTTCCTTCTGCCTTTTGCCTTCTGCATTTTGGCTTTTGCCTTTTGACTTTTGCTTGTTGCCTTTTGCCTTTTGCCTTTTGCTTTATGCCTTTTGCCTTTTGCCTTCTGCCTCTTGCCTTCTTCTTTTTGCCTTTGCCTTTTTTCCTTCTGCCTTCTGCCATTTGCCTTCTGCCTTTTACCTTTTGCCTTTTGCCTTTTGGCTTTTTCCTTCTGTCCTTTGCCTTTTACCTTTGCCTTTTGCTGTTTGCCTTTCGCCTTTTGCCTTCTGCCTTTTGCCTTTGCCTTTTGCCTTTTGCCTTTTTCCTTGTGCCTTTTGCCTTGTGCCTTTTACCTTTTTCCTTTTGCCCTTTGCCTTTTGCCTTTTGCCTTTTTCCTTTTGCCTTTTACCTTTTCCCTTTTGGCTTTTTCCTGTTGCCTTCTCCCTTTTGCCTTTTGCCTTTTACCATGTCACTTTTGTGTTATGCCTTTCTCCTTTTGCCCTTTGCCTTTTGCCTTTTGCCCTTTGCCTTTTTCTTTTTTCGTTTTTCCTTCAGCATTTTGCCTTTTTTCTGTTGACTTTTGCCTTTTGCCTTTTGCCTTTTGCCTTTTTCCTTTTGCCTCTTGCCGTTTGCCTTTGCCTTCTTGCTTTTGCCTTTCCCCTTTTCCCTCTTGCGTTTTGCCTTTTGCCTTTTTCCTATTGCCTTTTGCCTTTTGCCTTTTGCCTTTTGCCTTGTGCCTTTTGCCTTTTTCCTTTTGACCTTTCCCCTTTGCCTTTTGTCTTTTGCCTTTTGCCTTTTGCCTTCTTCCTTTTGCCTTTGTCCTTTTTACCTTTTGCCTTTTGCCTTTTGCCTTCTGCCTTTTGACTTTTGTCTTTTGCCTTTATCCTTTTGCCATTTTCCTTCTGCTTTTTTCCTTTTTGCCTTTTGCCTTTTTCCTCTTGCCTTTTGCCTCTTACCTTTTGCCTTTGCCTTTTGCCTTATGCCTTTCCCATTTTCCCGTTTGCCTTTTGCCTTTTGCCTTTTGCCTTTTGCCTTTTCCCTTTTGCCTTTTGCCTTTTGCCTTTTACCTTTTGCCTTTTGCCTTTTGCCTTTTTCTTTTTGCCTTTTGCATTTTCCCTTTTGCTTTTTGCATTTTTGCCTTTTGCCTTTTGCCTTTCACCTTTTCCCTTTTGCCTTCTGCCTTTTGCCTTTTGCCTTTTGCCTCTTGCCTTTTGCCTTTTGGCTTTTGGCTTTTGCCTGCCCCTTTTCCCTTTTGCCTTTTGCCTTTTGCCTCTTGCCTTCTGCCTTTTTCCTTTTGCATTTTTCCTTTGTCCTTTTGCCTTTTGTCTTTTTCCTTTTGCCTTTTGTATTTGGCTTTTGCCTTTTGCCTTTTTCCCTTTGCCTTTTGCCTTTTGCCGTTTGCCTTTTTCCTTTTGCCTTCTGCCTTTTGCCATCTGCCTTTTGCCATTTGCCTCTTGCATTTTGCCTTTTACCTTTTGCCTTTTGCCTTTTGCCTTTTGCCATTTGCCTTTTGCCTTTGGCCTTTTACCCGTTCACTTTTGCCTTTTGCCTTTCTCTTTTTGCCCTTTGCCTTTTGCCTTTTGCCCTTTGCCTTTTTCCTTTTGCCTTTTGCCTTTGGCCTTTTACCCGTTCACTTTTGCCTTTTGCCTTTCTCTTTTTGCCCTTTGCCTTTTGCCTTTTGCCCTTTGCCTTTTTCCTTTTGCCTTTTGCCTTCTGCATTTTGCCTTTTGCCTGTTGCCTTTTGCCTTTTGCCTTTTGCCTTTCTCCTTTTTCCTTTTGCCTTTTGCCTTTTGCCTTTTGCCATTTGCCTTGTGCCTTTTGCCAATTTCCTTTTCCCCTTTCTGCTTTGCTTTTTCCATTTTGCCTTTTGCCTTTTGCCTTCTTCCTTTTGCTTTTTGCCTTTCGCGTTTTTGCCTTTTTCCTCTCGCTTCTTGCCTTTTGCCTTTTACCTTTTGCCTTTTGCCTTTTGCCTTTTGCCTTTTCCATTTTCCCTTTTGCCTTTTGCCTTTTGCCTTTTTCCTTTTGCCTTTCACCTTTTGCCTTTTGCCTTTTGCCTTTTCCTTTTTGCCTTTTGCCTTTTCCCTTTTCCCATTTGCTTTTTGCGTTTTTGCCTTTTGCGTTGTACCTTTTTCCTTTTGCCTTGTGCCTTTTGATTTTTGCCTTTTGCCGCTTGCCTTTTGCCTTTTTGCCTTTTGCCTTTGGCCTTTGTCCTTTGCCTTTTGCCATCTGCCTTATGCCTTTTGCCTTGTGCCTTTTGCCTTTTCCCTTCTGACTGATGCCCTTTGCCTTTTGCCTTTTGCCTTTTCCTTTTTGCCTTTTGCCTTTTGCCTTTTGTCTTTTTCCTTTTGCCTTTTACCTTTTACGTTTTGCCTTTTGCGTTTTCCCTTTTGCCTTTTGCTTTTTTCCTTTTGCTTTTTGCCTCTTGCCTTTTGCCTTTTACCTTTTTCCTTTTGCCAGTTGCTTTTTGATTTTTCCCGTAAGCATTTTACCTTTTGCCTTTTTCCCTTTGACTTTTTCCTTTTGCCTTTTGCCTTCTGCCTTTTGCCTTTTTCCTTTTAACTTTTGCTTGTTGCCTTTTGCATTTTGCGTTTTGCTTTATGCCTTTTCCCTTTTGCCTTCTGCCTTTTGCCGTCTACCTCTTGCCTTTTGCCTTTTGCCTTTTGCCTTTTGGCTTTTACTTTCTGCCTTCTGCCTTTTGCCCTCTGCCTTTTGCCTTTTGCCTTTTGCCTTTTGTCTTTTCCTTCTGTCTTTTGCCTTTTGACTTTGCCTTCTGCCATTTTCCTTTCGCCTTTTGCCTTTTGCCTTTTGCCTTTTGCCTTTTGCCTTTTTCCTTTTACCTTCTCCCTTTTGCCTTGTGCCTTTTGCCTTTTTCCATTTGCCCTTTGCCCGTTGCCTTTTGCCTATTGCCTTTTGCCTTTTGCCTTTTGCCTTTTGTATTTTGCCTTCTGCCTTTTCCCTTGTACCTTTACCATTTGCCTTTTTCCTCTTGCTTTTTTCCTTTTGCCTTTTGTATTTGGCTTTTGCCTTTTGCCTTTTTCCTTTTTCCTTTTGCCTTTTGCCGTTTGCCTTTTGCCTTTTGCCTTTTGCCGTTTGCCTTTTGACTTTTTCCTTTTACCTTTTGCCTTTTTCCTTTTGCCTTTGACCTTTTGCCCTTTTCCTTTTGCCTTTTGCCTTTTGCCTTTTTCCTTTTTCCTTTTGCCTTTTGCCGTTTACCTTTTTCCTTTTGGCTGTTGCCTTTGGCCTTTTCCCTTTTGCCTTTTGCCTTTTGCCTCTTGCCTTCTGCCTTTTTCCTTTTGCCTTTTGCATTTTTCCTTTTGCCTTTTGCCATTTGCTTTTTGCCTTTTGTATTTGGCTTTTGCCTTTTGCCTTTTGCCCTTTGCGTTTTGCCTTTTGCCGTTTTTCTTTTTCCTTTTGCCTTTTGCCTTTTGCCTTTTGCCTTTTGCCATTTTCCTCTTGCATTTTGCCTTTTACCTTTTGCCTTTTGCCTATTGCCTTTTGCCTTTTGCCATTTGCCTTTTTCCTTTGACCTTTTACTTGTTCACTTTTGCCTTCTGCCATTCTCCTTTTGCCCTTTGCCTTTTGCCTTTTGCCCTCTGCCTTTTTCCTTTTGCCTTTTTCCTTCTGCTTTTTGCCTTTTGCCTGTTGCGTTTTGCCTTTTGCCTTTTGCCCTTTTCCTTCTGCCTTTTGCGTTTTGCCTTTACCTTCTGCCTTTTGCCTTATGCCTTCTGCCTTTTGCCTTTTTCCTTTTGCCTTTTGCCTTTTGCCTTTTGCCTTTTGCCTTTTGCCTTGTGCCTTTTGCCTTTTCCCTTTTGCCCTTTACCCTTTGCCTTTTACCTTTTGCATTTTGCCTTCTTCCTTTTCCCTTTTGCCTTTTGCCTTTTCCCTTTTGCCTTTTGCCTTCTGCCTTTTGCCTTTTGCCTTTTACCTTTTGCTTTTTTCCTTCTGCTTTTTGCCTTTTGCCTTTTTGCCTTCTGCCTTTTGCCTCTTGCATTTTGACTTTTACCTTTTGCCTTTTATCTTTTGCCTATTGCCTTTTGCCTTTTGCCTTTTCCATTTTACCCTTTGCCTTTTGCCGTTTTCCTTTTGCCTTTTACCTTTTGCCTTTTTCCTTTTTCCTTTTGCTTTTCTCCTTTTGCCTTTTCCCTTTTGCTTTTTGCCTTTTTGCCTTTTTCCTTTTACCTTTTGCCTTTTGCCTATTCCCTTTTGCCTGTTTCCCTTTGCCTTTTGCCTTTTGCCTTTTGCCTTTTGCCTTTTGCCTTTTGCCTTTTGCCTTTTGCCTTTTGCCTTTTTCCTTCTTCTTTTTACCTTCTACCTTTTGCCTTTTGCCTTTTTTGTCTGCCTTTTGCCTTTTCCTTTTGCCTTTTGCCTTTGCCTTTTGCCTTTTGCCTTTTGCCTTTTCCCTTTTGCCTGTTTCCCTTTGCCTTTTGCCTTTTGCCTTTTTCCTTTTGCCTTTTGCCTTTTTCCTTTTACATTTTGCCTTTTGTCCCTTGCCTTTTGCCTTTTGCCCTTTTCCCTTTACCTTTTGCCTTTTCCTTTTTCCTTTTTCCTTTTTCCTTTTGCCTTTTGCCTTTTGCTTTTTGCCTTTTTCCTTTTGCCTTGTGCGTTTTGCCTTTTTCATTTTGCCTTGTGCCTTTTGCCTTTTGCCTTCCCCTTCTGCCTCTTGCCTTTGGCTTTTTCCTTTTGTCTTTTGCATTATGCCTTTTGCCTTTTGCCTTTTGCCCTTTGCCTTTTGCCTTTTGCCTGTTGCCTGTTGTCTTTTGCCTTCTGCCTTCTGCTTTTTGCCTTTTCCCTTTTGTATTTTGCCTTTTGCCTTTTGCCTTTTGCCTTTTGCCTTTTGCGTTTTGCCTTTTGCCTTCTGCCTTTTGCCTTTTGCCTTTTGCCTTCTGCCTTCTGCCTTTTTCCTTTTGCCTTTTGCCTTTTGCCTTTTGCCTTTTGCCTTTTGCGTTTTGCCTTTTGCCTTCTGCCTTTTGCCTTTTGCCTTTTGCCTTCTGCCTTCTGCCTTTTTCCTTTTGCCTTTTGCCTTTTGCCTTTTGCCTTTGCCTTTTGCCTTTTGCCTTTTTTCCTTTGCCTTTTTCCTTTTGCCTTTTGCCTTTTTCCTTTTACCTTCTGCCTTTTGCCTTTTGCCTTGTGCATTTTGCCTTTTGACTTCTGGCTTTTACTTGTTGCCTATTGCCCTTTGCCTTATGCCTTTTGCCTTTTGCCTTTTGCCTTTTGCTTTTTGCTTTTTGCATTTTGCCTTTTTCCTTTTGCCTTTGGCTGTTTTCTTTTGCCTTTGGCCTTCTGCCTTCTCCTTTTTGCCTTTTTCCTTGTGTCTTTTGCCTTTTGCATTGTCCCTTTGGCGTTTTGCGTTTCGCCTTTTGGCTTTTTGCCGCTTGCCGTTTGCCTTTTGCCTTTTGCCTTCTTGCCTTTTGTCCTTTGCCTTCTGCCTTTTTCCTTTAACCTTTTGCCTTTTGCATTTTGCCCTTTACATTTTGCCTTTTGCGTTTTGCCTTTTGGCTTTTGTCTTTTGCCTTTTGCCTTTTTCCTTTTGCCTTCTGCCTTCTGTCTGCTGCCTTTTGCCTTTTGCCTTTTGCCTCTTGCCTCTTACTTTGGCCTTTCACCTTTTGCCTTTTGCCTTTTTCTTTCTGCCTTTTTCCTTTTGCCTTCTTCCTTCTGCCTTTTGCCTTTTGCCTTTTGCGTTTTGCCTTTTGCGTTTTGCATTTTGCATTTTGCCTTTTGCTCTTTGCCTTTTGCCTTTTGCCTACTGCCTTCTGCCGTTTGTTGTTTGCCTTTTGCCGTCTGCCTTTTGCCTTTTGCCTTCTGCCTTTTGCCTTTTACCTCTTGCCTTTTGCGTTTTGCTAATTGCCTTTTTCCTTTTTACGTTTTGCCTTTTGCCTTCTGCCTTTTGCCTTTTGCCTTTTGCCTTTTGCCTCT
>SZWC01000008.1:1016381-1032098 GCA_023375785.1 Penium margaritaceum | reverse complement strand
CTCCATCAGCCGCTTGTCCCTACCTGATCTCCGTCATTCCTCCATCATCAGCGTCCTCCGCGCCGCCTTCGCATCCATTCTCTTCATCAGTATCATCTCTTCACGCACGTGGTTCCACGCCCACTCGTCAATCAATCGCTTCCTCCGCTTTGCATCGCTTTCAGCTTGGCATAAGGATCCGCCCGGTCGCATCGCCTTTCTTTCCGCGACGACCTGCGCCCACGCTGAAACTTCGTTCAGCGCACGCGGTTTGCCCCTGCGCCCACTCAGCCATCATCATCAGCCTCTATCATCAGCAATCATCAGCATCTGTGAATGGCACCAGGATGTGCATGAGCTAGCTGCCCGCTTCCGTAGTAGCCTGCACCCATGCCAGAAGCAGATTTCTCGCGGCGCATTGGCACCTGCCTTCCCCTTGCCGCATCTTACTCCCCTATTTCAATCACGCACGAGGTCTCGCCCCTACGTCCACTCCGTTATCCATCGTTCCTCCATCTTCCGCTTCCACTCTGCTCGGCACAAGGATCCGCGAGGTCGTATCGCCTGTTCCGCGGCGGCCTGCGCCCACGCTGCCAACTTCCGTCACGCACGTGATTCCTCCCCTGCACCCACTCCATCATCAATCGGTCCTCGTCATCTGCATCATGTTCAATTCGGCGGAAGGATCTGCCCAGTCGTATCGCTTGTTCCTCAGCGACCTACCCTCACGTCGAAACCTCCATCATCAAATTCAATCAGTCTTTGCTCCCACTTCATCCTTCAGTGACTTCCTCTCCTGCCAGTTTCTGTCAAATCTGCCTCCATCCCTTCAACCAAATCCACATGGCGGGACGACGTTCAACCTCCTGGTGGGAACAATGACAAATGTCTCCTAAAATATTTGCCATTGCCAGATGGATTGCAACAATTCACTTCAACTCAATAGGAATCCACAACTA
Source organism: Penium margaritaceum (assembly GCA_023375785.1). Taxonomy (NCBI): domain Eukaryota; kingdom Viridiplantae; phylum Streptophyta; class Zygnematophyceae; order Desmidiales; family Peniaceae; genus Penium; species Penium margaritaceum. Next base: position 1,031,160 of record SZWC01000008.1, on the reverse strand, counting down.
CCACATCCAGCACACTGCTCTGCGAAGAACTACGAACGTAGAGATGCGTCATATCAATCTCTGGACCATCTTCTCTCAGTGAATAGGCTACTTTTACTCTGACCACCACAACCTCAACGACAATCAGGAAGTTACCCGATACTGGCAAGAATACTTCTATGCTGAGTATCAGGCACTTCTCATTCTCTGGCTCACCACTGAAGAGCCCTTCCGATCATCTCTCAGACAGTATGATGTTTAGGTATCTGACATCTACGCTCTAACTCTGGAACTGAGAGAAGTCGGCGAAACAAGAGGAGCGCGTCGATGGCTCAGTCGTCCACAATGCGTCAGGGTCAGAGATATCCCGGCACCACTGAGGGTCCCCCCCTGAGTATCTTCCTAGTCCTCCTTCCCCACCATCAGTGGCCACACCCTCAATAGAAGAGGGCTAAAAGTACTCATGGATCAGCTTATCTGAACTACTTGAATGACCATTGTGAGTTTCAAGGGGGGTGTCAGAAATTGGCATCAAAGAAACTCACTCTGGTCACTCAGCCAGTAAAAGATCAGCCTTTCTCAATAACGGTTCAGGCTCAAGTCCGAACCACCTTGGTCACCAATGATAGGATCTCAGGACCGTTGAACCAACAGAGACCGAGTCATCCCCTAATAAAGTGACACCTGTCACCCACGTCCGGCTAGTGGAAAAAAGTCGTTGAACATGCCTTTGTCCTGTTCTGCCCATATATACCGAGGAGGTCCATTCCCTCGAGTTAACCAGAACGGTTGTGCCCATCCTGTTCCCTTTTGGTTCCTCGGCTTCGCCGCCGTGTCTTCGCTCTGCTCGCACCTCGCATTTCCTGTCTTCGCAAGCCTTTCTCAACTCTTCGCTCCGTCACTCTTGTTCCTTCGCTCAGCTGTCTTAATCGGCCAACCATCACTCATCTCCTCGGCACTCTCTCACATCAACCTGTCTACCTGGACTACCTCGCGTCCTTGCCTCTATCCGCTTCCGCGACTAACTCCTCAGACCGCCCTTACCTACGTCACTCTGCTAACGTATGCTTGCGTGTACTGATGCTTCCGCCTGCTTGTGCTGCTGCTGTTCTCGTGTCTGCATTCTTCTAACAAGAGTTTCCAATCATAGTGCACATATAGTATGCATGACCTTGCAGGTATAAACACGGAAAAAAACCGGTGGCTTGGCACGGCTATTGTACGCAATGCCTTGACAAAGTTTGCATGTGCCAATGACCATGACCACAAAGTTTACCAAGTACCTTAAACGGCTATGAAACATAACACGAGTCAGCCTCGGTCAGAGTGTCCAATCACAGAGCAGATATGCTAGGCATGACGTTGCAGGTATAAACAAGGTAGAATAATGGTGGCTCGGTGTGGCTATTGTACACAATGCCTTGACAAAGTTGGCATGTGCCACTGACCATGACCACAAATGAATCCAAGTGACTTTTAGGTTTATTGATCATAATACGAGTCAGCTACGATCAGAGTGTCCAATCAAAGTGCAGATGTACTAGGCATGATCTTGCAGGCTCAAACAAGGTAAAATACTGGTGGCTCGGTGTGGCTATTATGCGCAATGCCTTGACAAAGTTGGCATGTTCAACTGACCATGACCACAAAGTTTACCAAGTGACGTTTACATCTATTGATCATAACACGAGTAAGCCACGGTCAGAGTGTCCAATCACAGTGCAGATGTACTAAGCATGATCTTGCAGGTGCAAACAAGGTAGGAAACTGGTGGCTTGGTGTGGCTATTGTGCGCAATGCCTTGACAAAGTTGGCATGTGCCACTGACCATGACCACAAAGTTAACCAAGTGACTTTAACTTCTACGAATCATAACACAAGTCAGCCACAGTCAGAGTGCCCAATCACAGTTCAGATGTACTAGGCTTGACCTTGCAGGTATAACCAAGGTAAAAAACCGATGGTTTGGCACGGCTATTGTGCGCAATGCCTTTACAAATTTGGCATGTGCCACTGACCATGACCACAAAGTTTACCAAGTACCTTAAACGGCTATGAATCATAAAACGAGTCAGCCACGGTCAGAGTGTCCAATAACAGTGCAGATCTACTGGGCATGATCTTGCAGGTACAAACAAGGTAGAATACTGGTGGCTCGGTGTGGCTATTATGTGCAATGCCTTGACAAAGTTGGCATGTGCCACTGACCATGACCACAAATGTATCAAAGTGACTTTTACTTCTATTGATCATAACAGGAGTCTGCCACGGTCAGAGTGTCCAATCACAGTGCAGATGTACTAGGCATGATCTTGCAGGTTCAAACAAGGTAGAATACTGGTGGCTCGGTGTGGCTATTGTGCGCAATGCATTGACAAAGTTGGCATGTGCCACTGACCATGACCACATGTGTATCCAAGTGACTTTTACTTCTATTGATCATAACACGAGTCAGCCACGGTCAGAGTATCCAATCACAATGGTGATGTACTAGGCATGACCTTGTACATACAAACAAGGTACAATACTGGTTGTTCAGTGTGGCTATTTTGTGCAATACCTTGAGAAAGTTGGCATGTGCCACTGACCATGACCACAAAGTTCACCAAGTGACTTTAACTTCTACGAATCGTAACACGAGTCAGCCAATGTCAGAGTGCCCAATCACAGTGCACATGTACTATGCATGACCTTGCAGGTACAGACAAGGTAAAAACCCGGTGGCTTGGCACGGCTATTGTGCGCAATGTCTTGACATAGTTGGCATGTGCCACTTGACCATGACCACAAAGTTTACCAGGTACCATAAACGGCTATGAATCACAACATGAGATAGCCACGGTCAGAGTGTCCAATCACAATGCAGATATACTGGGCATGACCTTCAGGTATAAAAAAGGTAGAATAGTGGTGGCACGGTGTGCCTATTGTGTGCATTGCCTTGACAAAGTTGGCATGTGCCACTGACCATGACCACAAAGTTTACCAAGTACCTTAAGCGGCTATGAATCATAACACGAGTCAGCCACCGTCAGAGTGTCCAATCACAGTGCGGATATATTGGGCTTGACCTTGCACGTATAAACAAGGTACAATACTGGTGGCTCGGTGTGGCTATTGTGCGTAATGCATTGACAAAGTTGGCATGTGCCATTGACCATGACCACAAATGTATCCAAGGGAATTTTAGTCATATTGATCATAACACGAGTTAACCACGCTCAGAGTGTTTAATCACAGTACACATCTAATACGCATGACCTTGCAGGTATAAACAAGGTGAAAACCCGGTGATTTGGCATGGCTATTGTGCGCAATGCCTTGACAAAGTTGGCATGTGTAACTGACCATGACCACAAAGTTTGCCAAGTACCTTATACGGGTATGAATCATAACACGAGTCAGCCACAGTCAAAGTGTTCAGTCACAGTGCAGATATACTGGGCATGACCTTGCAGGTATAAACGAGGTAGAATACTGGTGGCTCGGTGTGGCTACTGTGCGCAATGCCTTGAGAAAGCTGCCATGTGCCACTGACCATAACCAAAAATGTATCCAAGTAACTTTTACTTCTATTGATCATAACACGAGTCAGCCACGGTCAGAGTGTCCAATCACAGTGCAGATGTACTACGCATGACCTTGCAGGTATAAACAAAGTAGAATAGGGGTGGTTCAGTGTGGCTATTCTGTGCAATGCCTTGACAAAGTTGGCATGTGCCACTGACCATGACCACAAATGTATCCAAGTGTCTTTTACTTTTGTTGATCATAACACGAGTCAGCCACGGTCAGAGTGTCCACTCACAGTGCAGATGTACTAGGCATGACCTTGTAGGTACAAACAAGGTAGAATACTGGTAGATCGATGTGGCTATTGTGCGCAATGCCTTGACAAAAGTTGGCATGTGCCACTGACCATGACCACAAAGTTTACCAAGTGATATTAACGGCAATGACCCATAACACGAGTCAGCCACGGTCAGAGTGTCCAATCATAGTGCACATGTAATGGGCATGACCTTACAGGTATAAACAAGGTAGAATACTGAAGGCTTGGCACAGCTATTGTGCGCAATGCCTTGACAAAGTTGGCATGTGCTGCTGACCATGACCACAAATGTATCCAAGTTACTTTTACGTCTATTAATCATAACACGAGTCAGCCACAGTCAGATTGTCAAATCACAGTGCAGATATTCTAAGCGTGATCGTACAGGTGCAAACAAGGTAGAATACTGGTGGCTCGGTGTGGCTATTAAGCGCAATGCCTTGACAAAGTTGGCATGTGCCACTGACCATGACCACAAAGTTTACCAAGTGACTTAAACTTCTCCGAATCGTAACACGAGTCAGCCACGGTCAGAGTGTCCAATCATAGTGCACATGTACTAGGCATGACCTTACAGGTATAAACAAGGTAGAATACTGAAGGCTTGGCACAGCTATTGTGCGCAATGCCTTGACAAAGTTGGCATGTGCCACTGACCATGACCACAAATGTATCCAAGTGACTTTTACTTCTATTCATCATAACACGAGTCAGCCACGGTCAGAGTGTCCAATCACAGTGCAGATGTACTAGGCATGATATTGCAGGTGCAAACAAGGCGGAATTCTGGTGGCTCGGTGTGGCTATTGTGCGCAATGCCTTGACAAGGTTGGCATGTGCCACTGACCATGACCACAAATGTATCCAAGTGACTTTTACTTGTATTCATCATAACACAAGTCAACCACGGTCAGAGTGTCCAATAACAGTGCAGATTTACTAGGCATGATCTTGCAGGTGCAAACAAGGTACAATACCGGTGGCTCGGTGTGGCTATTGTGCGCAATGCCTTGACAAAGTTGGCGTGTGCCACTGACCATGACCACAAATTTTACCAAGTCCCTTAAACGGCTATGAATCATAACACGAGTCAGCCACGGTCCGAGTGTCCAATCACAGTGCAGATATACTGGGCATGACCTTGCAGGTATAAACAAGGTAGAATACTGGTGGCTCGGTGTGGATATTGTGCGCAATGCCTTGACAAAGTTGGCATGTGCCACTGACCATGACCACAAATGTATCCAAGTCACTTTTACTTCTACTTATCATAGCGCGAGTCAGCCGCAGTTAGAGTGTCCAATCACAGTGCACATCTAATATGCATGACCTTGCAGGTATAAACAAGGTAAAATACCGGTGGCTTGGCATGGCCATTGTGCACAATGCCTTGACAAAGCTGGCATGCGCCACTGACCATGACCACAAAGTTTACTAAGTACCTTAAACGGCTATGAATCATAACACGAGTCAGCCACGGTCTGTGTTTCCAATCACAGTGCAGATGTATTGGGCATGGCCTTGCAGGTATAAACAAGGTAGAATACTGGGGGCTCGGTGTGGCTATTGTGCACAATGCCTTGATAAAGTTGGCATGTGCAACTGACCATGACCACAAATGTATCCAATTGACTTTTACTTATATTGATCATAGCACGAGTCAGCCACAATCAGAGTGTCCAATGACAGTGCAGATGTGCTAGGCATGATCTTTATGGTGCAAACAATGTGGAATACTGGTGGCTCGGTGGGGCTATTGTGCTCAATGCCTTGAAAACGTTGGCATGTGCCACTGACCATGACCACAAAGTTTACCAAGTACCTTAAACGGCTATGAATCATAACACGAGTCAGCCATGGTCAGAGTGTCCAATCACAGTGCATATATAGTGGCCATAACCTTACAGGTATAAGCAAGGTAGAATACTGGTGGCTCGGTGTGGCTATTGTACGCAATGCCTTGACATAGTTGGCATGTGCCACTGACCATGACCACAAATGTATCCAAGTGACTTTTACTTCTATTGATCATAACACAAGTCAGCCACGGTCAGAGTGTCCAAGCACAGTGCACATCTAATATGCATGACCTTGCAGGTATAAACAAGGTTAAAAAACCGGTGGTTTGGCATGGCTATTGTGCGCAATGCCTTGACAAAACTGGCATGTGCCACTGACCATGACCACAAAGTTTACTAAGTCCCTTAAACGGCTATGAATCATAACACGAGTCAGCCACGGTCAGGGTGTCCAGTCATAGTGCAGATGTATTAGGCATTATCTTGCAGGTGCAAAAAAGGTAGAATACTGGTGGCTCGGTGTGGTTATTGTGCACAACGCCTTGACAAAGTTGGCATGTGCCACTGACCATGACCACAAATGTATCCAAGTGACTTTTACTTCAATAGATCATAACACGAGTCAGCCACGGCCAGAGTGTCCAATCACAGTGCAGATGTACTAGGTATGATCTTGCATGTACAACCAAGTAGAATACTGGTGGCTCGGTGTGGCTGTTGTGCGCAATGCCTTGACAAAGTTGGCGTGTGCCACTGAACATGACCACAAAGCTTACCAAGTGACTTTATCTTTTACAAACTGTAACATGAGTCAGCCACGGTCAGAGTGTCCAATCACAATGCAGATTTACTAGGCATGGTCTTGCAGGTACAAACAAGGTACAATACTGGTCGCTTGGTGTGGCTATTGTGCGCAATGCCTCGACAAAGTTGGCATGTGCCACTGACCATGACCACAACTGTATCCAAGTGACTATCACTTCTATTGATCGTAACACGAGTCAGTCACGGTCAGAGTGTCCAATCAGAGTGCAGACGTACTAGGCATGATCTTGCAGGTGCAAAGAAGGTAGAATACTGGTGGCTCCGTGAGGCTATTGTACAGAATGCCTTGACGAGGTTGGCATGTGCCACTGACCATGACCACAACTGTATCCAAGTGACTATCACTTCTATTGATCGTAACACGAGTCAGTCACGGTCAGAGTGTCCAATCAGAGTGCAGACGTACTAGGCATGATCTTGCAGGTGCAAAGAAGGTAGAATACTGGTGGCTCCGTGAGGCTATTGTACAGAATGCCTTGACGAGGTTGGCATGTGCCACTGACCATGACCACAACTGTATCCAAGTGACTATCACTTCTATTGATCGTAACACGAGTCAGTCACGGTCAGAGTGTCCAATCAGAGTGCAGACGTACTAGGCATGATCTTGCAGGTGCAAAGAAGGTAGAATACTGGTGGCTCCGTGAGGCTATTGTACAGAATGCCTTGACGAGGTTGGCATGTGCCACTGACCATGACCACAAATGTATCCAAGTGCCTTTTACTTCTATTGATCATAACACGAGTCAGCCACGGTCAGAGTGTCCAATCACATTGCAGATGTACTAGACCTGAATTTGCAGGTACAAACAAGGTAGAATTCTGGTGGCTCGGTGTGGTTATTGTCCGCAATGCCTTCACAAAGTTGGCATGTGCCACTGACCATGACCACAACGTTTACCGAGTCACTTTAACTTCTACGAATCATAAAACGTGTCAGCCAAGGTTTGAGTGCCCAATCACAGTTCAGATGTACTAGGCATGACCTTGCAGGTAGAAACAAGGTAGAAATCCGGTGGCTTGACACGGCTATTGTGCGCAATGCCTTGGCAAAGTTGGCATGTGCCACTGACCATGACCACAAAGTTTACAAAGTACCTTAAACGGCTATGAATCATAACACGAGTCAGCCACGGTCAGAGTATCCAATCACAGTGCAGATGTACTAGGCATGATCTTGCAGGTGCAAACAAGGTAGAATACTGGTGGCTCGGTGTGGCTATTGTGAGCAATGCCTTGAAAACGTTGCCAAATGCCACTGAACATGACCCCAAATGTATCCAAGTGACTTTTACTTCTATTCATCATAACACAAGTCAGCCACGGTCAGAGTGTCCAATCACAGTGCACATGTACTAGGTGTAATCTTGCATGTACAAACAAGATAGAATACCGATGGCTCGGTGTGGCTATTGTGTGCAATGCCTTGACAATGTTGGCATGTGCCACTAACGATGACCACAATTTTTACCAAGTGACTTTTACTTCTACGAATCAGAAAACGAGTCAGCCACAGTCAGAGTGTCCAATCACAGTGCAGATGTACTAGGCATGGTCTTGAAGGTACAAACAACATACAATACTGGTGGCTCGGTGTGGCTATTGTGCGCAATGCCTTTACAAAGTTGGCATGTGCCACTGACCATGACCACAAAGTTTACCAAGTACATTAAACGGCTATGAATCATATCACGAGTCAGGCACGGTCAGAGTGTCTGATCACAGTGCAGATATACTGGGCATGACCTTGCAGATATCAACAAGGTAGAATACTGGTGGCTTGATGTGGCTATTGAGCGCAATGCCTTGACAAAGTCTGCATGTGCCACTGACCATGACCACAAATGTATCCAATTGACTGTTACTTCTATTGATCATAACATGAGTCAGCCACGGTCAGAGTGTCCAATCATAGTGTACATCCAATATGCATGACCTTGCAGGTATAAAGAAGGTAAAAAACCGGTGGCTTGGCACAGCTACTGTGTGCAATGCCTTGACAAATTTGGCATGTGCCACTGACCATGACCACAAATGTATCCAAGTGACTATTACTTCTATTGATCATAACACGAGTCAGTCACGGTCAGAGTGTCGAATCATAGTGCAGATGTACTAGGCATGATCTTGCAGGTGCAAAAAAGGTAGAATACTTGTGGCTCGGTGAGGCTATTGTACAGAATGCATTGACAAAGTTGGCATGTGCCACTGACCATGACCACAAATGTATCCAAGTGAATTTTACTTCTATTGATCATAACACGAGTCAGCCACGGTCAGAGTGTCCAATCAGATTGCAGATGTACTAGACATGACCTTGCAGGTACAAACAAGGTATAATTCTGGTGGCTCGGTGTGGCTATTGTCCGCAATGCCTTCACAAAGTTGGCATGTGCCACTGACCATGACCACGACGTTTACCAAGTGTCTTTAACTTCTATGAATCATAAAACGAGTCAGCCACGGTTTGAGTGCCCAACCACAATTCAGATGTACTAGGCATGACCTTGCAGGTACAAACAAGGAAAAAATCTGGTGGCTTGACACGGCTATTGTGCGCAATGCCTTAGCAAAGTTGGCATGTGCCACTGACAATGACCCCAAAGTTTACGAAGTTCCTTAAACAGCTATGAATCCTAACATGTGTCAGCCACGGTCAGAGTATCCAATCACAGTGCAGATGTGCTGGGCATGATCTTGTAGGTGCAAACAAGGTAGAATACTGGTGGCTCGGTGTGGCTATTGTGCGCAATGCCTTGACAAAGTTGGCAAGTGCCACTGACCATGACCACAAATGTATCCAAGTGACTTTTACTTCTACGAATCGTAACACGAGTCAGCCACAGTCAGAGTGTCCAATCAGATTGCAGATGTACTAGACATGACCTTGCAGATATCAACAAGGTAGAATACTGGTGGCTCGGTGTGGCTATTGTGCGCAATGCCTTGACAATGTTGGCATGTGTCACTGACCATGACCACAAATGTATCCAAGTGACTTTTACTTCTACGAATCGTAACACGAGTCAGCCACAGTCAGAGTGTCCAATCAGATTGCAGATGTACTAGACATGACCTTGCAGATATCAACAAGGTAGAATACTGGTGGCTCGGTGTGGCTATTGTGCGCAATGCCTTGACAATGTTGGCATGTGTCACTGACCATGACCACAAATGTATCCAAGTGACTTTTACTTCTACGAATCGTAACACGAGTCAGCCACGGTCAGACTGTCGAATCACAGTGCAGATGTACTAGGCATGGTCTTGCAGGTACAAACAAGGTACAATACTGGTGGCTCGGTGTGGCTATTGTGCGCAATGCCTTGACAAAGTTGGCATGTGCCACTGACCATGACCACAACGTTTACCAAGTAACTTTAACTTCTACGAATCGTAACACGAGTCAGCCACAGTTTGAGTGCCCAATCACAGTTCAGATGTACTAGGCATGACCTTGCAGGTATAAACAAGGTAAAAATCAGGTGGCTTGGCACGACTTTTGTGCGTAATGCCTTGACAAAGATGGCATGTGCCACTCACCATGACCACAAAGTTTACGAAGTACCTTAAACGGCTATGAATCATAACACGAGTCAGCCACGGTCAGAGTATCGAATCACAGTGCAGATGTAATAGGCATGATCTTGCAGGTGCAAACAAGGTAGAGTACTGGTGGCTCGGTGTGGCTATTGTGCGGAATGACTTGACAAAGTTGGCAAGTGCCACTGACCATGACCACAAGTGTATCCAAGTGACTTTTACTTCTATTGATCATAACACAAGTCAGCCACGGTCAGAGTGTCCAATCAAAGTGCACATGTACTATGCATGATCTTGCATGTACAAACAAGATAGAATACCGATGGCTTGGTGTGGCTATTGTGTGCAATGCCTTGACAATGTTGGCATGTGCCACTAACCATGACCACAAAGTTTACCAAGTGACTTTCACTTCTACGAATCATAAAACGAGTCAGCCACAGTCAGAGTGTTCAATCACAGTGCAGATGTACTAGACATGGTCTTGCAGGTACAAACAATGTACAATGCTGGTGGTTCGGTGTGGCTATTGTGCGCAATGCCTTGAAAAAGTTGGCATGTGCCACTGACCATGACCACAAGGTTTACCAAGTACCTTAAACGGATATAAATCATATCACGAGTCAGGCACGGTCAGAGTGTCTAATCACAGTGCGGATATACTGGGCATGACCTTGCAGATATAAACAAGGTAGAATACTGGTGGCTTTGTGTGGCTATTGTGCGCAATGCCTTGACAAAGTTTGCATGTGCCACTGAAAATGACCACAAATGTATCCATTTGACTGTTACTTCTATTGATCATAACATGAGTCAGCCACGGTCAGAGTGTCCAATCATAGTGTACATCCAATATGCATGACCTTGCAGGTATAAACAAGGAAAAAAACGGGTGGCTTGGCACGGCTACTGTGTGCAATGCCTTGACAAAGTTGGAATGTGCCACTGACCATGACCACAAATGTATCCAAGTTACTATTACTTCTATTGATCATAACACGAGTCAGCCACGGTCAGAGTGTCCAATCATAGTGCAGATGTAATAGGCATGATCTTGCAGGTGCAAAAAAGGTAGAATACTGGTGGCTCGGTGTGACTATTGTACACAATGCCTTGACAAAGTTGGCACGTGCCACTGACCACGACCACAAATGTATCCAAGTGACTTTTACTTCTATTGATCATAACACGAGTCAGCCATGGTCAGAGTGTCCAATTATAGTGCAGATGTACTAGGCATGATCTTTCAGGTACAAACAAGGTAGAATACTGGTGGCTCGGCATGGCTATTGTGCGCAATGCCTTGACAAAGTCGGCATGTTCCACTGACCATGAACACAAAGGTTACCAAGTGACTTTTACTTCTACGAATCATAACACGAGTCAGCCACGGTCAGAGTGTCCAATCACAGTGCAGATGTACTAGGTATGATCTTACAGGTGGAAACAAGGTAGAATACTGGTGCATTGGTGTGGCTATTGTGCACAATGCCTTGACAAAGTTGGCATGTGCCACTGACCATGACCACAAATATATCCAAGTGACTTTTACTTCTTTTGAGCATACCACGAGGCAGCCCCGGTCAAAGTGTCCAATCACATTGCAGATGTACTAGACATGACCTTGCAGGTAGAAACAAGGTAGAATACTGGTGGCTTGGTGTGGCTACTGTCCGCAATGCCTTCACAACTTTGGCATGTGCCACTGACCATGACCACAACGTTTATCAAGTGTCTTTAACTTCTACGAATCGTAACACAAGTCAGCCACAGTTTGAGTGCCCAATCTCAGTTCAGATGTACTAGGCATGACCTTGCAGGTATAAACAAGGTAAAAATCCGGTGGCCTCGCACGGCTTTTGTGCGCAATGCCTTGACAAAGTTGGCATGTGCCACTGACCATGACCACAAAGTTTACGAAGTACCTTAAACGGCTATGAATCATAACACAAGTCAGCCACGGTCCAAGTATCCAATCACAGTGCAGATGTACTAGGCATGATCTTGCAGGTGCAAACAAGGTAGAATACTGGTGGCTCGGTGTGGCTATTGTGCGCAATGCCTTGACAAAGTTGGCAAGTGCCACTGACCATGACCACAAATGTATCCAAGTGACTTTTACTTCTATTTATCATAACACAAGTCAGCCACGGTCAGAGTGTCCAATCAAAGTGCACATGTACTATGCATGATCTTGCATGTACAAACAAGATAGAATACCGATGGCTCGGTGTGGCTATTGTGTGCAATGCCTTGACAATGTTGGCATGTGCCACTAACCATGACCACAAAGTTTACCAAGTGACTTTTACTTCTATGAATCATAAAACGAGTCAGCCACAGTCAGAGTGTCCAGTCACAGTGCAGATGTACTAGGCATGGTCTTGCAGGTACAAACAATGTACAATGCTGGTGGTTCGGTGTGGCTATTGTGCGCAATGCCTTGAAAAAGTTGGCATGTGCCACTGACCATGACCACAACGGTTACCAAGTGACTTTAACTTCTACGAATCATAACACGAGTCAGCCACGGTCAGAGTGTCCAATCGTAGTGCAGATGTACTAGGCATGATCGTGCAGGTACAAACAAGGTAGAATACTGGTGGCTCGGCATGGCTATTGTGCGCAATGCCTTGACAAAGTTGGCATGTGCCACTGACCATGACCACAAAGTTTACGAAGTACCTTAAACGGCTATGAATCATAACACAAGTCAGCCACGGTCCAAGTATCCAATCACAGTGCAGATGTACTAGGCATGATCTTGAAGGTGCAAACAAGGTAGAATACTGGTGGCTCGGTGTGGCTATTGTACACAATGCCTCGACAAAGTTGGCACGTGCCACTGACCACGACCACAAATGTATCCAAGTGACTTTTACTGCTATTGATCATAACACGAGTCAGCCACGGTCAGAGTGTCCAATCGTAGTGCAGATGTACTAGGCATGATCGTGCAGGTACAAACAAGGTAGAATACTGGTGGCTCGGCATGGCTATTGTGCGCAATGCCTTGACAAAGTTGGCATGTGCCACTGACCATGACCACAAATATATCCAAGTGACTTTTACTTCTTTTGAGCATACCACGAGTCAGCCACGGTCAAAGTGTCCAATCACATTGCAGATGTACTAGACATGACCTTGCAGGTACAAACAAGGTAGAATACTGGTGGCTTGGTGTGGCTACTGTCCGCAAAGCCTTCACAACTTTGGCATGTGCCACTGACCATGACCACAACGTTTACCAAGTGACTTTAACTTCTACGAATCGTAACACAAGTCAGCCACGGTTTGAGTGCCCGATCTCAGTTCAGATGTACTAGGCATGACCTTGCAGGTATAAACAAGGTAAAAATCCAGTGGCCTCGCACGGCTTTTGTGCGCAATGCCTTGACAAAGTTGGCATGTGCCACTGACCATGACCACAAAGTTTACGAAGTACCTTAAACGGCTATGAATCATAACACAAGTCAGCCACGGTCAAAGTATCCAATCACAGTGCAGATGTACTAGGCATGATCTTGAAGGTGCAAACAAGGTAGAATACTGGTGGCTCGGTGTGGCTATTGTGCGCAATGCCTTGACAAAGTTGGCAAGTGCCACTGACCATGACCACAAATGTATCCAAGTGACTTTAACTTGTATTGATCATAACACAAGTCAGCCACGGTCAGAATGTCCAATCACAGTGCACATGTACTAGGTATGATCTTGCATGTACAAACAAGGTCGAATACTGGTGGCTCGGTGTGGCTATTGTGCACAATGCCTTGACAAAGTTTGCATGTGCCACTGACCATGACCACAAATGTTACCAAGTGACTTTATCATCTACAAATCGTAACACGAGTCAGCCATGGTCAGAGTGTCCAATCACAGTTAAGATGTAATAGGCATGACCTTGAAGGTATTAAAAAGGTATAATAATGGTGGCTCGGTGTGGCTATTGTTCGCAATGCCATGACAAAGTTGGCATGTACCACTAACCATGACCACAAATGTATCCAAGTGACTTTTACTTCTATTGATCATAACACGAGTCAGCCACGGTCAGAGTGTCCAATCACAGTACAGATATACTGTGCATGACCTTGCAGGAATAAACAAGGTAGAATACTGGTGACTCGGTGTGGCTATTGTGCACAATGCCTTGACAAAGTTGGCATGTGCCACTGATCATGACCAAAAACGTTTACCAAGTGACTTTAACTTCTACGAATCGTAACACGAGTCAGCCACGGTCAGAGTGCCCAATCACAGTGCACGTCTAATATGCATGACCTTGCAAACATAAACAGGGTAAAAAACCTATGTCTTGGCACAGCTATTGTGCGCAATGCCTTGACAAAGTTGGCATGTGCCACTGACCATGACCACAAAGTTTACCAAGTAACTTAAACGGCTATGAATCATAACACGAGTCAGCCACGGTCAGAGTGTCCAATCACAGTGCAGATATACTGTGCATGACCTTGCAGGTATAAACAAGGTAGAATACTGGTGGCTCAGTGTGGCTATTGTGCACAATGCCTTGACAAAGTTGGCATGTGCCACTGACCATGACCACAAATATATCCAAGTGACTTTTACTTCTTTTGAGCATACCACGAGTCATCCACGGTCAATGTGTCCAATCACATTGCAGATGTACTAGACATGACCTTGCAGGTACAAACAAGGTAGAATACTGGTGGCTTGGTGTGGCTACTGTCCGCAATGCCTTCACAACTTTGGCATGTGCCACTGACCATGACCACAACGTTTACCAAGTGACTTTAACTTCTACGAATCGTAACAC